>CABFWB010000164.1:218026-264199 GCA_902151455.1 Timema bartmani | reverse complement strand
GGGGGGAAGAGGGGAGAGTAGTTTGGTCAATTTGGTACAAAAAAACTTGAGGTCAGAGTTGCAGTGGGTGGATAAGGAAGGATGGAGGGTTAAGATAATATATTACTTCAATTTAACCCCTACATGTGACCTTCTTACAGCTATCTATAAGATGAAGTGAATCCTGCCTGAACTTTTAAATTGTTTGGTTACCATATCAAACAAGTAGATCAAAGGTACACACCGGTGGACGTGTGGTCTAAGGCAGGCGTGGGAATTTGGCATAATTTGAGGGAATAGGCCATGTGAAATGTGCGTGTACCAAATTGTTTTGCACTTTTTATTTTCAACAGGAATCAGCTCCCCAAAAGCTATTGAATTTTAGCACTTAATATGTGCAATGTATGTGAACACATACGTATATGCTAGTATTGGTTTTATCAAATTCTTCTTCTTTCGTGAATCTGTCCTCGCTCCTGAGCATCTTCTTTCGTCCTTTTGTATCTTACTCCTTTCTTGATATCTGTTTGCATACCAAACCTTCTTCATCCTGTTCCTCTTTTTCCCCTCTCTCTTCCCCTCCCTGATCCTCTTCATTAAACAATCCCTACGTAGTGTTTGTGGCACAACCAAGATGTTTTCATCTAAATTTTCATCCTTGTCAGATTCCTTTTCTCTCCTTCCCTACTCAACACTTCCTCCTTCCTCACCCTGTCCCTCCATTTCACCTTCTCCACAACCACATTTCAACCCCCCGACCCCCTTCCCAACTACCTTTGTTCCCCGGTTGGGTCTCACATTAAGAGGTACAAAATGAAATCGAGAGGTTCCGGCTTACGGACAGAAATTTATCAACAATATTATGAAAGTGATTTCAGCACACGATTTAAAGACCAACATTAACATCATTGCTGCAAATAAAAGGTTTTAAATTTCAGATAAAAACAGAGTTTCTTTATTATTGTTATATGTAATGGCATATTATTTTTGTTTCGTTGTAGTAAGGCTCTATGTTGGAGTTCTTTTTACTTGAAAGTATGAAAATATTGAACTTTTGAAATTCAGCTATTTTTAATTTCGAGTTTTCCACGCCTGGTCTAAGGCATTAGACTCCTTTATGATGACTCATTGCATAATGTTTCCGTTGAAGTGGAATTTGGGGATTGAATAGCTGTTGCGGTCGGTTGCACTGGGGACTTAGCACGATATTTTTCCAACCCTCTCTCCAAACCAACATGGGTATACTTTTTCTCAACTATACTTTTGAGTCTTAGCTGAATTATGGGGAGTAAAACTAGCTGACAAAAGCATAATTTAAACAAATTTCAATCTTTTAGTTTAAAAGGTATTAGGACCTTTATATAATATTTTAACTTTTAACGTAAGTGTTTCTACAATTTTTTTTATCATTTTTTATTTTGGGCTTTCCTGTCGATTTGAATATCGTTCACAGAAGAAAAATAATTTTATGAAAATGATTCCATACAAAATATTGTACCATGCTTTACTAAAATTATTTGGGGTTTACATTTTATTTTCACCGTTTTTTCAATTTTTACATTTCTACATTTATTTTATTCCTGCTTTAACGTTTAGTTTGATAGTGTGTCATCTTCAGTAAAAGAATGCAATTTTGAAAAATATATCCTAAAAATAAATTATTTATTTATCAATCAACACCAATAAAATTAAAACTTTTTTTTTAATATGTTGACCATTTTAATTCAAATCTCATATTTTAAGAAAATATTTTATTTGATGTTCTTGTTTTATTTAATTAGAGCACAGAATAAAACCCCATCAATTATTATTCTAGGTGTAACAAAGCTTTGATTTAATTTGGTTGTACTCAAACCTAGACCAAAAATTTAGTATTTTAATTTCGAGCGCTTCTAGGCTAGAGTATAAAAAAAATTGGAGGGAGTCTTAGAGCTATTTAATATTAATTCTATCTAGAATTTCTAAACTATTGCATACGTTAAAAGGGACAGAGTCACAAATATAGAGCTTAATAAAGCTACAATACGTTCTACCTTTATATTAAGATAAATATGATTAATTTAAACATAAACAAAATATTTATTTTCATCTATAATCTGCAATAAACGTATTGTACATTGAATAATTCAACCAATCAAACTAAGCAAACTTAACGAGGAAAGGGATGCACATGAAGAAAGGCTGATAAACCAGATACTGAAACATAATAACAATATAATATAACTTTAAGGCCCTAAGGCAATAACAATGTATTTAATTTTGTGAACAAGTGTAAACATATAAGCTATAATAGTTGGTGATTAAATAATTATCTCCAATCACTATTCTACGCGAATTATAGTATAGGGCAAAATTTATATTATATTCTTTTTTAGATCATTGTTAATAAAAATTTATTATATGGGGTTGAAATTTGGGACATCTGGGTAATTAACTATTGTATAACATAAAGGTTTTGGGTATAAATCAATCTACATTATTTTCATACATTAAAAATTGCTGTTTTTATCCTTAAATATATTTTTTTATCTCATTTTGTACTAGGTTAGCCAAACCCCTTAGCTTTGTTGGTAGCGTCCCGGGCACGACTCCCGGCATGGCCGAAAAATGTATGTGAAGTGTGGGTTTCTCTTTTCACAGTGATGAATTAACTATCAGGGACTGGATGTGGTGTCTATTCGAGAAAAAATTTGTTTTTAAATCGTGTGCTTTTATATTCAGTCTAATCAGGGAACTAGAATATTTCATAGTTCAAGAATCTAGATTATTACCCCCGCCCCCCTTTTTTTAATTTGAATCCTTGAGCTTTTAGAAAAGATTATAAATTGGCCTCCATTTCTCTACTCAGGGTAGAGAAGTGTAAGAATACGTAAAAATACTAAGCATAGATTTATTTATTTCTGTGACAAAGCACATTGTAGATCCAATCAGAATAGAAACATTATGAAATTATCATCCACATTGGTGGTCGTGGAGTCTAAGGTGTGTCTGTCTCTCTTGATTGCCGTTGGTGTGGAGGTCAAACTTAATTACCGGCCAAGTGCCCGGAGGTTTGTTTTCTGATTCTCATCGTGGTTTTACCATCCTATTTTCACATTAATGGAGGGTGAATTTCCTATACGCCACCTCAATTATCCCTCAGAATAAATTATTAATACCCCTTGTGTTCCACTGAGAATATAGGGATTGTATATTAGGAGCTTAGTTTCATTTATATTTTATCTAATTATGGCTTAAATAGTAAGTTCACTTAATAAGTTACAACAAACCTGACATACACTTGTCGGTGATAAAACACTGTTTATTAGCTGATCTAAAAATGATTAGAGGTTGTATTTAGTGAGATATTTTAATCTGTTCATAATATAACATAAGTTTTCTTCTTACTTCAAAATATTTCAAAGATGTGAAGGTTTTTGTGGGTGTTGAAGTCTAAGTGAAGTAGATAGGGCCTTCAACATTTCAAGGTTTCGTACACCCCTACAAATTATACAATATTATAAACACAACGTCATTGTGCGCATGCGCATATGTGTCCACTTGCTCGACCTGGCTGGTCACGGGTAGGTCACGTTTGTTTATAAAGATCTCTCTTTTCCCTCAAACACAGTTTAGGTGTTTCCTCTAGAATCAGGGGTCATCAATCCGTGGCCCACCGGTCACTTGTGGCCCAACGTAACATTTTTTACGACCCACTTACTCATGAAAAATATAAAATTATTTCAAGAGAAAAAATTACCAAAACAGATCTATACTTGGCATAGTCAGATAATAAAATCAAAACATGTTCAAATTATGTTATAAACTATTTTTGCTTTATACGTTAAGAACAATTTTACATTTTATATGAACTTACCTTGAATCGGCAAGTGACTAGTCTACTAGACAAGAGAGAGAGAGAGTATTATTTCGGGTGGGTTCGGACATGGTCGGGAGTGTTTGCGTTCTATCATCATCCCTGAGACAGTCGGGACGCCAAAAGATAGATACTGTATCAAGTGTTCAATCCTAATCCTGTGGGTAAAGTATTGCGGCTCGCGAGCCAGCAAGAGACAGAAAGTTTGGCCCTTGGACATAAAAAAGGTTGAAGATTCCTGCACTAGATTATAACCTTTCTCATATTTACCACACTAATTCCAAAATGCGGATATTATTGATGGGTAGTTAATATGGCACGCATGCACACGCACACACAAAGCTACATCTAAACTATTAACAGAATTACCCAGCTCTGCTTCAAACAAAAAAACTCTTCATTTTATTGCTTCCGACTGTTTTCAATAATAATAAAAAATGTATCAATAATGTAAAATTTCGGCTTCAAGATGCTTATTTTCGTGAACATGGGCTACTAATTAAAAAATGTCAGCCCCCCCTTCTGTGTGAGGTACCGATCGCGAAATGCTCATTTTATATATATATATATATACACTTATGTATTAAGGAAATATCAGAGCTAAATTAATTAGTATACATCATGTTACCTTATGTTAAGCTATTATAAGTTAGGTTGATTCAATCTAATTCAAATATTAATGTAGGCCTCGTTACTCGAATTATTAGTCACGGAAACGATAATTTGTGGTACCCTATATTATTATTATTGGCATCTTCTTTATTAACTATACGAATTTTGAACAGAGTTAATTTACGACTAAGAAAATAAACTATTCAGGGAACGTATTAAAACAAGAAGTAATATGAAGAGTAACAAATAAAACAAATTATATAATGCGTGGTCATTTTTGTCCCCCGCTATATTTAGCAATAGCTGGAGAGTTTGAATAGGAGAAGACTTGGTAATTATATAATTAAAATAAAATACTTCAACGATTACTCTTACAATAACATTAAAAAATACATTTCTGGAAATTCAAGAATGTGTTTGTGATTAAATTGGATTTGTATACAAACATGGTCAACAATTTTACCAATGGTGTGTCATAGTGTGATATTAAAAATTCTCTTTGGGCTAATTTATTCCACTTAAAGCCATCACATTTGTTCGTTCATTTTGATACGCCAGTTTGAATGAGCTAGAAAAAGCATAAAGTCAAATTAATTAATTAATTTAGATCTTAAAAATATTGTCATTCATATTTCAAAACTAATTTTAAAATTTAATAAATTTTCTTGGAAACAACTAATAGTTTGTAATAAGTGTGTTCAATCTTGAAGATGTAGTTTATATTCATATCGGCTATAGCAAGGGTCGGCAAACTCCTACCCGCCGCCTCTTTTTGTACGGCCCGCAAGCTAAGAATGGATTTTATATTTTCAAATTCAACTCCAGCAGCGTTCTTCGGATTTTAATGCAAGTGTAGAAGACATTTCCATATTTAAAAATTAATTTGACTGTACAATTGAGAAGCTTCCACCTACCCTTCATTTGTAAGTGATTAATCTGCAGTGTGATGACATGCTAAAAGGAAAATTTCAAGAGAATAATCTTAACATAATTCTATAAATGTCTTCCAGGCGATGAATATGGTCAATTAAGATCATATTCTCGGGGTTTTACATCTGTATTTGGCAGCAACTATGGGGAAAACATTTTCAAAGATGAAATGCATAAAATCTCAATACCGGTCATCATTAACAAATTAACATTTGCAATCAATTTTTATCATAGAGAATACTAACTTTGAAACCCAATTTGGTGGAATTTTATCTAAAAAAAATCCATTCTTCTCATTGGTAAAGTTGTATTTCATACAATTGTATTATACTTATTATTATCTTATTTTCTTGTGTAAATATATGTATTTGTATGGTACTTGTGTACTTGTGTACTTTTCAGTGCTGGCTTGTTATAGGTCTTACGACTGATGGCCAGCACTATAATAAAGAAAATTTAAATTGAAATGAAATTATTATTATTATTATTATTATTATTATTATTATTATTATTACGTTACATTTTGTTCAATAAATTTGTGAAAACTTTGTTTTTTGCTTGTTATTTAAGTAGGCCTACCTACATAAATATCCTCAAGTTTACCTCTTGGCCCGCAACGCCTAAAATAGTTACTATTTGGCCCTTTACAAAAAATGTTTGCCGACTCCTGGGCTATAACATACATGTCCTGTACTCATCACAAGATATTGTTAGGATAATAAACTCGCAAATTACTGTGGGCAGTACATGCAGCGCGAATGGGAGATTTTAGAACCATGTTCAGGGTGCTGACTGGCAAAGCCAATGGGAATAGTACCATTGGGAAGACCTAGACGTAGATGGGAGGATTACATTGGAATAGACCTGAAAGAGATAAGAGTGTAATGAGGTGGACTGGTTATAACTAGCTCAAAATAGGAATAGATGACTTTTTTTAATTGCGGCAATGAAATTTCGAGTTATTAACGCCATAGAGTAAGTAAATATAGGCTATTTTTATTTTTAATACGATTTACTATTCTTACAGGATGCCCGTATATTTACACAAGTAAGTAGGAATGGTCTTAGCGGTGGTATTTAGAGTAAATGCACCCACATTTACATGAAGGAAGAGAGGAAACCAATTTAGTAAAGAAAACCTCAAAAATACCTTTACGGGTTTCACACCTCAACTTTTCCGTTTTCCGCAAATATTAATAAGTATAGTTTATAATTACGCCTTGCTCCACGTGACCACAGCTGCTATTTAGGAATAACATATAGAACTATATTTATTATGATATCACAATATTGAAGTACGAAAGTAGGCACGCCTTGTAAAACAAAGCTACCCTAAAGGAGTATAAACACTTATAGCTCCACTTGCCTGTAAGTGCCTAAAAATACAATATTTTCCTTTCATCTAACATATGAAAGACTATAATGTATAGTCAATGGATTACATATAACATATATACAGCATTGGTGTCAAACTCCTTTTATAAATTGGTATTTTTTCTTCCCTAGTAACTTAAGGGTCCCGGGTTGGATTATTAATTTTGCATGGCCTATTTATAAAGGGTGATTCGAAACTCTATGTACAGACTTTAATGGGAGATAGGGAATACTAAAACCAACTTTTTCTGTTAATGAATTTATGTTCGCAGATATCAACCTTTGGTTTTAGAGGGCGTTGTTGGTACATAAATGAAAATTAGAAAGTGTGAACAACATTTTTATCCAAAGCCGTTGCTAAAAAGAGTGACCGCCACGTGTGCATGTCAGCTATCTCAGAATCCGTGAACTGCTTCACGTTAGACGTACCAAGTCTGTACTACGAATGACGACGACGAAAAACAATCATTTGACGCAATGCCCAGCGCCACCTTTCAAATCCTAAGGGTGACGTCTGCTGACATACATTCACTAACGATAAAGGCTTGTTTCAGTGTTCCCTATACCCCATCAAAGTTGTACAGAGAGTTTCGAATCACCCTGTAGGCCTATATGTGTGACTAAATGGTAATTCTCCCTTTCACAGTGTAGAGTTTCGAATCACCCTGTAGGCCTATATGTGTGACTAAATGGTAATTCCCCCTTTCACAGTGATGTATTGAGGGCTCGGGGGGCAGGGTGTTGTGTATGTCTTGAAATTATATTTAGTTTGTAGGTCATTTGCTGAGATAATCATTCCGTATAGAGATTCAAATAGACCCATCTTAATTTATTGAACTATAGCATATTTATATTTTATTTACGTCACAGAAATATTTATTTTTATTACTACCCGTTCTGTTACACGCTTGAGTATTAATTAAGCTAATGGGCTATGAATTGGGAAGGTTGAATTTAGAGGAAGTGAACCCGCATTAGCGTGGAGGGAGAGTGGAAAAAACCTCCCCAGTTCACCCGACCGAGATTCGAACCTCGATCTCCCCGTTTTCGGAATTCTAGCTCAACACGCACGTTAGCTAACTGCGCCACCGAGGCTGGTCAGAGATATCAAAATATAGGCTATATTTTTTAGCGCCACGTCTTACTACCCATTCGGTTTATACACTTATATACAAATACGCTTATGGTTTTATGGATTAGGAAGGTTATATTAATAGGAAGTTAACCCACATTTGCTTGAAAGGAGAGTGTAAAACCATTTTGGAAAAACCAACCTTAGTACACCCGACCAAGATTCGAACCTCGATCTCCCCGCTATATGCAGTCTAGTCTACTACGAGAGTGGCACCTTAGATCATGCGGCCACCGAAGTAGGCCTGAGATATATCGCATAGCCACAATTACTCTCTGTCATCATAGCCTATTATTTATGCTAACAGACCTCGGCGGCTCACACGACCGAGGTTGCACAAACTTTATTTGCCTTTGTTATTCTTTTCTGGTTGTTTTTTTTATTATCTATGGTTTCTCCCCCCCCTCCCTCCCCCCCACCAACCTTTTTCCACTACAGTACTAGGTATATTTTAAAGTTCCCGTCGACCATTTATGTGCGACGGGGCGGTTTTTTTTATATATTTCCCCGCCCGTATTCTAAAGCATTGCAACCCATCAGCCCGCCATGATTGTTCGATAATGTGTTTTATGTTGATCGTTCTATGTAAGGCTGGAGTTCGAAAGCCCTTCGGGGCTTGTGTTTTCCATTATTTTCTATATATTCCTTGTTCTATGTATTAAAATTGATGTTTACAGAACAATAAATACCTTACAAACAAACAAACAATTATTCTCTATAACATTTTTAACAAGGTCACATTGATGGGCACGGGCTCATCAATTCTGGTCTACGGGTGGAGGGGATATCTGATTTTATATCCTGGCTGGATGTTATGAAGGTGTTTTATCTAAATAGACTCCCACTCTCCAGCCGTGCAATTTCCGGTACATCTCTTTTAAATACGAACTTCCAGCAACTATACCCCAATTGAATTATTAAAATGCCTATATTCCGGACGGGTATTAATACGTGGTTGAATAAAAACAAAACACAACGCTACCAAAATCAATACATGTTTAATCTAATGGCATGTAAGTTTAAATTATAACCACAACGTGTATGAACATTAAATACAACCCAACAGCTCGTTGGAATCTATCTATCTTTTGAGCAGGGGCTTCCGAGTCTGATTACAGTTAGCACGACAAATCTCATCATTGATGAAATAGGCTTTTCTCATGTCTCGATGAGATTGGGGTTGAAGTCCTGGTCGGATGTCTATTCCTAAAGATTATTTTCTCTATATTCACGTAAATGCGGAAACATTTAATCTAAATTAAACTTTCCTAGTCCCTATTATTTTAGCAAAAGTACTAAATATGCGTATAACCCGAACGGGTAATTAGACTAGGTGCTAGAAAAAATACTGGAGGACTTGGTGTGATGTATTTTCTAGAGATAAGTTAGTTTGTAATTCATGTGTATTTATAATATGTTGGTTCGTTCAGGAAATGAACATTAAATGACCCATTAAAAATAACCACATCCCAAAGGCATTATATCAAAGTAAACTTAAAGTTTCTCTGTTTTACCTAAGCATGTGTTTCAACCATTTTCTTGTGTTGGCCAGGTAGTTTGATAATTAATCAAGTTGTTAATTACATTTCTCCAGGACAATGAATTATGTGCGGTCTAAAGGTTTCCTCTAGAAATGTTAAAGTATGTTTTCATAGTTTAAATAGCGCATAGTTTAGATTATTAATCATAGTCGCTATAGATTTATCATCACAAGTTAAGCATAGCGTAAAGTTTTGAAATTTCAACAAATTGATTAAATAGAGCATTACATTTGCTTTTGATAAAATATTATTATTTTATATTACTAACCTTTAATCAACCCATGACTTGTACTATAATTATTAGTGGTATTTAACTCAATTTTATTCATTCTGAAATATATGTTTAGGAATAAAACTCGTAAGGACAGTAACTCTTTTTTTAATTAAATATAATTTCCCCTTAAATAAAAATAATACCAATTTGAGGCATTGATGTATGTATTTGACATTTAAAATTTAAATTAGTTAATTATTTAGTTTACCCTTAAATAATGTTAATTCTATATTGACTTCCTATTTTAAGAATATATGATATTCTTGATCATGTCAATAAAATCAAAGGAAAATATTTCGCAACGCTTTTAAGTGAAAAGGGAAGGGGGCGTATCTACATTTCAGTTTTCATTTAGAAAGGGCATTATTTGAAAGCTTGAAAATCTACTAGATCTACTTTCACGTATTTATACGCCAAGTAATGTGATCTGCGGTTGTCAATTTTGATAGATATAATCATTACCTAAAGAAAATAGCCCTAGTATTAAAGTGTACATGTTTTTATCCACTAATGTTAATCAATGCCTAAATAAATCGAACCATACCATGAACAATGCACTATGAATACCAAATGTATGGGTCGAAATGAAATGATTGGAAACATTAACGGGTAGTCAAGGACTTTGACCAAACTGAGGACACAAGTTAATTTTTTAGTGTTTGATAAAAAATAAAGTGATTAAACGTAGAACATATTATCATTTCGTTTTGTAGAGAGAGAAGCTATAAGTAGACAAATATGGGTATGCAGAGAAGGGGAAAGTTATATTTTAAATTAAGATTACAAAGGTAAGAGAGTGGGAATAGTTCAATTATTGCAGTAATTAGTGGAATATATTTTAATTTATACAAAAGTAATTAATTTACCTTTGGAAAATATTAATATTTATTTATAAAATGAACATCGATTTTAACTATGATGGTTAGTATGGATCATGTTACCTTTTGTTAACTTAAGATAACCTATGCTTATTTAATCTAACTTAAAATAGTAAAATTAATTACGTTATTTAAATAATTGGCTACAGAGACTAAAATTAATTACTTAAGTGGTACCCTATATTATTGATTTACTACCACTAATTTTGTTAAAAATTCGTATATTGTCCTCTTTTTATAAAATTAACTGTCTAACATGGAAAGACTTTCAATCACTTAATATATTAATTTTCCAAAAAGCATTCTATATCGGTAGTGTATTTATTACCTCTATCATATAGAAGCACACTTAATTTATTTGTATTAGTAAAGAATCATTTTATACTACTATTTTCGAACTGCATTTGTAACCAATCATGCTCAGTGGTATTGGGAAGACTTTACGCATATACATTCAGTCACAGAAATAAATAAAAACCAAATCGGTGGTCACATGGCATAGGGTGTGAAGCTCGCAATAGGCTGGATTTCCAGTGATGAAAGGGTCAGGGGTTGAATTTTTGGAGGGATACACTTTGGGTGGTTTATCGATCGTGATATACCAATATAGTTCTCCCATCTCCGTTTATGCTAATGAGTGTAAATTTTCTCTTAATTAACCTACATTTAGTCTTAATTAAAGCTTTATCATTTCTGCTCAACCAGTTTAAATACTCGGATATTCCTGGACTGTTGGCAAGACGCGGTGCTCAAACAAAACTTTAGTGTGATGCGTTAGAATAAAATACGTATATAAATAATTTTAATTCAAACACATATTTTTCTTTATTAAACATTATCAACCTTTTATTTGGATACTGTGACACCACGATTGGAAAACAGAGGGATTCAGTGCATACACCAAGAAGATATTTCCTAAGAAACAAACGTGAGATATATCAGAGTGGTGTAAATAATCTGTCTCGATATGTTGGGATATACGGCTTACAGGAAAGAACATAATTTTTAGCAGTTTTCTATGAAATTAGGAGAAGTGTCACAAATAACTTTTGGAGTAATTAATCAAATTTTAAAGAAACGTTGATTATTCCGATATTATACATGCGGGTTTGGAAATCATTTTTCTTTGAACCAGAACTTGAGCGACAAGGGTACCCAAAGATCATCAATTAATTTTGGAAAATACGGAGTTTAAAAAATGTAGATTAACATACTTGACGCCCCTAATTGCTACCTCTACCTAGCAGTCTGTACTCTGTCAAACAGGTGAACAACAGAAACATGGTAAAGCTCTCGACCATAAGCCCCAAAACTTTATAAGTTAGTTCGAAGCTTGATAGGCCAGACAATCCCTCGTTGGGTGATCCTCCACCGCGTGGGAGGAAAGTTTGGTCGACAGGGCTCAAAACTTACTCTTTGCGGGCAGATAGTCTTCACTTGGGGATTAAATGTGTTTGATCGACCGTCCTGGAGTCCAAGTCAAGTATGATAACGACTCTTACACAATGCTGGGAGTGCAGATTGAATCCCAATGTTTTATTGACAGATGGAAATTAAATGTTCCTCCAATTAGTTTATTTTGTTGATTTTTACTGAATTCTAGTAGCATTTTGGGATATTATCAATTTAATTACATAATTGGGTAGGGTTAATAAAGTTATAAATCAGAGGAAATGTACTAGATATCTAGGGGAGGTATCTTGGGAAACCATTTAGGAAAATAGCATCCTGTTTACACCTGACTAGGTTTGGAAGTATAACCTCCTTGTCACCAGAAAATCAGAGATGAGTCTAACACCTGGACCACTTGTCCACTGATACAAGTTTCATGAATCATAATATCTTTTATTCTAGGCTCTAATTATGGCTTATTGGCTTTAAACGACCTAATGTAATATGCCGGATAGTAAGATGATGAGGGGGAGTTTCAATAAATTTAATTAGCATTCCCCTCAAAATAAATGTAAGACCATATAATTGTACATCGTCGGACTGGACAAGATCAGCTAGTTGGCGAACGCCAACCAGAATGAGTCAGTGGGTCCCCGAAAAGAGTTTGAGGTGCAAGTTTACTTAAGAGAAAATAATAAAACATCCAGCCCCATTATAAACTCCCATTTTGTAGATTTGAAAGCTCTTCCATCCCCTTCCTCAGAATGAAAGTATGCGTTGATTTGTGACAATAGTACGATAAATCAGCCTCCTCTGAAATGCACGTGATCACTGCCAAAGAATTTCCACTATTAGTTTAGGAAACATATGACTCCTAAACGGGTTCACCCGACGATGATTTAAATGAATGATGATCCTATTGATTCTTTTAAGCTAACCAATATCGTCACGCCAAATTTTAATGACCCTACTACTCTCAAAATAGCTTAATGGAAACAACATATTATTCAAGTAACAGAGCTCCTAGGTGACCTGGTGGTCTAGGGGTAAGGTGTCAGACTTCTGTGCTGAGGGTCCGGGGTTCAATCCTCGGTCCAGGCACAGATTCATCTGATTGCCAAACCCTTCCTTCACCTCTGACAAGATGTGTATTAATCACAACTTGTGAATGTGAGGAATGCCAGGTCTCCACCGTGGTTCGGATTCCACGTTAAGCTGTAGGTCCTCCATTTCATCTCACAATCACCCTACCATTGCACATTAGCGTAAGTGCGTATAACCCGAACGGGTAGTAAGACGCGGTGCTAATAATAATAATAATAATAATAACAGAGCTCCTAGATAAATTCTTGCCTTTTAATCCAAGTAAACTTTATTATCGGACACTACTTAGTGGTAAAATAATCCCGAGAAATTGGTTGTCATATTCAGTAGACTCAGGGTGTAATATTTTGTTCATAATGCTGTGGTAACTCACAAAAATGTTGAAACTCATTATAATGTAATAAGATCAACTCTTCAACGTTGTAGGGGTCGTAGTCTTGCGACTCGACAACAAATAAATTAATATAATTCTAATATATATCATATTGTTTATTGGTAGACAGGGGAAAATAAGAAGAGAAGCGCAAATTAGATAGGAAGAAACTTCAATGAACTGGCTTTAATAGAAGCCGACTATGACAATAGGCAGACTCATGCCTTGCTAGCAGTAAGACAAGAAAAGCTATAAGGAACATAGAAAGAGGTTCCATAGTTATGTTTTTTATCCAACAAATTAATTAATAAAATAATAAAAGTGGTTGGATCTTTTGGTCAATCTAATTATGAGAAACCTTCAGGAGTCTGCCATGTAGAGCTAGATGATAGATAGCGCACTGGTTGTGGCCATTTATTGATCAGTTAGCTCTTTGCATTCTCTTTGTAAGTAATGATAAAGTTTACGAAAGGTAACCACAATTAGTGGTAGTAGGTAATTCTAGCGATAAAGGAATTTATGACTGTCTTGAGTTGGGGTTTATAAAATCGAGTATTCAAATTAAAAAGTTTTAGCTTGTTCATTTGATTGAATGAGTAGCATGAAGACCATTTAAAAATAAAAAATCCTTTACTGATAGACACATATTTTAATGCCCTGAATTTTGTATTATGCGATTCCATCGTTAAATGTTATCTAACCAAAAATTTGTTTGACTAGTCAAGGACTCTTCAATTTGATTAACTAAATCCCTTAAAAGAATTATGGTGTGTAAATATAAAGCACCACCTTCCATAATTGATTTTAATGTAACTGAAATTAAATATAGTTTAATTCGTAACCTTTGTTTATTTTTTGTAGATGTAAAGCAAGATAGTGTTGACCCTAAAACAACATTTTGAGACATTAAACTACTTAAAAAATTGAGCCAATAAGAGAATTTGCTAATGGCACCAGCTATTTTAGACTCGTTTTCTGTGACCTTTTAGTAGTTTTCCAAACGTAAACTATCTAATGGCGTGGCACACAAGTGAAATATTTTTGGAGCACTTTAGAGACAAAATAAACTGGTATCATTTCTTTGTATTTCTCAAATATGTCTAAAATAAATCTCTAAATGTTCAAAATGTGTTCGGAGACAACACTTTTGTAAATACTAAATATAGTTTTACTCAAATACGAATTCTAATACAAAAAATTATGATGATAAATCGGAGTATAAGACTAGGAGCCTTTACACTGTTCAATAATTAATTCGTAACCTTTGTTTATTTTTTGTAGATGTAAAGCAAGATAGTGTTGACCCTAAAACAACATTTTGAGACATTAAATTACTTAAAAAATTGAGCCAATAATAGAATTTGCTAATGGCACCAGCTATTTTAGACTCGTTTTCTGTGACCTTTTAGTAGTTTATGTCTAAGATAAATCTCTAAATGTTCAAAATGTGTTCGAAGACAACACTTTTGTAAATACTAAATATAGTTTTACTCAAATACGAATTCTAATACAAAAAATTATGATGAGAAATCGGAGTATAAGACTAGGAGCCTTTACACTGTTCAATAATATAAAATTATCTATTTTGATATTCTAGACGTTGATAAGAAAGGCACCGAAGAAAAATTTGTTTCATACCACAACTTATTAGTAGAATGCTAATGGAAGGATAAAAAAAATAAAGAGAAATGTTTGTACTTGAGGTAGACGTATTTTTGATTGATGCTTTTTTTTTTAATTCTGGAAATAGCTTATATCAATATAAAAACAATAGGTTGAATTGGGCACTTTTAACAGTTTGATAGCCAGTTTGCATTTCGCTTTTGATCCCATCTACGCCGGCAGCTTTGCTATTCTTTAACATTATCATAGCTTTAAACACCTCAGCCTCGTTAATTATGTCACTCCTTATGGCATTTTCCCTATTTTCTGCTACTTTCTCTACACTTTCTCCATCTCTCTTAAATACAATTTTCATTATCTCACCACTTTAATTCTGAATGCCATATGTATTTCCTTGCATTACTTGTTTCGTTCTCTGTACCCACTTCCAGAACAGCTTCTTATTTCTCTTCAAAATCATTCTGCATTATTTTCCTTCTTTTAATCTTATTTGCTCTTTACTCTCCTTTACTACTTTCTTTGCATTCCTTGTTTACCCACTTCCAGAACAGCTTCTTATTTCCTTCAAAATCATTCTGCATTATTTTCCTTATTTTAATCTTATTTGCTCTTTACTCTCCTTTACTACTTTCTTTGCATTCCAATTTATATATCCAACAACCTCTTATGTTCTGCTTCACTCTTCACATTAATCTTTCATTTGAATGCTTCTTTCACGTGTGATTCCACCATACATCTCTTTTTAAGTTTCCTACCAGCGTGGATCCACACACAACTTTCACGCACTCAACTACGGCTTCTTTTATTCTGTTTCAAGCACTTTCAATATATAATAACACAATAAATGTATATTTATCTACATTTTTATATATAATATATATTAATTATATAAAACCATATTTTAAATCGGACCATTTGGATACCACAAAATGCATTAAAATACATAACCCCTCCACGATAATCCCTCGCAACAGTCAAGAAATAATTTATGGAATAAGAGCCTTTCTTAACTGCGGCCTTGGTCATAAGCTATGCAATCTGCTTTGTAATCGTGTATGAAGTATAGCATAGCGCAAATGCTGTGCCAGCAAGTTGCTACCTTACAACCTCGACGGAGTGTACGTTAATCTGTTTATCATAGTTCATAGAAAAAAAAATAATCAAACATATACCAATCAAATCGTATTGTTCATTCTATAAAATTCTGTATATCATATTTCACGGGGAAAATTTTATACATAGACCAATCAAGTTGTAGTGTTTTATGGAGGAAAAAATCAAATATAGACAAATAAAATCATATCGTTCTACAAAATGTTGTATATCCTGATTTATAGAGACAGAAATTCGACAGTGACTAATCCCATCGTAGTTTTCTATAAAAAGTTGTATTTGTATTTCCTGGAGAAAATTTAATATATATACCAATCCAATTGTATCGTTCTATAAAACTCCATATACTATATTTCGTGGAGAAATGAATAAAATATTGACCAGTATAATCGTAGCGTTTTATAAAAATCTCTATATCATAATAGAACAAAGAAATCGTAGCATTATATACATATGGATATTTGGAATTGAAGTTTCGGGTAAAGAGCTAATGGGTACCTCCTATAAACTTCAATTTACAATTATTCTGGGAAAAGGCTTACAGCGATCATCGATGTATTTTTTATCTACCAACTCGCTGTTCGTGGAATTGCGCCCACTAGCGGCAAACGTGGGTACTACTTCCCTTGTGTGTACTTGAACATTTAAGGGATTAATTAAATTCCCCAACCGAGCATGGATAATTCATTGGATGAGTGAATATTGCATGCCGGGAGCCCGGCTTAGGTTCCAGTCTCCCAAATTAAAGTTTATCTGCGCAAATCAATGTTGTAGAATAGATAGTAAGGAAAAAACCTTCATCTGACAGCTTAAATTAAATACATAATCTACTTTGATGTGCTTGCACGGAGTGTCATGTGTACTGATAGTGGTCCCTTTTGAAAGATGGTGTCAATTATTAGATATCTAAAATATGACACATACTGGGTGCTCATTTGAAAACTTTCCACCAAAGTATCTCGAAAACAACGCATTAAAAATATTTTAAACAAAAGTTGTTTAGTTCTGAGGGGGAAGTAAGGTGGGAACGCTGGTATGACCTTGCAAATGCAGGTATACTTCCTCTAAATGTCACCTTACTCATCCTTAACACATTATCATATTTAGTATATATATGTGTAACCCTAACGCGTAGTTAGATGTGGTGCTAATTATTTTTATACATAATATCCATAAATATTCTAAATAGGTTATTTGTATCCATATATATTTAGGTTATATTGGACGTATAAAATGACATATATATAAATTAGGCTAATTGGTCTTTGTATGGAGGCTATTATAAAAAAAGGCTACCTATTTCTTATAAAAGTATTTGAGGTAATTAAATTAATTTAATTTAAATGTTTCTTCTGTTAGACACGACGACTATTGTTGCTTAATCGTCGTCATCTTGTCTAATGGCCCCAATTGACGTAGTCGAAGTTTAGTAGCAGGTAGATCCATTAGACTGTATCACGCATGCGTGAACTCTTGGACTGCTGGCTCTGTTTATACGCCAATGGGGCGCTTGCATTGCAATCAACGCAAATTTGTAAGTGCTCTAATTCAATTATCTCTGTCGAGTTGACTAGAAAACTGCTCTCACGCTTAATTCAATAGAGCAGTAGAAATGTGCTTTAAGTGATAACTCCTCAAAAACTGTTACGTGTAATCAGTTCCTGGTCTATCTCAATTAACTGATAAGATACTTCATATCTAATATATATGGATAAAAGAGTAATGGGAGGTTAATTTTAACATTTGAAAACCAGATTAAGGGGATGAGGTACATTCGGAAAATGGGGAAATGCCATTAAAGTCAAATAAGCAGGCTACTTTACTCAAAACACACTAGTGACCAAGATTTATAAAAGTCAATTTGGCTTAATTTGGTTTTTAGGTACGGAAAATATTGGGGTTCAAATTACAATCTGGTTTGCTGAGAGTGTTGATCCCTAAACGGTTTCCTACATTATATCAACGCAAATGAGGGTACATTTTATCTAAAACTATAACTTCATCCCTCCCAGTTCAATCATCGTTATTAGTACTTATATTATGTTCGCTTATAACTTGAAAGCAATTGAATAGAATTGAATGCGGCATTTTTTATTTTATGTTGAATTTCTCTAGAAAAGCTATAAGCTATTTTTAATAATCAAGTATGTCTTCCAGGAGGTGAGTAGTAACGTGAAAGGCAACAAGTGTTTTAGGTTCACTATGGAATTACAAAAGCGAAGACTGCCACATGTGCAAATACTGTTAATAACTTACGGAAAAATCCGATCCGATGATGTAGATTCAGGATTCAAACATCGATCCATAACTGCACGCAAATGTAACTGAACATATGGTACAAGGCACATATGGACTTTTGAAACGATCGTCTCCATGCATGTAGCAAAATCTATCTAAAGAGCTACGTTGACGGCCGTGACGGATATCCCAATTACCTTAGAAGGCATCTCGATGATGGAGGGCGGTCGGCAACGATCCGTTATTGAGCAATGGAGATGGAGAATTATTCGATTCGCACATTAATGTTGAGGTGTCTCTATAGATGTGCAGTTTCATCAAATCCGTTAAGTAAGTATGCAAGTAAATCAATAAGGGCAGTGATTGAGGGACGATTAGTATTAACTTGACCAATGAGGTGGAACAATCTTAGTTGGTACTATTCAGAGTGTTCCGCATTTAGCTGTCAATCTCGAAAATGGACAATGTGTATATTTTATTTCATATAATGCCACTTACGTCACTAACAACCCATACGACACACTATTTACAAATTCTTCAAATTGTGCGCGGATGATACTTATGCTATCAGGTTGCTTTTTATAACCTTTGGATAATTAAGAATTTCCAGTGCCGAAAGCAAGTTGTTTCTGCTGAAGAACTCTCCAAATTAATGATGGGTGATTTACTCAGCCGGGTATATACCGTACACACGAATAAAACAGAGTGTTATTTATTAATTGAGATTGCGGTTTCGTGTCGAAGTTTAGTAGAATGAAGCATAAGAATCTTTTACATGTGTTCAAAATGTCTTATTATCGGTTTGGGCTAACAGTTTAAGCAGAGGAATAATTCATTGGGTTTAAGTTTCATTTGAATCTATGGGTGTTTGATACTCATTATAACTACCGGTTCCACTATAGGATGTTTGAACATACTTATTTACTCTATGATATTAACACACGACAGCTCATTAGAACACTTTCAAAATTACGCCAACCTACCCTATCTTGAGCTAGTTTAATCTAGTCCACCTCATCATACCCTATCTCTATCTTGAATTATTTCAATCTAGTCAACCTAATTACACCCTATCCATATATTGAGCTAATTATACCCATATAATAGGAAATATAGGGGCGTCCCGGTCCTGTGTTAAATCACTGATTTTGAGTTAGACTTTTCTCATTACTTTTCGAGATATAAGCATGAGATTTTTACTAGATATTATTTAATCTATCTTTTATACTTCAACACGGGGGTTTTCAAAAATATATTTTACTTCTCTAATTTGATTTTTTTTACATTAATGAAATTATTTAGTGTATTTTTTGAGGTAAATAAATACATATTTCAACTTAATTTTTTTTTAATTCCTTGTGTTAAAATTAGGCCTAATATAAGAATGTGTGATAAATATTTCAGATAAATTGAATAAATAGAATCTGAGCAAAGTGTACGTAAGCTAGGCAAAATATAGTTTTGAGTAAATTGCTTTTGAAGATAAACTTAAGAACATTTGTAATAATATTATAATGTTAACTTAAATGGCTGTGTATTTACTTATGTCAGTGCATGCCTACTCCAAAGCTTTTGACATTATTGTCATTGATACAATTATTTTTATATCTGGTTCATTTTGGGAACCATTGTACATGCCAAGTTCTTTCAGCTTCTGTTTTGATGCACTGTTAGTCTTTTCTTCACCCAAGCACACAGGCATAGATATACTAGGTCCAATTTATAGGTTAGGCTTAGGCACACCAACATTCCTGTCTTAAAAACTATACTTTTTATATGTTGCATTCTATCACAATAAATGTATGCCATACAAAACAAAAGTAGCTTCAACTCAAAAACATTCTTATAAAGTAAGAGAATTAAAAACAACAAAGACTGTAATTACTTATGTGTAAACAGTAATCAACAATAAGAGTAAGCAAACAATCCCACTATCACAATTTAAATAGTGTGGTCAAAGGCCAAATTATGATATCCCATAAATATTAGGCTAATTGCTCAATCTAAACCCTATTAGTAACTCTTTTTATTTGATTCTTCTTGTAATAATGTGAACCATTTCTGTAAAACAACAACGCATACATCTGGTTCATGGATTTTTCCTTCCACTTCCTATTGGATATTAATACTATGATATATATCATTGGGAAGGAGAAAAACTGCTCTATCTAAAGTTATTAAAAACCAAAATCTAATATTTTTCCATTTTTTCGGTCCGGTCCCCTTAACCTAAATACACCCTATTCCTATTTTGATCTAATCTCATCCAGTCCACCTTATTACAGCCTATCTTTAGCTTAGAAAGTTATATCAAGTGTACATCATTACACCCTATTTTGAGATAATTCTATCCAATTTACTTCATTACACCCTATCGCTATCCTGAGCTAGTTTTATCCAGCACAACTTATTTCACATTATCCCTAAAATTTTCTAGTCCTATCCAGTCCAGCTCATTACACCCTATCTCTTTCAGTCCCATTCTAATATTATCATCCCATCTGCGTCTAGGTCTTCCCAATGTCCTCTTCCCATTAGGGTTGCTCGCCAATGTCTTGAACGCGGTTTTATCTTCTTTCATTTCTTTGCATGCCCTGTTTTGAAAATAGAACAGGGTCTAAAGCGTCAGCTCATCTAGTTCTATTTTGCCAGTGACGAGAGCTTCTTACTTCGAATAAAGACAACTGCGTATATTTTTACTCTAATTTCAACCTTACCCATCCCTACCCCATTAATGTAAGCATTCGGAGAGTTCAGACGCGGTGGAAAAAAAAAAAGAGAAGATATCTTCCAAAGTTTTCTTTTCCTTCAAGTAGAATGACGACCAATTTTTGTTTACATCCATTACTGTTCCTATCCTGTGGCCTGGGTCAGTTTTTATTCAAGTCATATATTTTCTACTACTGTCTTGCTAGGCCTGTCGTAGCTTCATATGCCTTATAATCTAACTCGAGACTAGGAGAGGCATAACATCCAGTCCCCGGTCGTTAATTCATCATTGTGAAAGGGTAAACCCACATTTCCCCAATGATCATTTTTTTGGTCATGATGGAAATCGAACCCGGGACCCTTAGTTCAGAAGACAGACACGCTATCAACTGAGCTAAGAAAGAAGACAAATGATAGAGTAAACAATAACCAAATATAACTTTTTAACTAACATGTTCCAAGATATTATTAATTGCTTTATCTATAAAGTAAGTCAAATAAGGGATTGTTTGAGAAGAAGTGCACTTTGTTAGCAAGGAAGAGTTATGGAAGAATTATAATTCTTAATCACATGGGGAGAGTTATGAATAAAAGAGAAGAAATAACACTTCTAATAATACATCTCTTTAACCATATATTTAAATAAAAAGTTAATATTTATATATATACTCGAAATTGGCTGTTTTCTAGCTTTAAGGTTAATTGTTATTGGTGTAAAGCCTTATCAATATCCCATGAAAATTTTTGTTCCATAAAACAATAAACTACATCCTATACTCGACTGCTCTGTTTAAACACTTTTTTATCTGGGTAATTTATTCTAAGCATAACCAATTAGCAAACAAGTAGTATGAAACTGTGTGATTTGTTTTCTTGAATTGCACAATCCAATGTAAATGTAATTAGCTACGACATACTATGTGTTGTGTGAAAACTACCATGCTACGTTAATATGCAATCAAGTTTATTGAAGTGGTGCATACCCAACAGTAATTAACAAGTAATCTCTCTGAATTTTACGTATACAATATTTTGATGAAGTTATGTATTATATTAGGTTGAGTACGAGAATGTAAATCTTAGTTTACTGGAATTCTAGCAGTTCTTGTGATATATACAAAATTGGGAATACGTTTTTAACGAAAAAAGGATTTATGGTACATAATTTAACTTAGATTTTGTCAAGCTTTATGGATTATTTTTTGCATCAATTTCACTTTCAAATTTGTGTTTGTAAAAATATTCTCTACATAGAAAAGATTTACGATATTTTCCTGAAAGCTTTTTGCATATCTTGTTTACCGCCGTAACATTGCTCCAATCCGGTCTCCTCCAACAGGTCTTGTGCGTTATTTCATTTTTGGAATAGCTGGTGAATTTAATTTCAGATATGAATTCTTTTTCCATAATTTATATTTTTCTCAATTTAAAACTAAATTTTTACCTGATGAATTATGATTGTATCTACTGTAAAGAAACATGTCGAAAGTCTACCAGGTGTGCATTAAAATAACACCTAAGCTACAAAGGAGTAAGGGACAAAATTAATATCAGATAAGAATTTAGAATTAAATTAAAATCTTAAATATTACTTTACCCTTTGTTTGAATTATAGGTATATATTTATTATTTTGTTAGTGTTAGCTTTAAAAAATGTTGATAGGTCTTACGCTGCACTTTAATTGCCTACAATTTTGACTAATTGTATATCAAGTAAAACTAATTATAAGTGTGTGTCATCTTAAAATTACATTTATTTTACTTGAACTTGTAATTGTACCTGGTCTTTTATTTTTCTCATAAAATATTTTAATAGTTATCAAACAAAACATTATATCTTTAATTATTTTAGTGTTTTATTATATATTCTATGGTAAACATTTTCCGTGGCTTCACTCGCATTCAATTCGGATTTCGGATGTACTAACTTTTTTCAATCGAATCATTAAAATTATCAAAAACACTATTTCTGAAACGTGTAAGGGAAGTAAATGTTCTATATTATGTCGATGACACACAATTAAAGATTACCTGTATTAAGGAAACAAAATAAGTTATTTTCATTTTGGCAGTCCTGGCATCAAGATTTTCTCGCTTATGCGGAGAGAGTATTTCAATGAACACCAAAATAAATATTTAAAATGTATGCATTACTTGTACTAAGATTCTATCTCTTTTATGTGGAGGCATTGTTGCATTGAGTACCAAAATAAATAGTTTAAATTTAATATTTAAGAAACAAAATTAAAATTAATTTACAAGCAAAACCATAAAATAACAAAAAAACACCTAAATTTAAGGTGCAATTGCAAGTATGACTCGAACAAGTGATCCCTTAAATGGAGGTATTATTGCAATGAACACCAAGTTAAATAGTTTTAAACTAATAATTAAGATTACTAAATCAAACAAATTTAATTTACACAAAAAGACTATAAGAAATTGAAAAACTGACTAAATTTATTACGCAAATGCATTATTATGTAAAGACATTGTTTCAATGAACATCAAAACAATTAGTTCCAAACAATTGAAGGGATGGCGTCAAAAACCAGGTGGCTCCACATTTGGGTGAAAATGGGTTATACATGCCATCTTGTAGCAAAAAAAAACCTTTATTTTGGTACAATAACCAGGTAGCTCCCTCTATTATTAATGGCTCAAATATAATAAAAGTAACTGCAGTACTATAGTTTTGGGTTCAAAAATCAGGTAGCTACAGCAGTTGCTTTGTTAATGTTCCCAAATAGTTACTAGAATACTTATTTGGTGAGCATTAGTTTACATTATTGGTGATATCAAAATAGTGCACAGTCATGTTATTGGCTTCCTTGGTATAAAACTTGTCATAGTGTTTATAAAATAGTTGAAGAAAGTGATGGTGATAAAATGGTGGATTCAGGAAACGATTATTTACCATCTTAAGAAGATGAACTATCTGAAGGAAACAGCGCCAAACAAAAGTGCCTCCATCAGATTTAGGCCTATAGTTTTACAATCAACTTGCAACAGATGAAACGCACACAAATGACACTTCTGAAGATAATGATTATTAGTACGTCTATATCTCCTTACAAAGGATTGCTAAAAAAAATGCATATAAAATTTACACAAGTGTATATTTAAATGTATAATTAATTAATAGACATTTATAAATGATTATGTTAATTAAGTTTTTAAAAAATATTATTTTGTGTAAAAAACCAGGTAGCTCCTTATTAGTTTAGATTAAATTGCAAAGCAATTGATGAAATTTTTTATTTTACATAAATGTGGAAATATGTCCTAGGCCCTATTCTATCCAATAAAAGCTACACCTTATTCTTTATTTTTAGATTAAATTTTTAAAACAGTTTTTTTGGTATCTCCTAAACAATTTGATATATTGGAGCTACATGGTTTTTGACGCCACCCCTTCAATTGTTATCTATGAAAGAAAATTATAGGTCTTAATTTAAGGAAGCACTCTATAGTGAGTTCCCTATCACACCAAAAAATGTGATTTTGGCTCGTTACCAAGCAGTAAGTAAGACTTTAACTCGCAGCACTAACGCATTCGACAAAGCCGACAACTTTAAATGCAAGAAAATAATTAAACTTCTATAAAACTGTGCTTTATGCATGTACGAGTATTATTGAAGAGACATGAACTCCATCCCCCCCTCCCTCCTCCCATTGGTCGTTTCAATTGCCATTATTTATACCCGTGCTAAGCAGCCGCGAAGTATGTTTACTGCCTACGCTTGGTTTCCACGACATTGCTTCGCTAACTAATGAGATAACGTAAAGGTATGTAGCTTACCCTATTGCCGGGAAAGTATGGAGTGCAAATAAACGTCCCATCTCGATCTGGCGAGTAGTTTTTAAGTTTACCGCCAACAAACAAACTAATAGACAGCCGTACAAAAATTCTTAAAGTAGATTATTTGGTTCTTATCGTTTATACTACCTAAAAAAGTAGAAACTCCACAAAAATTCGAATGTACAGACTGAATTTAAAGTTCTTTTATATACGTATGGATATTAATAAAATCTGAACCAAATGAAAATATATATTTGATTTAATAGTACAAGGAAAACATTAATTGGGTTAATTTTATTTTTTAAAAGATATAATTAATTTAAAATGGTTTTACGAGTGAACCCTTAACTCTTATGTGAATCTAGTAGAGCACGTAGGTAATGACAATTTACCTACCTAGTTTAAATAAAATAATATTTCATTATAATTCTTATTTTAATTATTAATTGTATACTGTGTGTTATGCACTACTTACAATAAGACTTTCACTACACTATAATATTATAAAGCCATATGGTTCGCTCACTCACTCACTCACTCACTCACACACTAACTAACATTAATGTTTACCCACTTCCAGATGATCTAGAAACTTGAAATTTGGCACAATTATAGCTTCTAGCCTGTAACCGACGGGAAAATTCAAAATAATAATAATAATAATAATAATAATTTTTAACACCCCAAAAAATTCAAATTGGTGGAGCAACTTTAAAGTCAGTGTGGTATATATAATACAATACCAGTAACTTTAAGTTTTTACATTCAAAATAACGTTGGAATTACATTAGTTTACATCTACTTGCAAAAAAAAACTCACCAGGGGATTGGGGGCGAAGCCCCCAACTAGCAAAGCGAATGCCTTTATAAAACATATTGGCAGATTTCGACCAAACCTGTTAAACCTTAAGTACACCACTATAGTATATATAGTTCACATATGTTACCTTTCATTAAAGGATCATAAAATGTAGAAAATAAATACTTAGATGTTTGATATTAAAAAAAAAAAATGTTACTAAAATTTACCATACACCCAACAAATGAAGCATATATTCGCTCAAAACAAGCTTTTTAAATTTGGCTAAACTATTTGGAATGATGTAAAGGGGCTGGCTAATTGTTTAATAATTTAAAAAAACTTATGATAAATAAGTGCACATGCACGATTGTAGGAAATATATTTGTTTTATGATGATTTAAGGTTCGTACATACCAGAGATTTCTCACTCACTCACTCACACACTAACTAACATTAATGTTTACCCACTTCCAGATGATCTAGAAACTTGAAATTTGGCACAATTATAGCTTCTAGCCTGTAACCGACGGGAAAATTCAAAATAATAATAATAATAATAATAATAATTTTTAACACCCCAAAAAATTCAAATTGGTGGAGCAACTTTAAAGTCAGTGTGGTATATATAATACAATACCAGTAACTTTAAGTTTTTACATTCAAAATAACGTTGGAATTACATTAGTTTACATCTACTTGCAAAAAAAAACTCACCAGGGGATTGGGGGCGAAGCCCCCAACTAGCAAAGCGAATGCCTTTATAAAACATATTGGCAGATTTCGACCAAACCTGTTAAACCTTAAGTACACCACTATAGTATATATAGTTCACATATGTTACCTTTCATTAAAGGATCATAAAATGTAGAAAATAAATACTTAGATGTTTGATATTAAAAAAAAAAAATGTTACTAAAATTTACCATACACCCAACAAATGAAGCATATATTCGCTCAAAACAAGCTTTTTAAATTTGGCTAAACTATTTGGAATGATGTAAAGGGGCTGGCTAATTGTTTAATAATTTAAAAAAACTTATGATAAATAAGTGCACATGCACGATTGTAGGAAATATATTTGTTTTATGATGATTTAAGGTTCGTACATACCAGAGATTTGAACGTCTCATTTCTACTTTAATTGCTTGAAACTCAAATACAGAGAGATTAGTTTATTCCCGAGACTATAATATAAATATGGTCCTTATTTGTGTGGCCTGCATGTCTAATAGGTTATATAATAATTAGTTGGATGTTGTTTGTTACCACTCATGAAACAGTAAATAATATTACCTCATATCTAGTTAAAAATTATACTCTAATCTAAAATAGATTTTAATATTTACAAACCAAAGTTTTAAATGGAAAATACAACATTTTTAAATTGGGTTGGGAAAAGAAAATAACCTAATTTAATTTTATTTTTTTATTTTAATGGAACCTTGCAAACACATATAAAATAGCTATTCATTAATAACTTATATAATTGCAATTGGCGTTTAGATCTTAGCTCCAGGGTACCTACAAAGTAATTTTTTTTTCTTATAAAATAACATAAATCAAAACCAAAACTATGTTATTTTACTAGAGGCTAAACAAACTTTGGAAAATGAGAAACAAGACATAAAAGAGTTAACAATGAATAGTAATAATAATTTTATTCTATAAAGGCATATAGTGTTAGTTATCTAAGTATTAACCGCTTTAGGGCGGGGTTCAACATCTCCTCATTGAAGCGTTGGTGGGGATCCCCCACACGGAAGGATGTGGCGCAGTGCGGTGGTGGAAGGCTACCACCACTAATCTCCGGGGATCAGGAAGCGTTTCCCGCCATTTGCTGCCTGGAGGAAGAAACAGCTCGTCACTGCAAGAACCTTGTTACCGAACAAGGCCGTATTTCCTTACAAACACGAGGCAGGTAAAGTAAGGTAGACTAGCTTCAACAAGCTCCAAAATCATTGTGATACTTAGTTTGTTTCTTTACTACATTCAGATAATTGTATTATCCTAGCTGTGGAACATTAAAATACAGGAAAGTACAATACGAGACACTTATTGTATTTGCCGTGATCAAACTGGTGACAAATCACCCTAGAGGTGTGGCCTGAATAGATAGCGTCAGTTTCAAATTAACGCGCATTTATTTGTTGTCAATCCGGTAAACAAATGGGCTAAATAACTAATTTCACAGCAAAAAATACATTTTAAAACCCTTAGATAAGAGGACGCTTTACAGTTGGGCCCCATTATGATCTGCGTTTTAAAGGGCATAGCTAATTCTACATTACAGTTGGGTCAAGAGTTCCTTCTTGGTTTATTGTAAACAAGTCGTACCGGTGTACTAACTCGGCCACGGCTGGTGTGGTGCTCCATTCAGGATGGTTGCAACTGTTTTCTCAAGCTGAACAAAAAACAGCAAGTGATGGATAGTAAGACACAACCAAATACTAAATCAAGATAAGCTAACCTAACGTAGACTATCATAACATAACCTAACCAAACCTAGCCCAACCTATGATACAACATTATCATAACCTGAAAAAACCTAACCTAATATAAGGAAAAAGGATTGTTGGGGTCAAATTAGTATTAAGTCGCAGGTCTATTATCTGTTATAGTCATATTGGCCATTGAATGGCCTAACTAAACTAGGACAATAATCTCCCTAGAAAGTAACCGTGGCCCAACTAGAGTAACTAAGCTATGACGACGCTTTTGGTATAAACGGTCCAAGCTCCAACTGTAATGCACCGAGATAAGCTATATTATATCTTAACCTATGTATAAATGAGCGTTGTTTAACTATGAAAACTATATTATTAATAAATATG
The DNA here is from genome assembly GCA_902151455.1 of Timema bartmani. Classification (NCBI taxonomy): domain Eukaryota; kingdom Metazoa; phylum Arthropoda; class Insecta; order Phasmatodea; family Timematidae; genus Timema; species Timema bartmani. Next base: position 235,636 of record CABFWB010000164.1, on the reverse strand, counting down.
TTTATCGAAATATCTATTTTCTATTTTTTTTTAATAAAGGGTCTTAAAAAGGTGGGTTCAGAACTTCAGGATCTTGTAGTACTCATTAAATTAAGTTAAAAAGTCATAGTAAGCATAGGTCCACAAACCAACTTACACACTATATTTTAGAGTTCTATAACAAGTTAAGAATAATATATATTAATAAAAATATGAACCAGATCTGAGTATTTATAAGTAGACTATATATAAATAGCATATAATATTCAATGTGTAGTTATTATTTAAACACAAAGTTGAATATAAAAATTAGAAACTTTACTATTTTAACGTGGTTTACTGCTATAAAATTTCATCCAATCTTTTACTGTTTCATAAAAAAGATTTTCTGTATTTTCTAAGACATATTTTCAATCATATTACAAAAATCACCATGAGAATATTTTTGTATATCCACTAATGATCGATTTTTACGACGATATTGGATAAATTAGGCTCTTAAATATACACTTTTTTTAATTCTGTGGGAAAGATTGATCCAATAAAGACATCTAATTAATTTCTCAACAAGCCCAAACTTTTTAATAATTGTTTTAGTGTTGGTCTATTGATAATAGAGTCTTTTCGGATACAAAAATAATAGTAGTATAGTTCCTACATCACACGGAGAGCAACCACAACAAAAAATAGCAATAGCTGAGATCCAAATGAGTGAAACATGTATGCATTATTCTATGCGCCGCTAGCACGCGCCAGCTAGTCTGAGCAATGTCACGTGGCCTGCCGGTTAAAGCATGTTTCACACTATGGGGACACTCACGCTCACACTCTCGTCATGCCCACGCTCATGGGATGCACCAAGGTATTCACACTGCAACGCCCATGTAAGAGAAATATTTTCAAGATTCTTCATATCAGAAGCAGGCTCAGTTCCCTGGCAACACAATATTATTTAAATTTGTAGGTTTAAAATTATAGTATTTTTTAAGATAATAAACCTTGAAACTTACCCATTTTGTTTAAAGTATATCCTATTTCCTTCCATACCTGATTTTTTTAACATCGTCACTATAAAATTTGTTTGTCAAGTTGTATAGTTCAGGTTTGGTACGCATAGGTTCAATCAATTTTTCGTCCATGGGAGTCCATGTTTGTTCGACGGGTTGAAAACAAACTGGAGCTTGGGACTATATTGTGCGTGCCATGTTTACAGTAGCGCTCCATTCGGGCTACGATCAAAATACCGTGCTCAAAATATTCTCGACAAGAATCGCGGCGGTCAATATGAGTGCGCGTGGCATTCCCTATAGTGTGAACACTCCCATTTTATTCGCACTGTACGATATTTGAGTGTAGCCTGAGCAGTGTGTGAGTGGAGCATGAGTTTCCCCATAGTGTGAACACTCCCATTTGATTCCTACTATACGATATTTGAGCGTAGCCTGAGCACTGTGTGAGTGGAGCATGAGTTTCCCCATAGTGTGAACACTCATTTGATTCCTACTGTACGATATTTGAGCGAAGCCTGAGCACTGTGTGAGTGGAGCGTGAGTTCCTCATAGTGTGAAACAACCTTAACGGCGGTGGCTCCACCTCTCTAAACGCCCGGCATACACGGCGCTCTCTCTGCTAAGCTATATAAGCTCGATGCTCACGCCCCCTGATTATCAAGCAAGTATGGTGTTTCCTCGGGAAATCATCTATGAGCCCAGGTTTCTTCGCTGACATTCTTCTTACTGACGAAGCTGGATTTACTAGAGAGAGCATTGTGAACTTTCATAAGAATCACGTATGGGCAGACAAAAATCCTCATGCCATTCTCGAATCAAGACACCGACAACGATATTCAATAAATGTGTGGCTGGCCATTTTAGGAGATGGACTAATAGGAACATACGTTTTGCCGAACGGACTTGATGAAGCAGAATACCATAATTTTATACTGAATGTTTTACTCAAATTATTAGAGAATGTGCGGTGACCTGGCGGTCTAGGGGTAAGGTGTCGGACTTCTGTGTTGGGAGACCGGGGTTAAATCCTCGGTCCCGGCACAGATTTATCTGATTGCCAAACCCTTCCTTCACCTCTGATTCATCTCACAATCACCCTACCATTACACATTAGCGTAAGTGCGTATAACCCGAACGGGTAATAAGACGCGGTGCTAATAAATAAATAAAAATTAGAGGATGTGAACCTTAGAGAAAAACAACGAATATGGCGTAGTCATGACGGGGCTCCGCCCAATTTTTCTATGTCAAAACTCACCTCAATGAAACATTTAAAATAAGATGGATAGGACGAGGAGGTCCAATCACATGACCCCCCTCTATCGGCCCCCCTGACCTTAATCCTTGGGACTTTTTTGTTTGTGGATACTTAAAGTTTATTGTACTCGTCTCAAATGATGTAGCAGACTTACCAAGACGAGTTGAAAATATTTGTCAGATGATTCGAACTAAGTCAAAGATGTTTCAAAGAGCACGCAACAGTCTTATTCAAAGATGTGAAATGTGTGTGGAAATGCGAGGAAACCACGTAGAGCACCTTTTGTAGCTATGAGGTAACCCGAGGTCACCCGAGAATGCAAGTGTTTTATCTCCAAAATTGTTAAATTTGAGATATTTGGTGATTACATCTATTTAGAATGCATCTGTTTCACCTGTGGTGAAATTGAGACTATTATATAATTACTTAAGAAGATACAAACTCGAGTTGTCATCTAGTAACATTGGTTTTATACACAAGGTCAAATTTCATACACAAAAGTGAAAAATTGGACATAGAACACTTTCGTTCTCTGGTGACGAAATGTGTGCCATGTAAACCCAAACAACATTTAATTTTGATTCCGCTTGAGCTATTTTCAATACCGAAAGTCATAACTGTACGTGTCTCCGTTTTGATTGATTTGCGGACCTATGCCTACCGGGAATTTTTACTCACTTTAGTGAGTACTAAAACGATCCTCAAGTTCTGAATCCTTATTTAACACCTTACATTTCTGAACAACTTTGAATATTTGGTATCTCCAAAAGTACTGCACCTAAAAACCGAAATCTAAGACCAATCATTTACAGATTCGACCTAGATTAGTTATTAATATTAAAATTTCTAGCGGTTTCATTTAACCTACCATCAAAGTCAAACAGAAACTCGATTTCCATAGCATATCTGAAGCCATCAAACTATTTAGACAAGATTCATTAGTAATGAAAAGAATATTAGAAAAAAGAGTTTCAACCACAAAAAATTCCAATATACTTATAAAAGCAAGTGAGTGAGTAATATTCCAAAACATATCAAGTGTTCTGAACAGATAGTGATACATTTTATAAAACTTCGAGTAACATCAAATAAAAGGTTTTCAATAAGCTATTATTTCAATTTTAATAAACTCAGTGGTTCCCAACCTGGGTGGGTGACCCTACCTAGAAGGGCATAAAGCAGTTCTAGGGGGCGTAGAACAATTACGAAATAACGTTTAAAAACAGCTTAAAATTGAAGACCTTTTTTTTTATTTTCGACGCATTACATTTGGGGCAATGACCCCTTGTCCAACTCTGCATTGTTTGAATTATGACAAAGTATTATTCTCCTTCACATTTCTTGTTGTAGCCATATTTAGTTTTAATGTGGTTGTACACTCTGTTTATCCTGAAAGGTAGCAGTCATACCTTGACGGATTACACTATGAACCTATCTTATAAGATATACCATAGCGGAAGAGTTAAAGGTAAGCTTGATGCCTTCCAGGATAAACGCAGAGTGTATCTCGTACAGTTTTCTAAAGTATACCGAACGGATTAAAGACATGACCGAAAAGCTCTTCCATATTCAATTTGTACGATTAAGTTATCTCAACGATTATAGAATAAAATATGAATGCTAGATCGATAGATTAATTAAGATTGTCGTTCAATGTGAGATTAATGACATACAGTAGCTAGAAGACATGGATTTAGAAAGAGATGTTATTGCTCGTCGTAGCTGCAAAGTGGCTCAGATTGTGAGGCAATTATTGGAAACAGCTGATTAAGGACAAGAAAGAATACGTTACCTATGAGAGAGTGATGACCAATGCCTCCCATGGTCCCAAGGCGTAACATAGATTTGAGTTTTTTTTATATAAAAATCGTATTTTGAGAGAAAAAACTGTCATCGATCACACCAGCCGAATTTTGTTATGTTTGTTGGATCATTTAAAACTAATACTTATAACAATTTATCAAAATATTATTTTATGTTATCTGCCCGGACAAAGTTAGTGTTCTTGTGCAATTCAAATGCAGTCTCAGCTTCTTGTAGCCTTTGATTTTGAAGCTAACCACACGCATATGGGGGCGCTCAGACTGAGCGAGCATACTAAAATATAAAATAGAACACATTGGTTGTAATGAGAGGTGGCCAGACTGGAGCGCGCACGCTTGAAAGATAGAACTGGCTCCATTTTTCAAGCGCGCGCACTCGACCCAGTGCAGTCTAGTTTACAGGCGCTAGGCAATATTATTGTATGTTAGTTCATTGAATGCTAGGAAATCTTCTCATTTCAACATTTTTATTAATATCAATAGGTTTAGCACACTTGCTACTAACGGCCTAATTTAATTGATAAGATCATAAACCATACCTATATATGTTTATATACATATATATATATATATATATATAACTGATATGTTAAAATACTTCAATATTATCAAAGTAGGACTTTACAAATAAGAATCACAATTAGCGTGGAGAGAGGATGAGAAAACCACAACAATAAATCACTTGTTAAAACCCCCCTCAGTTCACTCAGCCAAGATTCGGAGCCTCCTCGTCAACAACTATCGAGAGCTATCTGCTAATCACGCACTCGCTCGCCTGTCTGGCCGAACCCTATTAGGCCTACATTCAATAGTACCATGACTCTAGTAGCTACTAAGCCTCAACGAGCAAGGTGTAGAGTTTCGACGAAACGCAATCACGTGGCTGGTCGCGTGAAAGAGGACAAGACGAATGTGGTACCAGAGAGGACAGACGATGAGGGAAAGGGTGATAAAGCCAGTGATGCGTGGTATGATCTTGAAAAGGACGGCAGGGAGAGATGATGCCTGAGTAATGAACTAGGACTCAACAAGGGAGTCGGGGGTGACTAACTGTACGGAAGAGCGTGCCTACCGTAGCGCACGGTATCCGCGGGTAATTGAGCCCTTCGGCTGCGCTCATAGTAATTAAAGTTATATCCTGAGCTCTGCGTCAACCTCCATGTAGGAAAATCGCAAGGCAGTCAGTTTGTGCCAAGAGACTATATTCTCAACACACTAGGTGTAGCAGAGACTCACTCCCCCCCTCCTCTCTTCATGTTTGTTTGTAAAAAACTGATAAGAAAACTTTGATTTTATGTGGATGGGAACGAGACTACCTTGGATTGTCAAAAACTCAGAACAAACTATCGATAATTTACTGTATTTATATTTTGGAATTCGCTGGTAATTAGTAGCCATAATAGGATAAGTAATAGACGTTCATAGGATGAAATTGATAGTCCGGGCTGATAAAAAAAAACGGTGATAATGTTGTTGAATGATAAACCGTTTTCATAACAAAGAAGGACCGAGTTCATACTTTTCTGGTAACAATTAGTGAGTGCAATCTAGTGCCATTACCAGTTATCAATTGCTTATACTAACTTAACATAACAGGTGTCGAAGAGTGTGAAATGAGGATACTATATCAAAAACCACCGTGTATTCTTAAAACAACCATTATGTACAGTTACCATTCTGTTCTCTTAAAACAACCATTATGTACAGTACCATTCTGTTCTCTTAAAACAACCATTATCTCTAATACCATCTTGTTCTCTTAAAACAACCATTATCTCTAATACCATCCTGTACTCTTGAAATAACCCTTATCTCCAGCAACATCCTCCGCACTTAAGCAACCCTTATATCTGGTACTACCATGTATTCTTAAGACAACCTTAATCCCCAGCCCCATCGTGTGAGCTTCAAACAACCCTTATATATAGTAGCATAAAGTTGAACTGATTCTCCTTGCAATTATAAACCATAACGATCCACAAGTATATATTGACTTGTAAATAAATGAATAATTGTTTCAGCTACTAGCTATACTTTCTTAATGGCAATGTTGATCACACGGATAGTGTAGTGAGCTTTGAACCTAGAGATAATTAGTTCAATCCCTAGCAAAGAGCACTATTCTTTTTTTAAGCAATGACGATTCTCACCATCCTTCATTTTCTTTAAATATATCTCCCTATCCTGTTTCCTTAGATCAGAGAACGTAACACACTGATAACCAGTACTGATAATAATGTGAAAAAAATAGCTTGCACATCACGTACACGAAATTATAATATTAGTTTTATTATACTTTAAAAATATATATCGATCCTTAGAAAGAGCTTTGTAGATATATTTTGATACGTTTGGTTGAATTCGTTTGATTTTTTTTTAAATTGGACACCTATTAATATTTCTAAATATTTTTCCAGAATTACAATAAGTAAATAATTCATTATGGCCCTATACTTATAAGCATGTTAACCTTAATAGGATTTTATAAATGTTTTATATCTAAAAAGAATAGTTTTTATTTTTGGTAATTCTGAAGCAATAACGGTGTCCAGCAGGCATGTCCAATATGTAAACTTAAGGTGTTATTGTGGAGTTAATTTGTGATATTATTTCAATATTTTATTAGTTATGTTTCAAATACAATATCACTAGTGTAATTTATAAACTTTTGTAGGAGATATTTCGTAACAATAATTACACAGTTCTTTATAGAGTTTTAATAAACAAAACACTATATTAGCATATTTATTTGAGAAGACTTCTCTATATTTTTACACTCTTATCTACAGGTGTAAATTTCAATATCAAATTAAGTGACAAAAGAATTACCTTATTTTAGTAAGGCAACAAAAACGCGCGCTGAGACATTTTAAAATAGGTTGACCCTCTCGGTTTAACTTTGACTGCATCTGTACTTTACCCAAGTGAGCGTGACACCCCCCAACCTGCCACATGCTCTTTCTCGCTCTCTTTCTCTCTCACACACACAAACACACACACACGGTGAAGCAGCGAGAGGAATTTACACGAGCCACTATATCAAGAGTCACAGCTTTCGCTTGACTGTCAACTGTTCAAATAACGAATATATACTACCCAAAGGAATGTATCGTGTTTTATAAAAACACTGTTTACCATGCTAATTTTAAAAAAAATGTTTACGTGAACTAAACATTTTCAATTACTGTTTATATAATCAGTGTATAGAAACCATGTAGGCCTAATACAATTTATTTGGCGATCGATTAATCATATACTTTAAATATGTGCCTGGAGAAGGATTTGAGCCATTGACAATAGGACTTAGGCACCATTTTTCTACAAAATAAGCTATTTGGAATATTGTTCAATGCCTTGACATATTTTTTCATTCAACACTCCCAATACGCCATAGTAATTCATTGATGGAATAGTCAGACTTTGGTGGGAGATTGTACTGTGAAAATCAATCACTTAATATAAACATCTTATATATAATTCGATAAGATCTTTTCCGGTGATAGAAATTACGAGTAAATGGCTAAACAGATTTTGAAAAACTACATCTCATTTAAAAGGTTAGGGGTCCAGGATCTCGGTTTAAAAAAATAGTACGCCACTGCTATAACCATCCAGGAGAGTTCAGTGGTTAGAGAATTGGCGTACTAAGCCAAAGATCCCGGGTTCGATTCCCAAATCTAGATATCATTTTTAAATTTAAAGAATGTGATATTTAGATGCGGATATACCCGTAATTAACAAATATAATAACTTGGCTATTTAATATATCACAATGTATAGTGCCAAGCTAAATTTGATTAAGAAATATATGCAGAGATTTATTGCTTAACCAAGAAAATTAAAATGCTTTAAAAATCATGAGTAAACAATCATTATGTTTGATATGTATTTTACCAATAAGCTCTTTTGGTCTTCCTAATTATTTTCTTTGCTAACAATATTATCTAAAACCATAAAATGAAAACTTAGTAGTTCAAATTTCTCTACAATATTTGGATTGCGCGCGTGCTAATATAATAAAAATAATAGGACTGTTAGACTTCAATATCTGATTATTGGAACTAGAACATTTGCATGCTGTAAGTGAGGAGCATCATAGGAGTGAGTTAGGAGTCTCATAGGAGTGGTATAGCCCAATAGGGTGGTAAAACAGGATGCTAAAATAAAAATCTTACCCGGTAAAGTCGCAGACATTTATTGTACGACAATCCAGTGGTTTATGGCTCGAATTTGAACTCCTCCTCGAGTAAGCTTTAGCGTAAACTGTTCTGTTAATACCGCCGTTCTCCGAGTAAGGTTTATTCAACGGCCAGTCAGTGAACCCTAACCCAATCCTGTAGGCTGGGGCTTAGTACCAGCTTCCCAGCTTACATACTGTAAATTGCTATTGTACATATTGGGTTGCCAAATGTACGCTCTGTATACTTTTTTACCATAGATTTTCTACCAGTCCAAACGTATGATCCGATATTTAGATTAGAGTATACGCTAAAAATAAATATCCTCAATATCTGGTATAAATTAACAATACAATCTATTAATTAATAATATATTATGTAAAATAAAATAGGTTGGTCATTGTTGTCGAGGTTTTAGAATCTAGATCTAGATAACGATTACATCCGAACCACCAGGAGACTATAGTTTGGATCCATACATTAAATACCCAATCACAGCATTCTCTTAAGGTGTAGGTAAGAAACTGTGCACATAGCTCAAAAAATAACTAAGTACTTCAATCCTCACTAACTTTCTCCCCACTCTCCAATCTTCACTTCAACAACATCCATACACATTGTCATACTCACTTTTTATTCTTAAAACTCTTACTTTTTTATAACACATCCATCTAGAGAATTTAACCACGTCTTACATGGCCTACCACCATCTTTTATCAACATAATCTACCTTAATATATTTGCTTTGTCACTCGATCCACACTCATCCTCTCAACCTGCCCAAGCTAACGTAAGACGCTTCTTTAACATTTACATAATGGATTTCCTATCAAACCGCACTCCTTTAACACCCATTCATTACCGACTCTGTCAAAACAAGTTTTTCCACATACGCTTATTAAATATCTCATTCCAAACACATTCACCTTGATCTTGTGTTTCTCCTGACAAACCCACGCTTCACATCCGTAGAACAATGTTAGCTTTAACACAGTTTTATATATTGCCATCTTTGCCTTTTTCGATACCACTTCATTCTTTGCAATAGTCCACATACATCCTACTACTCCACTTAGAGATTCATTATCACGTCTATCGATTTCAACATCCATCCTTCCATTTTTACAGAACATTATGCCCAAATACAGAAAATCATTCATTTGTCCTAGCATTGTTCCATTTATACTATGATGAAAATCATTTCTTTATCCGTCTCTATCAAAAACTATCACCTTAATTTTGGGATATTTATACGAAGATTAATTCCGACTGTTACCACATTCAAATGGTTTAATGCAGTCTGCAATCACTTTTATTCTCAGTCAATATTACGGAATCATCTGAATATAGTAGCACTCTCATTTTCACATTGACCATTTGTACACCAACAGAGACGTCATAAATATCCCTCATACTTTAACCCATGAATACAATAAACAATCATGGAGACTTAACGCAACCTTGGCTAACAGCCTGTCCAATGTCAAACCATTTGCTCACAGCTCCATCCAATTATATTCCCCATGATTGCATTTACTAACCATGCATCCACACCAAACAATATCAGACCATTCCATAACATACTCCTATTTACCTGATCATACGCTTTCTCCAGATCAACAGACGCACACTATACTTTCTTCCTTACTGTCATGTATTACCCAATCAGTTTTTGGAATACAAATATCTGGTCCATGCAAAATCTATCTTGCATAAGCCCACACTGTACATACCAAATATTTTCCGCAGCTTTTTCACACAACCTATCAAATAAGACTCACCCGAAAACTTTGTCTGAAATGCTTAACAAACTAAGTGCCCTATAATATTTTACATCCAATATTACTGTATTTGCCTTCGTATACAGGAACAATGATATCATTATTCAATTCATATGAACATTCAGAATCCCAGCATGCACTAGAACAAATCACATAGTCTGGAAAGTAGTACCATGCCCCCATACTTAAGATTTTCAATTGTGATCCAATCTATACCCACAGCTTTACTATTCTTTAAACTTTCATAGCTTTTATAATCTCAGCTTCATTAATTATTTCACTAATCATAAAAAAAATTCTATTTTCTATCACTGTCTCTATGTTTTAACCATATAATTGTTCAAAAATTTTCCTCGATCTCGCTCTAATACCGTTTTCATTCAAAATCATCTCCCCACGTTCAGTATGAATGCCATAGATATTTCCTAGTACTCATTATTTAATTCTCACTACCAGAACATATTTTATTTCCTTCAAACTCATTATGCATTATCTCTACTTCTTTTAATATTACTTGCTTTTTACTCTCATTTTCTACTATCTTTGAAATTATATTTTTCACTTTGTATATGTCCCTCAACAGCTGACGTTTTGTTTCACTCTTCACAGCAATCCTACGTTTGTACGCGTTTTTATTTTCCCTCGCATCTTATTTCACCTGTTCACTACACCATGTATTTATTTTTAACTTTCCCACAATCACAACTCCACAAACATCTTTCATTCACTCAAATTTGGCCTCTTTTATTCTGTTCCAAGCACGTTCTATATCGTTAGCATTTATTTCTACACTCATTCATGATCTTGCAAAGTACATTTTTCGTCTAGCAATCTTTCATATTCTCCCACTTTTAACCTGTACTTTTTCTACTTTCACTCTTACATTTTTGTATTCTTGCGCTGCATCCTCTCAAATTTCCTACCTAATTCGACTAATGAGATCGCTTGGAATTGCTCCGTTCCACATTTAGCTCCACGCACAGCCCCTGTATTCCTTACTAAACTTATAAATCTCTCAAAATTAATCACCGTTCTCGAATCACAACTTTTCTATAAAAACAAGAGAATAGCTTGTTCTTAAACAACTTATTTGAAACAAATAAACCTTTTTATAAATATCTACTCAATAACTCATTACCATTCTCGTTCACCCTGTCAGCACCATGCCTTCCTAATATTATCTCTGAATTCTATCCTGACAAAATAATTCTTTCAGTCGGTTCACATGCATTCAATACTTCATTGATCTCATTTCAACAAGCCACTCTCAAATTCTCGTATTCATCCTCCACCAGAGGATAACAAGCAACTAACATAATTATACAAATGCCTAGTCTCATGCGTACCCATAGTAGTCTAGGTGACACCAACTCATACCTTCTCACAAATAACTTAGTTGCTGAGCTTAGGATAAAGCCTACTCTCTGACTTTCCTTAACCCGTTCATTTACACCTGCCACGTTACCATCACTCGTCATCAAAATATTCTTCCCTTTGTTCTTGGTTTCATATACTCACAAAATATCAAGTCTTCTTCCCACTTTTTCCCCTAACAGTTCATTCACTTAATACCAATCCCCCCACATATTCCAAGTTCCAATAGTTCATGTTTTCCCAGCTTGTAAAATATGGGCCCTTCAGTTTTAACCTCAGCTACCCATCGTAGTTTTGGTCATCTGAGTCTAGTTTTTCACATTCTCTTTTAGTAATTAGCTTAGAGTAGACCAGATTACTAGCCTTAATCGTACTCTCACCCATATTATTCGCTGCTTACAGTAAGGATGCTGTACCGAGCGGTGTTGGCACAGTTTAACCAGTATAACACAAGTACACGTGTGCATGGTTACTACAAACCAGTACTCCTACTATTGAGACTGCCTTGCCATCTAGTATACTATTGCCCGTGTTACATTACCACTAGGAGGCAGGACGGAGCATTGACACCCAAGAATCTTGGTAAGGTTTAAATTGATTTTTATGTGGTAATCTACATAGTAAAAGGCAAAAACCATCTACTCATTGACTCACACACTTCACTCACCACCGTATTTCCTCAACCCCTGCTCTTGGGAATTTGAAATTTTACTTGTCAGGAAGGTAGCGGGATTGTCTTATATAACCAGAAAAATTCAAATATTGAGAAAATTTTAAAATGGGTATCCTGGAAATTAAGGGGCCTAGAATTTAAAAAAAAAAAACTCTTTAGATGACATATAAAATTTAAATTTGGCAAAACAGGTGGAGAGACAACTCCAAATAAACAAATATATATTAAAATTTTAAATTTCTAAGAGTGAATTGGATAAAAGAAAAGAGCGTTCAAAATTTCAAAAACTAATAGTAGTTAACAACTACTTCCCAGGTTGGTAAAAAACTGAAATTACGCAGGTAGAAAATACCAATCCACATAAATATTAAGGGCTGAAAATGTTAGTTTGATCATTGGGACTTTGTGAAACCGGAAAGCGGGTATATATATATATATATATACTTTTAGGTGCGGTATAGTATCATTGGGACTTTGTGAAACCGGAAAGCGGGTATATATATATATATATATATACTTTTAGGTGCGGTATAGACATAAAATTTGGATGGTAGATAGGACAACCCTAGATAATCTCTTCTAAAAATTCTAAATTTCTCAAGTAAACGCTGTTTAAATGGGGGGTATGAGGTCTTACAATTTCCAAAACTAATAGAAATAACTACTCTTCTGTTTGGAATAAAACGGAAACTTGGCAAGAAGATATAAAGACCACTCCAAATAATCATAAGAGAATGAAGATCTTAAGTAAAGTAAATAGGGGAGGATAAGGGTGGTTAAGTAAAAAGAAACAAATCTTTTAGGAGAGAGAGAGAGAGAGAGAATTGAAATTGGTCAAGAATGTAAGGGGATTACTCCAATTGCAAAATAAGTATTAAATGTCTACTATTTAGAAAGAGAGCTGGTGAATTGGGGTGGGGGTGTTTCTAATTTCTTAAAAATAAAATAAGTAATTACTTTTCAGTGTGGAAGAATATTTATTTTTGTCATGCGGTTATAAGAACCACCCCAAACAACTATTAAAGTCTGATCTTTAAATTTCAAAATGAATAAGCAGTAAATGAAGAGGAGGGGCTACCTAAAGATTCCTAAAACTAATATAAAAAACACTTTTTGATGTGATCTAAAATATAAGTTCGAAATGTAAGTAAATAGACCTTCCCGGAAAGCTGAATGACGTCCGAAAATATATAATTTAAAAATTGAAGCCCATGCAATGGAAGAGGTCAAAATTGATACAGCTTATACAGAACACTACTTTTGCGTGCAGTTTAAAATTTAAATTTGGCAATCACGTAAATAAAACATATAAGTTGATAAAATAAATCCTAAAATTTCAGTGTACGGTCTGAAAAATAGGAAGGAGGATGGTGACTTAAAATATTTCAAAAGTTATTATAAAGTCTTCTTTTCGGCGTGGAAGCAAAAGTTAATTTCTCAGCAATAATTCCCACACTAACCATAAATGGTGGCAAGTTTTGAATTTAAAAATGGGAGTTAGAAATGGCTTGTAAAAACAATCTCGATGTGGTGAAGAGTTTGAATTTTTTTATAAGTAGATGAAAAACATGAAAATAATTGAATACATAAACTAAAAATTACTTTAAAGAGGATCCTTTAGCTTTGCGATAGCAAAGTTCAAAATAGCTTAAGGATAAAATAGCACCTATCTAGCAGCGATAAAACAATTAAAATAAACTAATTCTGGTGAGATAGCTCAATGAATCGTGGAGAATCATAGAGTAGATTTTTTAATAAGTTTCTGTTACAGAGTATATTATTTATTCTCTTTGGTGATAAACTTTTTTTCTAACATATTTTTGTAACTGTCTATTATTTAATTTATCTTATTTTACGATCGTGCTTAGGTAAATATTTCATTGTTAATAGATTGCGTTTGTTTGTGGACTCATACAAGGTTAAAATGAAATTTTATTTATACTCTTTCTTCTTTACATAAAGGCATTTATAGCAAGTTGACTAAGGCACCAGTTTCGTCATGTCTGGTTTGCTGTTGACGATAAGTTTAACATTAGAGTCCCGGGAGTATGTAATAAAGTGTTGTTTTTTTACTTAAATACCTATATAAAACGGCGGTCATAGTTTATCCAGACATCTTTAATGCAAAACTAAAGTCTTTTACGATAATTTTAATCATACAAAATTACAATTCAAAGTATCTCATGAGCAGTGTTTTGGGGAAAATCTTTTTAAGATAAGCTGATTTGCTGCACAAGTTTTGCTCTTTTTTTTTTAAGTTTAACCTTCCATCTTTCATCCATGAAAATGTAGTGCAATTCCATAAATCTCATCCTCTTTACCTGGATATTTTGCTTATCTTAAGTAAATTGCGGAAGGTCCGAATGGTAGCATCGTTAGTATTCGGTGTCAGTATTGGTTAAAAACTATTTAAAAAATCGGAGGAATATTAAATCAAAAGATTTATTTTTTTGGAACTGAATCAGAGTTCGTTTCAAATGCAGGGTGTGATTTTTTATTTCCAGTGCAAACAATCAAGATAAAACCTCCAGCCTCCTAGGTCAGAACCAGGTTCATGACCTGCCAATTCTAATATACATGATCAGGGCGTGTGAGTTGGGGGGAAAAAAACTGGTGTAAGCCTACATATCTTTCATTCGTAAATCCTCCCCTAATTTAGAACCGTAGAGGTTTTTTTTTCCAGTGTTTGAGCGCCTAGAGCCATGCGGAAACCGTGAATATTTTATTTGAAATGCAGCAGAGCTACAGCATGTCAAACAAATACTCTACAGGTTAAGCCAAAAGCAAGAATAGATAACTGGTATATAAATGTTCACATTTATACTTAACTGACAGCTTTCATTTGATTAAATTTATCTTTATTTGATCATGTGAAAAATATTTTAATCGCGAACATACAAGGCTAGATCTTGATGATTTATGTGCCTCTGAGCTAAATAGAGTGGATCTCACAGTTCTGTAGGTCTATCTGTCTACCTATTTTTGAGGCTACAGCAAAAACTGCTCAATAAATTTCATTTAAACATTTTACGAAGATGTTATGTGGGTATACCTCAAGGTGGAATCATGACTTTGATTATATATCCATAATTCAGGACAGATTACGGGTGTTTTTGCTTTAAATCACACTTTTAGTTAACTCTAGCCTTATTTCTACCTCTTGGGTTGTTGGGTTACCTACAAGTTATTTTCTATATTTCTGGAAATAATTCGTCATTTATAGTTAAATAATAATAAATGGTACAGAACTCCACACGGATTTCTCACCTCATTATCTAAAAATTGATATATTTACTCAAAACTCGTAATATATGTTAAGCGAAACAATATACATTAGCAAATTCGAGCACAAACTGTGCAATGCTTACGTATAACATTTTTCGACTCCCGGTTTTAAATTTTAGAATTTTATCTTTAAAGAACTAAAGTTCTCATTTGTATATTTGGACCAATAAATAAGATCATCATTGGGTCCATAAGGGTCAACACTTCGTTATAAAATTTTGACTTCTGGTTTAAATGTTTGAAATTTTATTAGGGGTTGCACATCTTCAGATCATTGAATTGATATTAAGTTCCTCATTTATAAATTTTGACAGTAAAAAAGGTAAATATTTATGAAAAAGTCTAAAATTAGAGAGAAAAATCATTGCTGTCCAAACATTTCCCCTAAGAGGTTAAATTAAAAAGATCATACCCTTTTTGAGAGACTTAATATTTAATTACTCTATGGCATTAAGGAATTATTGAGTTAAAACTTTAGTATTTCTGTGAAACTAAAGCTCACAAAATTGTATTAATATATTTGCTAATATCTCAGAAATTATTGGTTTCATAAAAATATATTTCAAATAAAAGTTTTTGATTTTTAATAGTACTACAATTTTGCAATGCTAACTTATTTACTATCTCAAATAGTGGCGAAGATTTGGAAATTTGCACTTCAGTGAAGTACTCTTAAAGTAATTTTCATTGGAAAATTAAAATAACTATTTTATTTATAATCCTAATCAACGCCTATGTATGAATTTTAATCAAAATCGTTAGAGCCAATTTCGAGAAAATAGATTTATTGGTAAACTACTCTTAATTTTAGGGTAGGAAAAAAACACCTTTAGTTCGGGGGGTCATGAAACGTCGATATCCATTAACATCGCAGGCTAGATACTTTTTACGGACGCAATACTTTACCATTAGTGATCGACAAGTTAAACATTATTGGTTTCATAAATATAGGTTTCAAATAAGTTTTTTATTATTATAGACCTACATATTTGCAATGATAGGTAACTTCATATCTCAAAGAGTTACGGAGATATGATAAAAAATTGGAATTTATGCATCAGACCGGAACCCTTAAAATCATTTTGATAAAAAAAATTGAGAGTGGCCATTTTTTTTGTAATATTTATCAATGCTTAGAAATGAAATTTAATCAAAATTTTTAGAGCCAATTTTGATAAAATTGATTTTCTCACTTTTCACCCCTAAGAACATTACCCTTAATTTTAGGGTTATATATTTAATTCCAAAAACAACTCGGGACAAAACTATGAAAACCCTATATACCGAGTTTTAGTCCGATCGGTAAAATAGTTTAGGCTCTCGTCGGAGGTACAGAAAGACAGATGTAAATTCAAAAAAACACTTTTTCAGATTCGGGGGGAAATGAAACGTCAAAATTCATCAAAATCTTGAGTTCGATTTTTTTTTTGACGATCACAATACTTTCTCTACCTGTAAGGTAGCGAGAAAGTAAAAACATAATGAGTATAAATGCTTGAAACATTTCTACCTGTAGGTAAATCGCAATCAAATAATACAAACAAAACATTTCACATTTAAGTAAATTTCTAAAATCATTTTTAACAAGAAAATATTTTATATCAATAATATTTGTTCATGTTAAATACTGTGATAATATATTTCAACGTCACTTATTAAAATAAATTGTACGTTGCACCGCAAAGACTTTCTCTCTCTTTTATCTCAAAATATATTGATTTACTAAAAAAGCTCGTAAGATTTGTGAGACGAAATAATATACATTGTCGCAGAAACACTACACAAAAGGGCATATATGAAATAAGATTCACTGTTACAGAAACAATGAGAAAAAAACTACATCTCTGTTCACTAAAAAGATAACACTCAATACCATCTTTCATATAGCTTCATAAAAAAAGGTATACGCATTTGATTATAGCTCAGAAGCTGTTAGTTTTAAACATTTAAACATTTTTATATAGTACTAGGCCTTTACAATGATTGGCTATTTCTTACCTCCAATAGTTCCGGAGAAATTATCAAAATTGAAAATTTTCACTTATTTGAAGTAACCTTAAAGTTATTTTCATGGGAAAACGAGAATTGGCATTTTTGTTTGTATTGTTAAAAAAATGCCAGAATATAAAATATAATCAAAATCATTAAAGTTGATTTTGAGAAAACCGATTTTAGGCCTATATCTGTTTGCCCTTCAGTAAATTACCTTACTCTTAAGGTCAGATATACAAGTCCATCAAAGCCAAGCC
>CABFWB010000164.1:198178-217985 GCA_902151455.1 Timema bartmani | reverse complement strand
GGGGCACGATGGTTCTAGGCCAAGATATACAGAGACAAATAGACAGACAGACGGCACCGTGAAAGCCACTTTTTCAGTTTAAGGAGGTAAAAAAAATATTTTTTTATCAAAATCTTGAGTTCAGTTTTTTTTTTACGATCACGATAGTTTACATATTTTCATCAAAGTCTCGAGTTTTATCCTGTTCGGGTGTAATGAGGGTGGTTTGTAGCTAAATGGCTTTCCACTCTCTCCCCCCACAAATGCAGGTACACTTCCAGTGTATTTAACCTTTCTAATTTTCAGCACATTAGTGTAATTAGTGCATACTGTATACGTGTAACCCAAACGGGTAGTAAGATACAGTGCTAAAATAAGTGTTCAAACCAACGTAATGCAGGGTTTTTTCATTAGAAAATAGTGGAATTTTTGTATACAGTTTTAAAATAAATGGTACTATATAATCGTACATAATTTCTCAAATAATAAATTATGGTTTGCGAAGAGAAATTAGAAATTGCGTATTAGTAAATTAACTTGGTACTCTTAAAGAAATTTTATTGAAAAAAATCAAGTCTACAATGCTATTTTTCATTTAAAACATTAGAGAGCTATCAATTTTGAAGAAAATCATCACAGTTATTATCGAAAAATTTTAAAATTTCAAAAACCAGTGTCCCCTTCCCCCCTGTACCCCCCGGGCGCCGAACAAGTATACAGAGTCTATATACTTATGAAATTTCGGTAAAACTTAAGTAACTCATGGAATCAAGATACCGGTAGATATTAATAAAATATATTCAAGGCTTCAATATTTTAACAGTTTATTTTTTTAATGATGACTATTTGTTTTCTTAAACTTTTGAGGACATTCTCCAATATTTTAAAGGCTATATCAAAAATACTATAATATTTATTAAAGATTTAATTAATTATTGATAAAAAAAATCTCAACAACTTTGAATAAATACATAAATGCTATTTTATAGCAATAAAAATATTAAAATATATTTTGAATAATGTTTATTTTACAGTATAAATTTGCTAACTAATAGATTATAAATTGTACTTAATAGCTCAGAACTCGAGGTTTGAAAATAGTTTGCAATTTCATGGTAGAAATATGTTTACGAAAGTAGCATGCATGAAAATTACAACAATGTTTTTAAATACTATGTTTTTGAAGAAAAATCTTTGTTTATTCATAAATTAATAACGCTCATTGAATTTACCGAAATACTTGTTTTTATCTAAAATAAGTAAGGTACCAAAATACAATAATTATTCATTCTTGTCACCGTTTATTAATGCTGGTTTTCCTATTATTTCATATTAATTAATAGACAATAGCCAATTTACTACAGTATTTATTGTAGTAAGTGTTAGATAGGAGTTACTGCGTTTACTCCATCCCTAGTTTATTGAACCTTTCTGAATAAATGGGAGATTTGATGCTTATACTTACTAGTGGCTGTAAAATGTTTAGTAAATAGTTTTTATTACCTACGGCTGCTTATACTGATGACTGCAACAATAGGAACGTGGGGTAAGGCGACAATCTTGTATTGTTTAAAAAGTCAATGACGAAGAGTTTGGGGCTCTAATTCCAACTCAAGTTAACTGAGGGTTTTTCTCAGTGGTTTATCACTATCCATCAAAGCAAACGCGGGTACAATTCCTCTAAAATTCAACCTTCTGCATCCATATCTGATTAATGTAAATGTATGAATATCAAAGATGGGCGTTAAGACGTAGTCAACATATATAAAGTACCACACCGTGTTCCAAGTGATATACATGATTTTATGAGTAGTTTACAAATATATTAATTAGATCTAGAAGCTTGTACATGTGTAATAAACCGGATCATTTAGACACTGATGTTCTACACCCCGGCGTGTGAATATTCTCGTCCATTGTGTAAATAGGGAGTTTGTGAATCGTGGAACCCTCTGTAGGTACCTTAGCAAAATATTAACATCAAAGGCAAAAAGCCTCTTTAATACGGAGAAACGCAGTAGAGCCATAGATTTGCGCTACATTAAATATTTAATTTATATTTTCAATTCTTTTACTGCCCCATTATTTGGAAGGGTATAATTTGGAACAATTTGTACGAATCGAATTTGTAAAATGGATAAACAAACTTATATAAAATTCCAATCGAATCCTTTTGTCAATATTTTTACTAACTGAGCCTACACATGTTTTATTTTCTGACTCATTATACACAACATAATCAAATACATGGAGCTACTTTTCTTTAGATTTTACTAAGGTTTTTTTTGCAACATCATCCATTTTGTGTTCTTGTCAATTAAATATTCCAACAAATAACACATTTTATTTTACATAGAACTGTTTCACCCTAATATGTTTTTTGTTGTTGATTTTAACGTAATTCTTAATTTTAATATCTATTTATAACTTTATGTAGAAGTTTTATATTTAACTCATCAAAAGTATTTGTATTAATTCATGCAAAAACTTGTATTTTATTTTATTAAATTATTATCTATTTGCTTGTGTATACAAATTTTAAGAAGTTAATTGTAGAAAAGTATATTATACACCTATATACTTTGAATAATATTTTATAACATTAAGAGTTCAAATAAAAACATTTTCTACAAAATATGAGTAAGTTGTCAATATCCAGTAGTTGTACATTAATTATTCTCTTTGAACAGTCATTTTATCAGCCGCACATTTTTGAAAGCATATTTTTAAATTGATTTGATGTCTATCCAAAGCAATTTTGTAATGTATTTACTAATCCAAATGTTATTTATTAGTAATAATATATGGAGTAAATTGTTAAAGTTCTATCTTCGTTATTTTTTGTAATATTTTATTCCAAAGTAACTTTGTTAATCTTTCAAATCTAACCAATTTCTACCCAACGATAGCTGAATGGACGTCAAACACAGCTGACAGCAAATTACTCAATATTAAAAAAACCTGTTTGTTGAAGTTTGAGTAATGCTTGCATATCTAGATTTGTAGGGTGATCAATAATTTTAGCCTCTATACAATTTAAGTATAATTTATAATATTTAATTAATAGTTTTTCAAAGAAAATAGTTAATGAATTGCATGACTTCACGGAGGTTTTGCGAGAACTTGGTAAGTGAAAATTTACCAAGATGAATAGCATAATTTATAAAAGTTCCTTGATTAAATATATAAATATTGATCTTAAAATACACATAAAAAGTAATTTTAATAGACCATTAGCTAAATAGTTTTAAATATTAAATAACTATTATTTTTCTTTATAATAAATTCATTATAACTGTGGATGGGCCCCATATAACTAAGCTTAAAACTCTAAATAATGATCTCAAAGCTAGAACATAGAGGATCATAAGAGTTTATAACACAAAAACATCCCTAGGAATTTTCTTTGAACTGATAAATGATACGAGTGAACGGGAATCGAAACCAGGACCTTTAGCTTGGTAAGCCAATGCTCTGACCACTGAGTTATCTAGAAATCGTTCCACGCTCAGGTTCATTATTCACTAATAATTTTAACGGGTTTGATTCCCGTGTCCAGGTGTCTTTTTATCAATTTAAAGAATATGATATGTATATGCGGCAATAACAACAATCATCAAATATAATAGCTTTGCATTCATCCCTAAGCATATTATGTCAATCGCACCTACATTGTTCTCTTAAAACAATTTTTCAGTGGTTACTAAATTTAAAATCATATTTTTCTTGTCTCTAAATTACTTTAATTGCTTTATTTTTCATAACATAACATTTATTATTAAATTTCTCTTATA
The DNA here is from genome assembly GCA_902151455.1 of Timema bartmani. Taxonomy (NCBI): domain Eukaryota; kingdom Metazoa; phylum Arthropoda; class Insecta; order Phasmatodea; family Timematidae; genus Timema; species Timema bartmani. The sequence continues at coordinate 214,212 of CABFWB010000164.1, read as the reverse complement.
ATTGAAAGCTTGGCCTACTGTAACTAATAATTAAAGTGGAAGTATTTTAATAAGTTTTTAACACCCACGCGACACTTTACAAATTTATAACATTTTTCCAACTGCTTGTAAAACTAAGAAATATCAACTGACTATACTAACAAAAACTATTTCTAAAACCCTCAACTAGAAGAATAGAAAGCACATTAACAGAGAAATTGCCAGTTGGAACAATCACTTATCTCACGGAGTAGCAAACAAATCCTTTTTTAGACCATAGTCCTGATAAAGAGTTTTCTATTATTTCACTATTAAAAGGGGAAGTTCTGGCACTTAACTAAAACGATCCATATAATTATTGTATTTTCAACGTTTATCTAAATATAAATTATTAATAATACCTGTAATTAAACGAATATTTTGTATTAAAGTTAATCTTAGACTCTCGAATGAAATAAACAGTTATTAATAGTACTCGTTTAGAAAAATGACAAAACATTTAAAATAAAATACTATTTTGCACCGATTCGAGATTGAACCCCGGTCCTCCAGCACAGATCCAAAAGTGCAAAACCACTATGACCTTGCGGTTCATGAATGTTATTTAGCCTTATTCTAGATGTTTTATCGAGTTTTTTTATAAATAAACTTACGTTTATTTATTAATAATACAAGTGAAAAAAAGAGTATTATTTTTAATGTTCTAATTTCATTTGTGTAATAATGAAAAGCTATCATTAAGATTAGTGAATGAAGACAATGGATCTTCTGCTACGTGTAAGATTACGCCAGACATTGTTGATATCCGACCCCCTTATCTAGGCAACAACTCTTGAGACTGGAAGTATTTGTACATTCACAGGAGAAGTCCTGTGTTATCTCCTGGAAGAGTAGTAGCACCGTGAAAGAGAAGATAACTTCCATTCCAGCCGGTCATTTGTCTCAACTCGCTGACTGGAAGGAAACAGGTTTGACTCAGGCGATTATTAAAGGGGATGGTACACTTAGGATGCTAGCTACAGCAGTGTTTGCTCACGTGAATTAGAAGATGGTCGGTCCTGCTGTCAAGAATTGATTAATATGACCATGTCACGTTGTATTCAACACCTTCATGATCGGTCGTTTTTAAAGGGAATGTTCTTCACCAGGGGTCAGCAACCTGTCGCTCACGATCGACAGCGACATGTCAATATCACGGCAATTTTTTAAGTCAATCGTGTAAGAAAACTACATACTCAGGTCAATCTTCTGAGTGTTTTAAACTCGCAAATATATCTGGTACTTTCAAATAATATTTGAGTGTGGCTAAAATTTCATTGATCGTTCACAATCAGTAATGATAAACGAAATTTAAATAGTTATGAAAATTTATATTTTCTCATTCTATGATTTTTTTCTATAAATAAGATGACAAAAGTATTTGAAAAAGGTTGATTTATACGGTTGATTTAAGAGAATAATTAATGTAAGATCTATAGACAATAGAAATAAGAGAATGTAGAATGAAGAAACGGTGGTTGATTGCCTAGCGAGACCCAAAAAGTTTGCTGATCCCTTGTCTAGACAGTTGGGTTTCATAAAATAGTTAAGTGCTTTAATAAGTTAAAATAAATTGGTAGGAGGTGATATTAATATGTATTTGTAGTTTACATTAATTTTATAATTTTACTCTTGTATAATTGTTGTATAATCTTTGATTTTATCTTTTTTTATCTAATAAAATTAAGAGTTTGTTTGTCTCGCTGTTATGAGAATTGCGCGCTATCTACCGCACTCAGAGGTCTCAAATTTAAATATTAGTAGCCCCTGTGCACAAACGTGTGCACCTTGAAGACAGAATTTTAAAATTTTGATTTGATTTTTTAAATTAAATAAAACCAGGGTCGGAAGAAATACAATTAAGATAAATTTGTATGTCTGTTTGAATTAATTAAAAGCGTTGCCCGATGTAACCAATCAGAACAACGCCGGGTACTTCTGTTAGTGAAGCAATAAATGTTGACCAAGTAAGAGCCCTTTCACACGTGGCGGGTTTTACCCACCACCGTCGCTAGAGACGGGCGCGGGTTAAAGTGCGGTGTTTTCACACGTGGCGGGTTTTAACCGCCACCGTCGCTAGGGACGGGCGTGGGTTAAAGTGTGGTTGTTTTCACACGTGGTGGGTTTTAACCACCACCGTCGCTAGGGACGGGCGTGGGTTAAAGTACGGTTGTTTTCACACGTGGCGGGTTTTAACCGCCACCGTCGCTAGGGACGGGCGCGGGTTAAAGTGCGGTTGTTTTCACACGTGGCTGGTTTTAACCGCCACTATCGCTAGAGGCGAGTGTCATTTTCAAGTTTCACCCACACATTCTGTAGCCAGTTTGGGTTTTCTAGTGAGTGTAAATGGAGAGAATGGGTACACCCGCTCTTGCAGAAAATAGCAGAGTTTGGAGCATTCCCACATTTGTATTATGAATTGAGGAGAGACGGTGTAAAGGTTTTTTTTTTAACTTTTTTCACCTGTCCAATATTCTCGAAGTCATGATATAGCTCAAGGAACACACTTCTCAACGCCTCAGTTGCTATTGTTCGCGATTTTTTATTCCTTTAGAATATCGTCCCATAGAGAAGGCCTATCGGAAACTAGCGCGATTGGATGCCCTACATCTATTCTGAGTTTCATCTTAAAACCTTATAATATGACAAAATAATAGAAATTATACTAGAACCAACATTCTCCCACCTCGCGCCAAATGTAAATTGAATTTGAGCGTGGGAAAAACAGCCCACATCCGCTGCGTGTGAAAGCCTCCATAGAGCCAATGGTCTGTAGTTGATGTTCGTCCCGTCGCGTCGCGAGGAGCGGTCCGGCGCCAAACTATGAACACAAGCGGGTGATTTTTTGGCCCGCGCGAACAAGCGGATGCACCCGCCTCGTGTGAAAGGATGCATGTGGTACCGCTCCCGGCGACTTTGGCGGGTTAAGCCCGCTACTTGACAGAGGACTCTACTGGTTGGAATAACTTATAACCAATTTGCGCATAGTTATGTTGCTTTCCTTAGGATAATCTTATGATAATGTACTTGATATAATTTTGTGTGATTAACAGAAAACAGTTTTTGAGTCAGTTTAGTTAAAAAGAAAAGAATCTTCTCATAACAAAAAGAGCCCATAGCAAACGCTTGTCTTATAAGTGTTTTTTCCTCTAATGGACGTAGGGAAATTTTAACTCTGAGGATGCTTCAAAATGACAAGTTTAGCACTTAAAGGTATTTGAAGACTTACTATATAACTATATATTTGTGTTTCCTGGAAATATTTAATAATATGTATCTATATTTAATGTAGAACAAGAATGACAAAGGGTTATACAACCAATATCTTTATCACAATTTATGAAATGTCTAAAATATTAAGTAATATAGAATGTTAAGTTTTGAAAAGTAAAGTGTATAATACGCATATTCTCGGTCACTCTTAAAGAAGAAAAACCGCTTCTCTTGATACCATTGCAATGTACCTTACAGCTTCCTCAGTCTCCACAGGAATATCAAGATGCACGTAGAGGCGTGAAAGTCCCGTAAAATAATATTACACTCCCTAGATAAATATTGTATCTTTTAATGTGGATAAAGTACATTCATAGGCCTATGCTAAAACAGAACGTATGAATAAAATTGCGAGAAGCTTCCATTAAAAATATACATCCAAGCTTCACTACGCAAGGGATACATAACAGTCAACAGTTGCTCTTTTTTTTCACTCTCCTCCACTTTGTTTTCCATGGGGGGGGGGGGGGGGTTTAAAAAAAAAATTTTTNGGGGGGGGGGGGGGGGAGTTCAAATAAAAATGTACTTTTGTGTTGAGAATGTTCCTGAGGTGCTGTGTGCCATAGTTCAAAATAGGAGTATCTACAGTCTGTCTAAGATAATCTTCAATCGTGAACGGTGCTACCATTTCACAATGGCACTGCTTATTAACAACACGAGATAAGTAGACATGAGTACATAGAACGACCACTTAATTAATATTTTGGATTCTCATGAAGGATCCAAATTGGGTGAGCGTATTTAAATCCATACTGCAAAAACACTAGTCTCAGGGCCATGTATTAGTGAAGTCAAAGAAGCTATTAGGAAGTTAAAGAATCATAAACCTCTAGGTGTAAATTCAATTCAAGCAGAGTTAATAAAGAGAGGTGGTGAAATGTTAGTGTGTATTAGAAATTCATAAATGGCTATGTTCCATATGTAACTATGATGTATTGCCACAAGAATGGAAGGAAGGTATTATAATACCCACTTTCAAAAAGGTAGATAAAACAAAGTGTAATAACTATAAAAGTATCTCCCTACTACCAACATTCTAACAAATTGTATTCAACATTATTTTAATGAGAGTGACGCCAAGAAAATAATCGGCAACCATCGTTGCGGATTTCGATAAAATAGATCAATGACGGATTAAATTTTTAATATTAGGCGTCTAAGCTAGGTCAGGTTGTCAGGCTATTTAAGGTCAGGTTATATCAGGTTAGGCTGGGTTAGGCTAGCTTATTGGCTTAATGTTGAGAGTTGGTCAACGCTATAACGAGTGATCCCCACTGCCATCTGAATATATTTCGCAGGTTCTGACATGTTCCTGAACCCCACTATTTGCTCACGTTTTGAAGTGATTCAGAACCAATAGCCTGATCTAATCTAACATAACCCAACCTATCCTAACCTAACCTAACATAGCTTAGCCTAACCTCTTCGATTACGTAACATCTAACGATAAATCAAGATAATTAGTAAACTGAAAATCGACACAAACTTGGGTAAACCACGTGATCACTGGTATGTGTAGCTCTCAACCCAACTAACAATTAAATCCTAAATTTTGCATGTGCACTTATTGAAACTTCAGGGTGTATATCCCGGGTGTATTTTTTCTCAAATCATATATTTTATATTGTGAGCCTGTAGAATTAGACTATTCGGCCAACTTTGCAAGTGCATTTTTTTAAATCTTAAGGGTTTCTTGTATTCACATCAAATGAAAGCTTGATGCATTAGGCATCGTGACCACCAATTCGGGTAGCTGAAAAATACCGATAAACATAGAAAGTGGAAATTTGGTACCTTAGGTTAGCCTAAGCTTGTGCCTTTACACATATTGTGAGCCTGACGTCTTAAACCACCTGATCATCGGTGAGTGGCTTCAAAGCAAAAGAACTTAACAATCAGAAACTCTGTATAGCTACTTAGGGATACTGGCAGAAGTGTACAGCACATCCTTATTTTTAATTTATATGTAGTGCAAATCTGAAGGCCTCATTCGAATGAATAGCGGTTTGTGGCTTTAAAATGTTATCTAATATGGTTCATCATCAGTATGTGTTGTTTAATAAAGGCTGTATTCGATTAGTCTTCTCAAGCGCTATCGCCTTAATACGTAACCTTAATAGTCGCATAAGAAATGACATGATCAAGTGTAGGTCTGTTCGAATAGTCACAAAGTTTGCCGATGCACCCCATACACGCCCTTGAGCAAAAGAACGGAAGCAAGACGTTGTCGACATCCTGTTGGTTTACTGGCAACTGTTTTATTTATCTCTTTTCATCTGTTAGAGCTAAGAACTTTACACCATCCGTCATTTTATATTATACAATTTAATAAATAGAATTGTTTCATAATTTCTCATCATCACGTCTTGTGAAGATAAATCGTCAGTAATCTTTTAAGTACGCCTGTGCTTAGTAATTGCAAGCTCTGTTTTAAAATACTTGAGTGTTTATTAACAAGAATATCTATAAATACGAGCCGATGTGTGTCGTTTAACATAGTTTTGTTTTAACACCGCGTATTATCACCCGTTCGGGTTTTTGCTTATGTACAAATTACGCTAATGGTTTTCGGGATTAGGACGGTTATATATAGAGGAAGTGTACCCACATTTGTATTGAGGGTGAGTGGAAAACCATTTTGGGAAAACCACTCTCAGTACACTCGACCAAGATTCAAACCTCGATCTCCCCGTCATCGGCAGTCTATTATACTGCGAGAGTAACGCGTTAGACCACGCAGCCACCGAAGGGGGTCTTTAACATAGTTACTAATATCATTGGTAGGAAGCATCACTGCGGACCCAAGGATATAGAAAGGCTAGTTGCCGTTCGAATAGTTTGATGTAGTCTTGTTTAGGGAGTGCTTGGGAAGTGTAAAATCATCAAGTTTAAAACTCAAGGATCCTTGAGACTATTCGTATCCAACCATTTATTGATTCGTTTTCTACCCGTGCAATGCCGTGCTCCTGTAGTTGGTGCCTAAATAAAGTCCTCGTAGTTTATTCATTTGTAATCTTCTGTGTGGCCATAAAGTCTGTACATGTAGGCAAAGGCCAAAAAAAAAAAGCATTCCAAATAAATAATTGTAAAAAAGGCACACAACACTGAATATTTAATGAGTTTTCATGTAATACTCTAACATTTTTTAATGTATTTTTATGGGTTTATGTATCAAACACGTATAAGCACGTATATTTACCCATATTTGTATATCTGTGTATTTGCCTATGTGACCACCATGTATAGTGAGTAACTACTATACCCACATAGGTGGGCACCTGGTCTAGACGTAAATCTAGTTGGCTATTGTTTGCCAGTGACGGGGATGTTGGGGGTTGAAATCCTGAATGGGTTACCAGAGTGTATTTTTTCTTAATGATTTTTAACTCTTCCCCAAAATAAATACAGTTATATTCCTCATGAATTCTACCATCCTACTCCCTACTCCATTTTTTAATTTATCGCTACTTTATAGGTAGAGAAAGTATTGTGATCGTCAAAAAAATCAAACACGATATTTTGATGAATTTTGACTTTTCATGATACCCCGAATCCGAAAAAGTGTTTTTTTCATTTCCGTCTGTTCGTCCATGAGTCTGTCTGTACCTCGGACTAGAGCCTAAACTATTTTACTGATCAGGCTAAAACTTGGTATCCAAGGTTTTCATAGGGTTGTCCCGAGGGTTTTTTGGAATTGTATATCTAATCCTAAAGTTAAGGGTAGTGTTCTTAAGGTCGAAAAGAGAGATTATTGATTTTATCAAAATCGGCTCTAGCTATTTTGATTAAATCTCATTTCCAAGCATTGATCAATATTACAAACAAAATGGCTACTCTCAATTTTTCGTAAAAATGACTTTAAGCATACCGGTCTTTTGCGTAAATTCTAATTTTTTTAAAATTAATTGTAGACTGCCTTGATGCGTGGTAGAATGGGGAGAGCAGAACACCAAAAACTTTATCTTATCCACATCAGTGAGTATGTGGAATCAAACGTCAAACCCGTCTAGTTTGGTTTGTCAGTGACAGGTGGGTTAGACCTCGTATTCCAGCTCAATGCTATGAGATAACTTTTCCTAATTGGTTTTCTACTCTTCCTCCGTATAAATGCATTTACATTTTCCATAAATTATATCTTCTTAATCCAACACCTTAGCTCAGTCAGTAGCGTATCTGTATACTGAGTTAAGGGTCCTGGGTTCAATTCCTGGCATGGCCGAAAAATGTATCATTGGTTAAATTTGGGTTTACACTTTCACAGTGAGGAATTAATGGCCGGGGACTGGATGTTGTACCTGTGCTAATCTTAAGTAATCTTAAAAGACATGAAGTTATGACAGGCCTAGCAAGCCTGTAGTTGAAAATATATGACTTGAATAAAAAAACTGACCTGGACCACTGGTTGGAAACAGTAATGGATGTAAATAAATTATATTTGCATCATTCCTACCACATTAGTGTAGTTACATGATGGTGGCCTGGACCCGTTGTAAGACGTGGTAACAAAACAACAGCTTGACATTTGGTTAATCTTGCCATTATTATTCTGTGTTGTTCACCGTTTTGTAAACAGGGCACTAGATTTTCTAGAAGAAAAAAAAAAGTTGAATGTTTGACATGCTCCATTAAATATTTTTTTCAACGCCTATAAAGCACCAGGTAGAGTGTAGCCCTTTTGTTGACGCTCCTTTGAGCTATAAGCCATAGTTATGATATTGCAACTAGATAATTAAAGTAACATTTTCAGACTCTATGGTCGGTCACATACACACACATGTTTTAAGGCTATGTGATAGTATGTATTTAGTTTTACCCGTTTGTATCTAGTTCTAAGCTAACCTTTAATCATGCATGCCCATTGTTATGGTGTATTGTGGCCCTGCACAGTCATGTGAGTAATTCCAGATACGTAACGTTAAAATGGAGCACTATTCCTGCAACATGATCGCTATCCGAGTGTTTATTTCCTGTACAAAGCAACTACTAAGAACATATTTTTGTAATTTAACTGTGGAAACACGAGAGTACATTCAATTTAATGTCTTAAACTACTATAGCTATCAAAACTCAAATTCCTTTTTCAAATTCAACGCAAACAGATTAACATGTAAATTAAAACATATATTTTAAAAGTGATAAATTGTTATTTATCACTTGTAAATATGCTTTCTGATTTCTCATAGCACTTATAAGATAAAAAATACTGTGATCGTCAAAAAAATGGAATTCGAGATTTTGATGAATGTCGACGTTTGAGGAACGCTTGAGACAGAAAGAGTGTGTTTTGAAATATCGTCTGTTTGGGTCTTTTTATTCATCGACCTACATTCTAAACCATTTTAGCGATCGCACTAAAACTTGGAATTTAAGATTTCCATAAGGTTCTTCAAAGCTTTTGGTGGGGGGAGGAGGGTGGAGGCGGGAATTATTGATTTACCCATAAAATGATGTATAGTTCACTTTAGGGTGAAAATAGAAAAAGCTTTTTTCTATAAATCAGCTCTAGCTTTTTACTTTCTCACTATCTTACAGGTAGAGAAAGCGTTGTGATCGTCAAATAAATAGAACTCGAGATTTTGATGAATCTCGACGTTTCATGACCCCCGAATCCGAAAAAGTTGTTTTTGGATTTCCGTCTGTCTGTCTGATCCTCCAACTAGAGCCTAAACTATTTTACAGATCGGGCTAGAACTTGGTTTCTAGGGTTTTCATAGGGTTGGCCCGAAGGTTTTTGGAATTGGATATGTGACCCTAAAATTAAGGATAGTTTACTGAAGGGCAAAAAGAGAAAAAGTCGAATTTCTCAAATCGGCTCTAGCAATTTTTATTATATTTCATTTCAAAGCATTTATAATTACTTCAAACAAAATGGCTACTCTCAACATTTCGGCAAAATGATTTTAAGGGCTCCGGTCTGATGCGTAAATTATCATTTTTTATAATATCTCCGAAACTATTTGAGATATTAAATTACTTATCATTACAAATATGTATATTTATTTATAATACAAATATTTTATTCGAAGCATATTTTTATAAAACCAATAAATTTCAAGCTATACGCAAATATTTATCTTTTTTAACTTTTCGAACACAAAAGGTAAAGTATTGCGACCGTAAAAAAAATTTCTACCCCGAAATGTTGATGGATGTCGACGTCTCATAGCCCCCCGAAGCCTAAAAAGTGGTCTTTGCAATGCCGTCTGTCTATGTGTCAGTTTAAACTTAAAATTAAGAGTAGTTTAATAAATGGCGAAAAGAGAAAAAATAGCCTATATATTCTCAAAATCGGCTCTAACAATTTTGATTAAAATTCGTATCTAGGCGTTGATTAAGATTATAAATAAACTGGTTATTTTTATTTTCCCATGAAAATGACTTTTAGGGTACTTAACAGAAGCGGAAATTTCCGTATCTCCGCAACTATTTGAGATACTAGATAACTTATGGTTGCAAAATTGTAGTACTATTAAAAATAAAAAACTTTTATATGAACTATATTTTTATAAAACCAACGGTTTCCGAGATATTGTCCAATATATTAATACAATTTTGTGAGCGTTAGTTGTAAAGAGATACTAAAGTTTTAACGCAGTAATTATCCAATGTCATAAGGTAATTAAATTTAAGTAACTCTCTCAAAAAGTTTATATTATTTTTCCTTAAACTTCTTAGAAGAAATGTATGTACAACAATGATTTATCTCCATTTTAGATTCAATAGTCAATATTTACATTTTTTATTGGTAAAAATTTATAAATGAGGAATTTAATAGCAATGCGATGACATGGATATGTGCAACACCTAATAAAATGTCGAAAATTTTAACCGGAAGTCGAAATTTTAATTCGAAGTGTTTACCCTTGTGGACACAATATTTATATTTTTTTATCGGTCCTAACATACAAATGAGGACATTAATTCTTTAAAAATAAAATTATAAAATTAAAAACCGGGACTCAAAAAAGTTTTACATAAATAGAGTGCAATTTATGGTTGGGTTTGCTAGTGTATATTATTTCGTTTCACATATATTACGAGTTTTGAGTAAATAGCTCCACTTTTAAACAATAGAGCGAGAAAGTCCATGCGGAGTTCGTACCATTTATTTTGATTAAAATTGGTATCTGTGAACAGATTATCATTACAAAGGAAATGGTCTGTACACCTGTTTCCAACAAACTATTTGCTCTGAAATTTAGATATTCACTCTTACTACCTTTGCTTTTGTACAAAGAAACTATGACAGCATTCTTCTAGTCATTAGGAATATTCGAAATCCCATTATACACATTTTAAAAATACGATTTGAGTTATTAACAAATATATTTTTTAAATGGGTTCAGATTAATAAGTTAAAAATCTACTTAATTAACACAACACAAACAACTATAACACTATTTAATTTATAAACCCCAAAATGGGGGAGCGGAGCTGGAAATAAAGAGAGGGTGCTCTCAAAACTTATAAAACTATTATGAACCAATTTAGAGCCTAGATAGTGGCGACAAAACTATTAAAATAAATAACATCTGCTGACACCATGATGTTCCTTATTTGTTCGTTAAATAAGTTTCTTTAACAACGCCTATTATTTTATGTAAGCTCAATTGGTGAGACGTGATGCTATTTTTTTCCCCATTATGATTTTATAATAGTTATTTCATTTCAAATATTCTGATTGATCTTATAGGCAGAGATTTCATTGTCCGTGGAATGCGTCCATTTGTGCACTCTGTTGTATACAAATGTACAGGGTACTTTTTGCTTTCAAATATTTAATTCATTTCCACAGTTTTTATTGGAACTATTTTCTGTGTCGATATAAATATATTTTAAAGTCCATACCTACGTGGGGACACGGAAGGTAATTCCCAGTTGCCGAGCTGTAAGCAAATGACTCCATTTTAAGCTATAAAAGAGCGACGCGCTGCGCCATTTATTTGTTAATCCAAACGTTATGTCCACTGACTAAAAGGCAGCTTCCACCTTAATGCCATGGGTCTCTGACCCGTTATGGGGTGTTGGAGGTCTGTAGTAGTTGTTAAAGAGGAAGGAGAGAATAAACATACTACTCACGGCTTCTATTATTCAGTCAGGCTCAAAATGAACGTTTATAATATCTCGATATTTTTATTTATTTCGAGTATTTAACTTGTACTTTAAGAACTGACTTATTATATTAGTACACTACTTACATAGTTACTTAGTTCTAGAAAAACCCACATTATTCTTTGCATGGTCCAAGGCTTCACTTTTGCACTACACTTGATTTCCCCTTACCGAGGTATCGGGGTTCGAATTCTGATCAGGTATACCTAAGATGTTTTTCCTAAATGGTTTCACGCTGGCCGGTGACAGGTAGGTTGGAGTTCGTACTTTTTTTAGGCGTCCTGAGATGTTTATTTCCTAAACACGCCCTTTTCATACAAATGTGATTACATTTTCTCTAGATTCTGCCTTTCTCATCTCTATTCTACCAGTGTAAGTAAACGAATTGCCGTTTAGATGGTAGCTCACTTTTCACCAAAAAAATAAAGAATAAATAACTAAAATGTTTGTTTTATAACTGAAGTAGGTTGATCAAGAAGATATAAATAGTTTTCCAACAAAAATAATTAAAATGTTATTTCAAGACTCTAGTGCAGTGCACACTTTCACACTGATACCAGTGATGAGCGTGATGAAACGTTCACAGACAGAACTGTAGTTCCTATAATCATTACCTTGGATAGAACCATGGACCCTTCGACTACGTTCCCTACAAGTAAGCCACGGGGACAGGAAGAATGGCATGCTGATAGGCTGCGTCTCTCCTGGCACCGGTTAATATTTAGTACGAGTAATAAGATTATGTAAGTAAGCCAAGCTGTCCGACACCTTAGCTCAGTTGGAAGAGTGTCTGCCTACTGAGCAAAGGGTCTCCGGTTCGATTCTCGGCATGGCCAAAAATCTATCAATTATGAGAATATGGGTTTACCCTTTCATATTGAAACGACTGGGGACTGGATGTCATTCCTGTCCTAGTCTTAAGTTATATTACAAAGTATTTGAAGCTACGACAGACCTAACCAGTCGGTAGTGGAAAATATGACTTGGAATAAAAACTGACCCAGGCCATAGGCTGGAAGCAGTGATTGATGTAAAAATTTGCCATGCTGGCTTATGGCAAGGACGGGATTGTTCAGTGTGGCTCGAGATCAAAAGACTGGCGTCACGAGGCGACAGAGCCTCTAGCGGGTGTGAAGTGAAGGTATGGGCTGTTGCGAAAAGTTTCAACAGTGACTATATTATGGTACGACTGCGAGATTGAAAACCTCCCGGAAACCGAAACAGCGTTCACAGCCAGTAAAACTCTTAGCACTAGAATACAATTCATTTTATTATAATCGCCATGCCATGATACACGTTAACGTGGAATCCGAACCATGGTGGAGGCCTGGTCATTCCTCACATTCACAAGTTGTGATTAATACACGTCTTGTCAGAGGTGAAGGAAGGGTTTGGTAATAAGATAAATCTATGCCAGGACTGGAGATTGAGCCCCGTACCCTCAGCACAGACGTCTGACACCTTATCCCTGGACCACCAGGTCACCCCACTTGCTCTAGTAATCACTGTAATGTGCTAGGGATTAGGGGGGTTGAATTTAGAAGAAGTGTACCTGTATTTGAAGGGAGAATTTAAATCACTTGATAGAAAACCATCCTCGGTACACCCGACTAGGATCGAACCCCAATCTCCTCGTCGTAGGCAGTCTAGTCTATGACAAGAGTAACGCCTTAGATGCATACATATAGTGGAGGCGCTAGCTTACATTGAGTATGCATTTCAAGTATGACAGAATTTGACTTCCGATTCATGTTCTGAGGACCTAAGCGAGTATGAAAAGTGATGTCAATTCCGGGGGTTGTCGACAACCCATGGGGGAGGAGGTGAATAACGCGTCTGGGATGGAATTTGTTTTTATACTCTAACCTCCAACTCACTCAATGTATCAAGATAAAAAAAAGTTAATAGTTTATATTATGTAGGGGATTAACGTTGCTAGCTTAAATTAACCAAATTTCACTAATACCGAAACATAAACAATTAAGGGGGCCTTAGTTTATATAAGAATAATGTGTTATCTAAATAAGTATTGTTTTATGATATCAAACTAAAATTTAACACAGAAAATACATTTCAGTTACATTTTTAAAATCAAGAGTTGAAGGTTAAATAGTTGTTAGTCCTAGAAAGAATGTTATTTACCTAAAAAATGTAAAGATAAGTCTATTAGCGTCTTTGCTGTTCTCTTCTTCGTCAATAATTAGTTCGTGTTGTTGAAGTTCTTGCAGCCGTTAACGTGACAGGAACAATACGCACAGAACCAAGTTTCGCTTGGATTACGAAAGAAAGGACTCTTCAAACATAAATTTTGACACTTGCGTGGGAACAGAAGGTTTTTTTTAACGGACTGTTTCATTAGAACATGTCGTATGTTACCTTCAGAGTCTGTAGCGTAGCCAAATCTCAACAAATCAATTGGTTCAACAAATGCATTTAATGATTTCTCCCAAAAATGAAGTTTTGCTAGTACTCTGAGTACATGAAGTCGAAAACTATCAGAAATGCAGGGTAGAGAACCAATATTATTCATGACGTTATGGTTGGCCAAAAACAAAATGTGTCTACTTGCATCACAAGTTTGTCCAGGCTTCTTGATAAGATGTAAATATAACTCAAGTACTTTTAGTTGATTTTCTACAAAGGCATTTAAGTTCAAGAGAATTAAATATCGATATTTATAGTTTGCCATGCAATTTTTTTATTTTTTTCTATCCAGTTTACTTGTTATGTCACACTCTGTCAGAGCATTTAACGTAGGCAGAACTTCACTAACTGCATCCCCATAGTACTCTGAAGTAATGTGGCACCCAAGACATCTTCTATTTTCACTTACCCCGGCAATTATACAAAGTGTAATGATACGGATTTGGACCCCTCTCATATATTTAAAAAGTCATGGATGAAGGTATTTTCCTTCAATAAATTGCATGTAAATTATCCTTTTAAGACTTCCTCCATGGAGAATCACGCGCTTTTCAGAAATAACGTAGAAGGATTGCACCATTAAAACTTATTTTTTATTTCAAAATTAAATCAGCTCCCTATACCCAATAGGAAGCTAGCCTTCAAGACACCTGTCGCAGGGACGCTTACGATTTGTTGGTTTTGACACTGTTCACGATAGGTCCAAGGGGCAAAGGGTATGTCATATATAAGCTGTTTGTGCATATGAATACACAGAGTGCCGGCGACATAAACAGAAAGTAGTCACATAAATCTACAGAGTGCCGGCGACATAAACTTAGAGTACGTGTAATATCACGACAGTACTAGTAAATTAGATACAGAAAATAACCTGTATTTCAAGTAAAATTGTATAAGAAGATAAAATCACTTCAATAAATCGTGTGCAACATTAACAGTTGTATTTATTCACGTAAAATATCGTAATAATTGGCGCTCGATCACGGGGCTACAATTACCAACTATCACAAATTAAACCACAACAGTAATAATATAATAATTGGCGCTCGATCACTGGGCTATAAATACTAATTATATCTCCAATAAAAACAGTAATATTATAAAATGCAAATACAACCAACCATTATGAATGGTACCCAAAATCAAATTCTAAGTATGAAAACGTCAGGACTGTGAATAACAATACCACATTAATAGTTATTTTGAGCAGTTTCAGAGGCATGAAAGAACATTCTATTGACACTGAGTTAACGTTACGTTACGTGAATGTTAAGTTGAGTGTGAGTCCGGCTATTATGTAAACTACAAATCTATTTGACATAGGCTAGATAATTAAAGTGAACGGTTGTTAAAATTTTGAAAGATGTCATATTCCACAGCAGTGGTCTAGTGGTCTAACTCTACGATGTCACTTTCGCAATCGACTAGACCGCCTATGACGGGGAGATAAAGTTTATAATCTCTGTCAGGTGATATTTGAATTTTTGTTCGTGGTTTAATTTCACTCCACGCAAATGAGGGTACACTTCCTCTCAATTCAACTCTCCTTACCCCTAATATATTAGCATAATTGGTACATATGCGTATAACCCGAACTTACGAGATGCGAGGACAAATAAGCAGTTAATATGTTTGTTTATCACCGCGTCTTACAATCTGTTCGATAATTACTCTGATTGGGTAGGGATGAGGAAGAAAACACTGTAGAAGTAATCTAACTATATTTGCGTAGAAGGAGAGTGGAAAAAAACTTTTATGAAAAACCACCCCCAGTAGACCCAACCGGAATTCGAACCCCGATTTCCTCGTACTCAACAAAGCGTATAACCCGGACGGGTAGTAAGACGTGGTGCTAAGTATTATCTTATTCAGCAAGCCAGTCTAACACGAGAAAAATGCCTTAAGCCACTGATACTAAAGCGGGTACAAATTTGCACTAGTATCTTGAGTATCGATTGTAAAATAATCATTATCAATTAGATTGGATCACAAGAACTAAAACTTCGTTATGTATTCAGTAGAGGTTAGAAACTGGTAGAGGAGTTACCCCTACACCTCATCAAATGTCTCATTTGTATTCTCCATTGTTCTAGTAAGTTTTAACCTTGGGGAAGTCACAAAACCAATTCACCAGTTGGCAGACCTGTAAGGGGGTGGGCCCCCCCCCCCAGTTGGCAGACCTGTAAGGGGGGGGGCCCCCCCCCCCC
>CABFWB010000164.1:167535-183649 GCA_902151455.1 Timema bartmani | reverse complement strand
GTGTATTAATCACAACTTGTGAATGTGAGGAATGCCAGGCCTCCACCGTGGTTCGGATTCCACGTTAAACTGTAGGTCCTCCATTTCATCTCACAACCACCCTACCATTACACATTAGCGTAAGTGCGTATAACCCGAACGGGTAGTAAGACGCGGTGCTAATAATAATAATACTTTTTATTTATAAAATTGGAATTGATGTGACTTAATTATTTAAAAATATAAACAATATGCGAACGTGAAAGAGTTTTAAAATAAAATGAACTTATTAATCTAGCTATTGATTAACGAAGGAGAGTGATTTCCGTCTAACGGACTTTGACGGACACGGTATCCTCTAAACAGAGGTGTCTTGTCTATCTTACTTAAGATTGGTGAGCCTGAGGATCTTTAGTAGAAGTAAACCCTTCAATGTTATAATAGGCATAAGCCGACCTCAGTGGTATTGGGGTAAAGTTTTCATCTCAGGACCCGATGTTCGTGAGTTCAAACCCGGCCGGGATCGATGGATTTTTCTTGAGCGATAAAAATCCGTAGTACATCTTCCTTCGGAGGGGAAGTAAAGCCATTGGTCCCATTTCGACTGTGGCATGTAAAAGAACCCTGGAAGTTATGTGAAAATAACTTTCCCCTCAAAATTGGTAGGGCCTTTCACTATCGCTCATAGAAATACTCGTGTGCTGAAATAATCAGTCAGTTCAGAAAGTGAACGTTAAATACATCAAATTAATAAATAACATAAATAAAATCGGCAGAATATCTAGCACCTACGATGGGTTTTAACCTTGGAAGGTTTTAAACATGGAGGACCTTAATCTTGGAGTAATTCAGGCGCTTAGCCTTAGGAATCACCCTAAAAAGGGCTTTTAGCCTAATTTTTCCAGCGGGGACATCATGGAGGTGGCCTTATCAGCTTTCCCCGAAGGTAATAGCTACCAACCGCTTAGTGTGCGCTTATAGGAGGGGGTGGCTCCCCCTATTCACTCCCACACAGACGACCTCAACAGATATTTAACCTCCCATCGGGAAATCCCTCCGGAGACGTTGCCCAGGTGCCACCATGAAGAGGCACTGTGCAAGTATTACTGGACGAGAAACATCCCACAGGCGTGGTAGGAAGTCCCTTATTCCCCCATTCGGGTCCGAGTAAATGCATTCACCACGGTGGATAAAATTCATATGAAACCCATGAACTTCCAACCTGGCGCTATCTATCCCCTTCATGTCGATACATTCAAATACATTGCACACATTCACATAACTTAATAAATTTTAAATTAATTGCTCACAGTGTATTATTATTAGATGTTAGCCATCCAACCTATCCTCATTCAGCATTAATAGACCCTCCCTATGTTCCTCGAAGTGGTAAATTAACAAGCTCTCATTATTTATGAAAGTTTTGTTCTATGTTTAAATAAATATTATTTTGGTATTAATGGAATAAAACGCCTTACCAGTTTATTTATATTTCAAAAATTTAAGAATTTTTTAAAAACACTAAAAAAAGAATCTAGAAAATATCGTTTATAATATTGCTTGACTCCTCTGATTAGCCAGAAGAGGCGATTCTTTCTAGTGATTTAGGAGTTTCCGTTTTGACTCCCGGGTCACCCGAAAAATTTATCAACGATAGTATTGGATATTTACGCACTTTTTTCTAGCCCCGCATCTTATTTCGTGTTCATATTATACGCATATGTACTGATTACACTAATGAGTTAGGGGCGAGAAAGGTTGAATTTAGAGGAAATGTACCCACACTTGCGTGGAGGGAATATTGAAAATTGTTTTGGAAAAAAAACCTTCAGTACACTAGACCGGGATTTGAACACGAAACCCGATCTTCTTGTCATTGGTAGTCTGATATAACACGAGAGTGACGCTTTAGACCATTAGACCAACACAGCAGGTCGACATTTGGTCTTACCACCGATAAACAAATTGGTTAAAGGGAGATGTTGTGCTATGGTGGGTTCTGCGTTTATTCGAGAATCAAGTTTGTTTTTGGTGACCTGGTGGTCTAGGGGTAAGGTGTCTGTTTTCTTTGCTGGTGGTCCGGGGTTCAATCCTCTGTCCCAGCGCAGATTTATCTGATGGCCAAACCTTCCTTCACCTCTGACAAGACGTGTATTAATCACAACTTGTGAATGTGTAGAATGCCAGGCCTCCACCGTGGTTCGGATCCCACGTTAAACTATAGGTCCTCCAATTCATCTCACAATCACCCTAACATTACACATTAGCGTAAGTGCGTACAACACGAACGGGTAGTAAGACGCGCTGCTAAGAAAAATTTGTTTGTAAATAATGTTCTAAAATACTATATTGGGTCAGAAAGTCAAGTTTACTATTCAAACTAAATAAATATTATGTAGGTAATATATTGTGTTAAGTGAATTTAAAAATATAAAAAAGTTGTTTATTTTATTTTATTTTATTTTATAAAGCATCTTTTTCCTCAGTTCTGGTGAAGCTACATCGCAAATTAACTTGTTTTGAATCAAGAGCTCTAGCCGCATGGATATTGTGCTTAAGACTGATCTGGTACTCTGGGAATCAATCCTAAACTTCAAAGATATCTGGATTATCATCTGACGGCCACGAGGGTGCAGTTAATATTTAAAAAATAAGATTTACTTTTCTTGGCTTTATTTGTTTTAAAGAAATATAAGCCCTGGCAGGTTATCTGTTAAGACTACTTCATTCCCAGTGAAGGATCAAGATTTGATAATGTGAACTTGGTTTGACCCCATTTTATAATAGTTTACTGTCCGGTTATTGTACACCCAGAGATATAACTAATTTAAGAAAAGTCACAAGTTGTCTGCAATGATATTGAATACTTAAATAATGATAGATTTGATCAGTTTATTTGCTAGAAGTCAGAACTTCAGAAGTAAACAGTCCTTTACCTCATCCCACTCGGTAGTGAGTCCGTTATTTAAGCTAAGTAAATATTTCAGGTTCGATTCTTTGTATTGTTGTAATATATAATTGGATAAATTGAGGTTTTATTATCAGATTGGAGAAGTGATGGTTGGTAAGTTTGATATCGGGCTGGTTGTGGAATTAAGTCGGTTTGTAAGTCGTGTGATAATATTGTCAGTTTGTTTATAAAGTAAATGCTAACAATTCTATATATAAACAATAAAGAAACTACTGAATTTTAAGGAAACCACCTACTTGGATACCCTCTTAATGTGGTACTTCTGGAGCTTCTACATCATAGCAAGTATCCTCTACTATCTTAAAGTCGTTTATGAACAAGGTCACAATATAACATTTTAATTGTTCTATATATAGGTCTACAAGAGCTATACATTCCTCAACATTTACCCTCTCATTAACAAGTGTGATATTTCACGTAAAACGTCGTTAAAAATAGGTGTTTTTTAAATTTTACTACTTAAAATGTAAAATTTTTAGCTATGTAAAGACATATCGGTGAGAACCACATTTAAAGATAACTAACCTTTTCTTCAACAACCCTCATTAGTGGTCAAGTGGACCAAATGTCAGACTCATCTAGTCTTGGTCCGCTGGTTTTATTGAGGGTTGTTTGTTCTAAATAGTTTCCTTCAGAAACACTAGACTACATCTCTTTTAAATTCTACCTTACGCACCCCTACTCCATTAGCGTAATTAAAATGCGTACAGCCTAGATGGGTGGGTAGTAAGAGGAAGTGAGGAAATGAAACCCATCAGAACGTCTTGAAGCTGGATTCGTGAAAGTCTTTCCACGCGTCTTAATGCTCCCTTAGGAACTAATCTCAATTAAATAAAATTAGACCTAGAAAGATTTCCATTTCCTGACTTAAGGCGCCAAGACTTGTTACCTCTGCTCGAGGTCTGATAAACAGAATTTATCGAGTTCCCCAGGCCGGGCTCTTCCGAGCAAGTCATCTGTGCTAATGGACTCAAATGCAAAGTATGGTCTTGAATCCGTAATCTGTGAGGCAACAGGAAAGCAACAGCACCAAATAGCGTGACAAATCTTAAGAGTGAATTAAAACACCAGTTAAAAAAAACCAGTACCTTTTAGTATCTTGACTTCTGACGAAAATTTGCCTTTCCAGGAGTTGTGGTCTGCTCCTCCCCCTTTCCGCTTTTTACTATCCCTTCTGCGGGGGTAACATCACCCCACGAATTGGTCCTACTGGCGAGTTATTTGTTTCGCAAGGTTGTATGGCGGGAAATTTTAATCCGCCCTTATCTCCTACCCGCACCCACCCCCTTCCCTAAGCCCCGCCCGGGCTTTGCAGGACATAAATAACGCCTTCTCGCCTCACGGCTAAATAATGCACGCAATGTTTCATCTGCTTCCAGGGAAATGAGTACAATACTAATTAAAACGTATCTAAACTTGAATGGTTCTTATTGCCTCGTGATTAAAAACACGATAGCGTATATTTTAGCGTGCTATATTATTTTTTAGTTGGCAGACGTTATTAAAAAAAAAGTACTTTGCCCATCTTGAATTTCAAGAAATCTTCCCTTGTTTATAAATCAACTAAGGGCAAAATTTTTAGAATATTTTAATAATAATTTTACAACTGCTCACTAATTTAGAGAATATATGATCCATGGTATCAGTAATTTAAAAGATAGATAATTCAAAATAATTATTAATAATTATTATTACTAATCAAAACTGATAAACTAAAGTTTAGAAATAAATACTAAAGGGAAGAAGGCTCAGCAACATATACATATATATTTTTTAAATTTTCTTTATTCAAAATGTTAAAATGTATTCATTTACCAAAGATTTAGAGTCAATTAATATTCTGTCATAATTTGTAAAGCATTTTGTTAGTTAAGGAAAGTTTAATTGAAAATCCCGCTCATTAATCAACCATTTAGATTGTGCCTCATCATTAAGCAAATTAATAGATTTTCCTACAGACAAAAGAGAAAATAATTTTTCGAATTGTGTTAGAATGTTATTTAATACATTAAACTTTAATTGAAACAGCAGTTGTATTAAGGAGGCCACCTATCGGAATGTTTAAACACACTTTAGAAGTTCTAAGATCCGCGTTGTTTTAGAAGTTGTTTGTTATTTCAGGATATATTATTATTATTATTATTATTATTATTAGCACCGCGTCTTACTACCCATTCGGGTTGTACGCACTTACGCTAAGGGTGATTGTGAAATGAAATGGAGGACCTACATTTAAACGTGGAATCCGCACCACGGTGGAGGCCTGGCATTCCACACCTTCACAAGTTGTGACTAATACGCGTCTTGTCAGAGGTGAAGGAAGGGTTTGGCAATCAGATAAATCTGTGCCAGGACCAAGGATTGAACCCCGGAGCCCCAGCACAGAAGTCTGACACCTTACCCCTAGACCCCCAGGTAACCCAATTCAAGATATAGTTCACGTCAATATTGAAGTGTAAGGTATCAACAAGTCCCTTAAAAGAGACACCTAGACATGGGAATCGAGCATGGGGCATTTGACTTAGCGCACCAATGCTCTACCAATTAACTATCAAGGTATCATCCCGTGTTCAAGGTCAAACTGCCTTAAAGTTTGATTTAATAATAACCATGAGTATATTATGAGTGAGCACTCCTGTATATAATATTGTTTTAACAGTTGCATACCACACAACTTCCTAAGTAATTTTTGATATAGTTAATTTTATTCACACTCTTTACTCTTCAGCCCTATAGCGACAGATCTTTTAGCTAACAACATTGTGTTAAATTAATAGCTGAGAAATTCAACGTAATATAAAAAGTACCGCATTCAAATCTATTCAGTATTTATCTTGCTATAAGCGAACATTTAGGTAGAGAAACTACCCTTTATAAGTTTTTTTTTTAAGTTTCCATAAATTCATAATGGTTTATTTCATTTTTGAGCCTGATGAATCTTTGATTTAATAAAAATAACAGCATAAAACCAAGTTCCTTAAAGTTTTTCTTCTTTATTTATTTGAGATACTGTACTTAACGTGTACCCGGCCATTAATTCACCACTATGAAAGAGTAAACCCATATTTCACCAATGATAACATTTTTTGGCATGCCAGGAATCTAACCTGGGACCCCTAGATCAAGACAGTCACGTTATTGACTGAGCTAAGCTGTCTAACAGTAGAAATATTTAAGTTTGAAAAACAGGACTTATAAGAGAGAAAAACGCTAGTAGTCAAATCGGCAGGTGACAATCCCTCTATTTAGGCAGTATATTCCCGTCCTTCTAATGTTAAGTGAAAAATAACTATTTGTAAACGGGAACGGAACTTGGGACCTTTGACTTTACGCACCAATGCTCTACTACTGAGACACTGTCTTTGTCTGTTTTCAAATCTCGACGCCCTCAGACGGCGATATGAGGTATTGGGCCAAGTTCCTGATTGAAGTTTTAGGGAGCCCAGGCAATTGATTAAGTTTGGTAACTCTTACCCACACAAGATAATTTTCAGAATTTCGTAAACTTTGATTAAATTTTACCAACATACATCAAGCATACATAAAGCAGATTTAATTTTCATAATGACTCATGAATCGATTTCATGCGGAGAATAAAACACGCAGTCCTGTAAATAATACTTTAAAACTGTGACAATTGCAGCTGCAAAGTTTAATTAATATTTATACAAGAACCAACTTTAAAACCTAAAGAGTCACACAAATTTAATTAAAGATTATTCAAACAAAACTTAAACTTGCATTTCGGGTCTCCTCTTTCCGAAACATGCAAGTATTGTGTCATTATCTACATGTAATATAAGTAAAACTCTAAATCTGTCTGCACATCCGATTGTCTGTCTGTTTTTTTCCCAGTAAATTCAAAAAGTAATCATCAGATCGAAATGGGATTTCTTCTGTTGTACTCGTTATATTTAAGAATACAATGTAAGCTATATAACATATAACTATCTCATCAGCGGCGAAAAAGTGTCGAAAAAACCTACTGATAGTGTGGTTGCATTTGCATCTTAAATTTGCAAAAGTTCAAAAATGTCAATTTCTGATAAATACATCCTCTTTGTAAGTCTCTTTGGCAACGAGGAGTTTGGAAAAATCAACAAACTAATTTATAAATCTCCTTGGCAACGAGTATATTGGGATGGAAACTCACATCTTACTAAATCCAAAGAGAAACTATATTTGGTATTGGTTTTGTATTCACACTAGTAGGCAAATCGTGTTTCTTTAACAAATTAAAATGCATAGGTTATAGGTAAAGTTCAACATTTTTATTTGATTTTACATTTAAAATAATAAAAATCATCCCATTAAAAGGCAGCTTAACTCAAGATTAGACAAGGAAATAATAAAATAAAATCTTATGTATAGTACATAAGAGTTTGTGATATAAAAATGTAATTTCAAAGATCAAATAGCTTTGCAAACAAACTTAGGGATACCTGAAGATGTAAACTTCAAGATAGTTTTTTTTTATACTTTTAGTTACCTAGATTTATACGCTAATGAAAACCACCACTTCACCTTACCAAACCACAGTTGCAGCAAGAAATTATAGGTTGTTTTTCTGTATGCTATACCTCTGCATCAAAATTCACACATCCAGTATATGTTCAGAACTGCTTTCGGCACTCTGGTTTAGCTACTGGATGTGTGAATTTTTATGAAGAGGATGAAATGTCACTCAAGGAACTGCTACAATTTTTCAATGACAATTATTTTAACGAGTTTCACATATTCAAAAAAAGTTATTTTTAAACTGCCCTAAAATTATTTGTAATTTGTAAAAATAAAATGTATTCTTATTTATAATCAAATAAAATCAATCATCAATCATCAGAAATCAAGTTTGCACTCAATCTTCAAGGTCAGTTTCAAAATATTTCAAACTTACCATAATTTGTCCTAAGAAAACAACCCTTAAATTAATTTATTTTAGAAAGTAGCAGCCAATGTTTTTAAAATGGCATGCAATCAGGGTTGTGGCTGTCAGCACCTTGCAGTGTGAAAGCAAACTTTTGTAACCCTTCAGATATTGTTAGCAGCGGCTGCCAGCCTTGTCTGCTTGTGAAGGCGCTTTCCTGTATGCACTCTGACGTTGAAAGCTTGTGAGATATATATGTTGTGTATGGCGTGAACCAGCAATATTGTCACTAAAACCCTGCATGTCCCTGCGTCCTTAGGCGCATATGTGTGCTGTGTATACTATAGAGTGAATTTACAAATTTTTATTTTTGCATGTTTGTGATATTTTTTATTTTCGTTTAAATCAATGAATTTTTAACAAATATTTCTGAAATGTTTATCTTCTTTTGAATGTATTTTTTATAAACAATTAAAGAACATGATTGGTCACGCACTCCAGCTTCTAAAGTGACGAACCGCCACTGTCCTTAATTTATTAGCGTACTTAATACATAAGGGTATAGTCTGAAAGGTTAGTACGTGGGGCTAGTAACCAACAAAAAAAACTTCATACTCCATATCGATAAAATCTTTAACTGCAAAATATTTAAACAATTTGCTTTAAAATGTATACACAAAGAGTGTTTAAGATTAACAAGATGTTTTTGTGAGTAAAACTTACTTAAGGGTAGTCTACTGAAAACTTAGTTTTTAAAATTATTAGAAGCCATTTTAAAAATTTGGTACGATCGTGTCATTTAATTTCAAAATAGTTCTAAAACACTATTTGTTTATAGAATAAAATTACTTAGTTTCACTTATATTACTATCGTATTTAAGAAAATATTGGGTAATCAATGGTTAGCATTTGTTTGTGGACTCGGTAAGATTTTATTTTAAAGATTTTCTAATTGATTAATTGCCATAGTTGATTTGTGATTGACATAGCTAACTCAAGATTATACACGGAGGGATAATCAAAATGATCGCAGCTGGATGTTTACCGTCTTTATTTTATATAATTTTATTTGGCACACCTGTGCAAAGAACGGGTCGAATTGCTAGTCTAATATATATATGGCTAAAAAAAAATTGCGTAGATAAATGCAAATAAATTCAGTGGCAAAATAGATAAGCCCTACATTTCTGTAAATGGTTTGTGTTAGATTCAATGATTATTTAAAAATAAGATAGAAGCACACAGCATTTGTTAATTTCCTTAAATATCAGGAATACAAAATATAAATAAAATCATGTAAATTGTGGTTTAAAACTCGAGATTGTACTGAGAAAAATTGTGTTATTTTCGCTTGATACAGAAAGCATTATTTTCTTCTTGGCATCTCTGTATCTCTCTCATTCACAAGTGTTTTGGATGAATATATTTATGTTTAGTACCTATAAAGTTTTATATCTTGGGAAATCTCCATGAGTTTCATGGCATGAGCATAAAAAGTGAAGGTACCTTACCTGAAAGTACCAACAGTAAAAAGCCACTATCTTGAAAATGACTCGTGATTTATATTCAACTTCGTTCATGTAGTCTACGTAAGTCATGACACCAAAAATAAATATATTTCTTTCAAAATATCCTTCAAAACATGGGGTCACCCTTTAAATCTTATTCAACGTTAAGAACAATACGCTTCACACTAATTATGTCTACAATTTTCAATTAATAACATGTGTTCTTAAGGTGTCAATAAATTTAATCAATATTTCATGTATTGTATTTTAATTTGTGTACACAAAATGTAAGGTTCTCAAAACGAACAAACACATTTTATTACATTTTAATTGTTTAGTAAAATTAAGACCCACTTGGGTGGCCGCACAGTCTAAGGCGTCAATCTTGCAACATACTGCATGGACTGCCGATATGAGGAGATTGAGGCTTAAAATCCTGTTTGTTTAAAGAAAAAACACCCTCTGTACACCAGTCTCCCATTATTCCACCAAACGGAGGAAAGTACTGTACAGTATATTTCATATAAATTCTATTTTCCTCGTCCCTACCAGTTTGTCTTAATATGGTGGATTTCATGTAGGAGTTTATCTTTGACTAATATATTATCATTCATTAAATAGCTAAGCTATTATATTTGTTAGTTACGGTTTTAGCCACGTCTAAATATCATATTCTTTAAATTGAAAAATGACACCTGGACAAGGGAATCGAACCCGGGGAATGAAACCATTGAGTCCAGAGTATTAGTGTACTAAGCCAAAGATCCCGGGTTCAATTCTCGTGTCCAGGTCTCTATTTTAAATCTAAAGAATATGATCTTTATGTGCAGTTATACCCGTGATTAAAAAATATAATATCTTGGATATTTAATCCATAGTAATATATTAGCCAAAGATGGCCTCGTGTATGATCTCAATTTTAGCTGCACTATTAGTTTGGATAGATTTTATCCACGAACCGTGTCTTATTACCTGTCCGAGGTATCCGTCTATTTATACTAATGATATTCTGTTGAGAAATATAAAAATTGAATCAATTTTAGCCGCATTTGCATGAAAAGGGAAACTCATTATAATAACCTGAAACTATGGACACCTTGATAAAGGTGTCAGTCTCATATCTGAATTGCTTATGAGGTTAGGCGGGGATTTAAATCCTATCCTTGTGTACTACTTTGGTTTCCCCTAAAGGGTTTCCCACGCTCCTCCACACAATTTCTGGCACATCTATTCTAAAATACTACCTTTAACATTCCTACCCTAAAAATGAAAATATTCGGAAAGCCCACAAGGTAATAAAACGCGGACACAAACAATATTTTGAAAATTAAATTAGAATAAAATATTAAAAATAATATTTTCAAATTGTTCAATCAATTAATACATTTAGTTAGTTTGTCTTTTTTTAAGTCTAGCAATATGAATTTGACTAATTGTTGCATCAGACGTTTAAATTGATTCCTTAAGAGAGTGATCCTTTTACTTTCAAGTTTCTAGAAGTATAAATTATCTTGTTTCCAAACGAGTTTGAAGGCACTGCTCATCTAACTTAAAACTGTATTCTCTCTCTCTCTCTCTTTGGTTAATTCTTCCCCCTGTCAAGCGAGACGAGACTCGTGATAAAGGATGTAGATAGGAATAATGCAAATGTTGGCCCACAAGATTAGCTTAGAGGCGTCTGGCTACATAATCTCTTTGATCTTCACAGCTCCACCGCAAATAATTGGCTCCGTGAAGAAAGTTGTATTTAATAATATCATTAAGTAACCGTTATTAAGTAAAGTCTTTGAAGACGTAAACAATTATCTCTGATTAAAATCTAGTTAATGAAATGGTCAAATTAATATTTGATTATGTTATATTTTACGTTAGTTTTATCTTTCTAAAGTCTAAATCAATACAGTGCATCATCAATTATTTTATACTAACTGTAGTATGGGGAATATATAAAGTAACTTTGTTCTATATTAGTATTAAAATTATCCACAGGGAGAAGTAACTGAAACTTAAAATATCTTTAAAATAAACTACTATTTTTGATTATATTTTTTTTACAAAACTTGTAATGTAGGCTGACTATAACACAATATAAAAATAGAGAAATAATCTTAGCATTTGTTTAGATCTGAAATTTATTTTGAAGTTCTAGCCATAACTTCTCCAAACACAGTATTTGAATTCTTGCCTGTTGGTGCTAGTAAAAAGAGAAAGAAGAGTGACAATATATAGGTAATTAGTTGTTAAAGAGTTAAATCAAATGAAAGTTACTACTATAACAGTTTACATCAGGAGTGGCCAGAATTTTTGATCTAGTGATCTACTCCATAAATAGAAAATCCTTTGCGATTTACTGAAGAACCATATGCTTATGTTGTTTGTTTCATTGGGAAAAAAAATCATTGTGTTTTAATAGTAAAATTATATTGCATATAAAACTTTAAAAAGTTATTTCAAACAATGAAACTGAACTTTTCATTAAAATACATAAAAAATATAATTTCTTGAAAAAAGATATTTTCTCTCTAAACACTTGACTTTAAAGTTGATGCATGAACCCGCATAATCTTAGGATAGTCTCTTAAGTGAGAGTTCATAAATACTCTGTCATAAACGAAGGCAGGATTGTAAACGCTCATCAGTCAGGCAACTACGATAATTCGATTTTCTAATGTTGATGTGATAAAAAACCGGCAAACTCTGTCTTTCATTTTCTATCGCTCAATCTTTTCTAATCGATAGACAAGGTGATCGACCAAACTAGCGACCACGGTCGACGAGTAGATCGATATCGACTGTTTGTCCACCTTTGGTTTACATTTTAGAAAAATAATTTTTCAAATTAAATTTTTTGGCCTGTTTTGACTAGCTGTTTTGAATCAACTATATTATTTATTTATTTTGTACTTTTCTAGAGAATATTATTTCCCGACCTATCGGCATGCTAAATTTTAGATTTGTAGGATGTTTGGAAGTGTTATAATAATTCTATATGGGTAGACAGATATCAAAACTATATAGAAATAACATGTTCTACATCCAGCAGCACCGTTTATATCATTTCTTCCTGTACAGTACAAAGATAAACATGACAATCCCAAACAAAATATATCTAGTAATAGGTATTAAAGACAATCTTTGAAACCAATTAGCCCATAAAATGAGTGCACAAATTATATCCATACATAGAAAACGCAATAGTTACATGAGACCGATCATAGAATTAGTGAAAATAGATTATATGTATTGCTACAAAGATATATTGGATACAAGAGCGTTATAGTTTATCAAAGAGCATAACTGCATTAACTGCTGTTGAAGAGAGATTGGTCACTGCACTTATCTGTCAAATTTTGATTTTTTACCACACCAAAAAATGTCTTTATCTAATGGTTTGAGAAATTTGGAGCCTCCTATTTATTTGATCCAATTTTAAATTTTAAATAATCTATGATTATCTGGATTGGTCTTTGTATGTACAGTATATGAAAGCAAATAATACAATTTTCTACTACATCTATAAGTGTTTCTATCTGTTGGTTTTTGAAATTCTAGCAACCCCTCCCCCCTCCCCTCTATTTGGCTTTGGAAAGTTAAAAAAAACTCGTATAATTTTCTAGTTATCTGGGGTAGTCGAACCACCTTCTTGACAAATTTAAATTTTCTACCAAATCAAAAGTTATTACTTTTAAGTTTAGGAACTATTCACAGTTTACTTAAAGCCCCCCCATTCCCCCCACTACACCCTTTTCACTGACCCTTATTTAAAATTATAAATTATGAGATTCTATAGGTTATTTAAGGTTGTCCCTCTACGTGTAAATATTTCAATTTTATATCACACGGTACTGTAAGTGTTTAGTTGTACTAGTTTAGGAAATTTTGAAGGGGGTATTTCCATATTTTTCTGACAATTAATTTTGAAATTTGAATTATCAATAGAGTTTTTGGTGTGGCTCTTATATATGGCTGACAAATTCCAATCTTCTACCACAATGAGAAGTAGCTTCTTACATAAGTTTTGGCAATTTTGAAATCTACCATTTCACCCAAGAATATGTAAATTTTATTTGAAATGAAACACAATCTGTAACTAAAGTTAAAACAAACAAAAAAAACACAAAACATAGTTTCTCTTTAGATTTAAAATTGAAATGTATTTTGTAATTCACTCTTTGGATTACAATTGATTTGGCGAAGGGGAATTAAATTAGTTTGTTGATATTTCCAAACCCGTCGTTGCAGAGGAGATTTACAAAGAGGATTTATACATAGCTAATGTATTTGAATTAATACAAATCTGAAACGCAAATGTAAACACAATAACAATCAGTAGTTACCACGCTGTTTCTCTCGGTGATGAGATAACAATGTTACATAGGTTTTCTTGTTTACTGAAAAGTATGGAGTATCAAAGAAAAGTCCCATCTCGATCCAATGGGTCCTTTTTTACTTTACTGGTGACAAACAACTAGACAAACATAAAATCTAATGTTCAGAGATATTTAGAGCTTTATTACAGGTATAGATAGAGTTCTCTTAACAATGCATACATACGTGCACCAAGTCATTCTACCTGTCCTAACTATCTACATATTGACACCAATATGTTAGGTTTCAGTATGATACAATTAAGAGGAAATGCAGCCTCGTTTGAGAGAAGTCATGAGATACCATTTAGGAAAGAACACCTCAGTAAGCCATCTGGGATTCAAGACTCTACCTCTAGCAACTGAAAACTAGAATAAACGAAACCAAAACCTTGGTCCTCGTGACCAGTAGTTCAAATTTAGAATTTAGGATATATTAATTCTATAAAGAGTTATATACTGCCAACGCTATTAAAAATTAGGTGTAAATTTGCGTGAGTTAAGCTATTAAAACCCCTTTGTACAAGTTTAGAAGTGAAGGCTGAAAATACTATGATTATTTTACCAAAGAGGACATTGTTTTAGGACGATAATTAAAATATTATGGGAGATTCTAGAACCTTATTAAGGTTAATGATTGTCAAACCCAACGGTAAGAGACCAGGGGGAAGACAGACGCAGGTGAGAGGATCACATTAGAATGTACCTGAAAGAAATAGGGTGTAATGAGGTGGACTGAATAGAACTAGTTAAAGATAAGTATTGAGTGTAATGAGGTGGACTAGTTATAACTAGCTCAAGATAGGGATATGGTGTAATGAGATGGACTGGATCGAACTAGCTCAAGATATTGATAGTGTGTATTGAGGTGGACTGGATAGAACTAGCTCAAGATAAGTATTGAGTGTAATGAGGTGGACTAGTTATAACTAGCTCAAGATAGGGATATGGTGTAATGAGATGGACTGGATAGAACTAGCTCAAGATATTGATAGTGTGTATTGAGGTGGACTGGATAGAACTAGCTCAAGATAAGTATTGAGTGTAATAAGGTGGACTGGTTATAACTAGCTAAAGATAGGGATAGGGTATAATGAGGTGGACTGTATATAACTAGCTCAAGATATGGATAGTGTGTATTGAGGTGGACTGGATAGAACTAGCTCAAGATATGGATAGTGTGTATTGAGGTGGACTGGATAGAGATAGCTCAAGATAGGGATAGGGGACTTATTTTTAAGAGCCGCAATGAACTTCCCCATAGAGTTAGTAAGTAATACATGTTTATATAAAACCATGACATATTTTTTAAATATTAAAACAACATTTATAATGCAATTATGCAACAAGGCATAATTAAGTATGTAAAATGTGTTTAAAATACAACATTTAACCATTTATAAAATTCGAAAGTTGTCATGATATCATGATCATAAAATTTTCATTGGTGGTCACGGGAACTAAATGTTAGGCTAGTAAACTGATTTTCTATTTCTGGGGGATATGGTTCCAATCTAAGCTGTGTGTACGGATATTGTTTGATAGCAAATAATTTACCACTCTCCCTCTATGCAAATACAGGTACATTTAATATATTATACTTTCTTCACCCCTACCCCATTAACGTAATTCTATGTTGATATTCCAAAAGGGTAATAAAATAATCACGAACATAGTATGTCAATGTGATAAAAATATATATTATCTACGTATCAATAAGAATAAACTGTAGTATTTGAGTTTGTCAAAAAGCTTTTTTCTAAATATTGCTCAAAATGTAATATTAAATTTATATTCACATATCTTACTATCTACAAGTATCACAAAAAGTCCCTCAGTTTTATTTTACTATTCCTCTTTAAATGAGAATGATACTGGGATGTGAAGAAATCAATAAAAGGTCAAACTAAACTAAATATTTCGCGCAGATGCTGTAAGAGTGATAGTTTTACTTTAGTTCAATAAATTCAACTAAAAGTGTACCTACCATAAGGCGGGGTATAGGCAATGTGATAAACTGAAGCAATTGAAATAAACAAATATATGATCCAGAAATAAATAAATCCGTTTTATGATCATGGAAACACTGAATCACAGACATGTTTTATTCAAAACTAGCTGCAAGTGTCTTGTGTTTCCTGGCTGAAGTTCTGGATCTTGTGTAAATTTATTTTAGTATTAGAGGTTAGAATTTTCCAAGGTGAGAATGTTCGATTGTAAAAAAAAATCCTAACAGTGAACAATACATTCTTAGCATCATGATCCGATGACTGCGTGGTTTATATCATCAAACTTGCAACATATACTACTACTACTACTACTACTACTACTATTATTATTATTATACCCATCTCCCAGTGATTAACAGTGATATTTTACTATATTATCAAAATGTTCGAGGTCTGCGAACCAAAGCAAGGGAATT
>CABFWB010000164.1:137164-164238 GCA_902151455.1 Timema bartmani | reverse complement strand
TATTATTATTATTATTATTATTATTATTATTATTATTATTATTAGCATCGCGTCTTACTACCCGTTAGGGTTCTACGCACTTACGCTAATGTGCAATGGTAGGGTGATTGTGAGAGGAAATAGAGGACCTACAGTTTAACGTGGAATCCGAACCACGGTGGATGCCTGGCATTCCTCACATTCAAAAGTTGTGATTAATACAAGTCTTGTCAGAGGTGAAGGAAGGGCAATCAGATAAATCTGTGCCGGGACCGAGGGTTGAACCCCGGACCCCCATCACAGAAGTCTGACACCTTACCCCTAGACCGCCAGGTCACATACAACATATATTAAAGTAAAAAAGTAACTCACTCAGCTCTCCCCGACACATATGTGATGTTTTAGCTTTATAGGTTTAATGTATTTGGGTCTTGCCGCACTAGTGCTCACTCAGTTCATGGCGTAGGGCTTGCAATATATATATATATATATATATATATATATATTATTAAAAAATAAACCCAATGTGAATATCCAGGAGTTTAAAGTAAACTAGTTTAAGAGAAAGGGTTTTGTTACTAGTCTAGAATTTGTTACAGAGCTTGTGGGCCTGAGAAACCAATGACAATGAAGATAGTTATATTTCCTCACCTACTACAAGTCACTGTGTGTCCAACGTAAGGGGAAGTTTTAAAACAAGTACTGTATCTCACTAGATTTTTATTCCTTTCATTTTTATATCTTTGTCAACATTTTTGTATTCCTTAATCGACAAATAATTACCACTTTCTACTTACTACATTTTGGTTTTAGTAATAATGGTTCCATTTTTAGATTTACAAATCTAAATATATATATATATATATATTTAAATACTTTTCCTTGCATCTCCTAGGAGAATATGACACCTTAGCTCAGTCGGTAGCGTCTCTGCATACTGAGATAAGGGTCCCGGGTTAGATTCCCAGCATGGCCGAAAAATGTATCATTGGTGAAATGTGGGTTCACCCTTCACATTAATAAATTAACGGCCGAGGACTGGATGTTGTTCCTGTCCTAGTCTTAAGTTAGATTATAAGGCATATGAAGCTAAGAGAGGCCTAGCGAGCTGGTGTTGGAAAATATATGGATTGAATAAAAGACCGACCTAGGCCACAGGCTGGAAACAGTAATTTATTAATTTGACCATAAAAAAAATCAAATTAGAGATTTTGATATATATTGCGTTTTGTGGCCCTTAGAGTAATTTACATAGGCACTTTTTTGGGCTCAAAGTAATTTTCTCGGAAAAATTAGGTGTGCCATTTTGTTTGGAGCGTTAAAAAGGTCCCAGAAAAGAATTTTAATCAAAACCGGTAGAGTGAATGTCTTGAAATATCTGATACGGATATAAATGCTAATGATGTCCCGTGATCGAGATCTAATTATTATGATATCGGGCTTTACGATGACGACACGAGTATGCCTTACTGCGTACTTGCACGCGGTTATGCGATCTGATTACTTCTAATTTTTATTTTAATAAAATAAATAAGACTTTCAATTTTGCACACGATTTATTAAGATGATTTCATCTTAAGCACTCAATGTATGATATTAGGTGATCCAGTTTTTGTTAAACTACAGATTATTTTTCTGTGATTCTACTCTCTAACATTTACTGTGTACTCTATGGATTTAAGCTACTGGCACTGTGTTTATTCATACGCACAAGCGGATTATATATGACTTACCCCTTGCCTCTTGGAACCCTATCACCAGTGTCAAAACTAACTAATAGAAAGACTCCTCGCGACCTGATGTTATGAAGGCTGGCTTCCTATTGGGTAGAGGGATCCAGCGTATCATAAGATAACTCCTATGCGACGGAGTTGATCTTTTAAAGAAAAAAAGTTTTGAAGCGCATTGCATTGACATTATTTCTGGAAACACGTGATTCTCCATGGATGAAGTATTAAAAGGAAATTTTACATTAAGTATTTTAAGAAAAATACACTTCATCCATAACTTTGAATATAAGAAAGGGGTCCAAAACAGTATCATTACAATATATAATTCCAAAAATGTTCAGTGAATCATTTTGAAAATCTTAGATAGCATGTCTTAGCTTAATCAGTAAAATGGTTTTGGCTCTAGGCTGAAGTACAGACACAACTACAGACATATTTAATCACAAAAACAACTTTTTCCGGGATCACAATACTTTCTTTCTCTATATTTTACTCACTCACTCTATCCCAGAAGTCACGAGAAATTAAAGTAGACTTTGATCACAGAATTTATATCTTTCTTGGTTAAAAATAGTTCATATTTTCTTTTTTGTTCAAGTGATAAGCTATATCCGGCCAAGTGCTGCTCTAAACTATGGAATAATTAAAATTATTTAGTATCTTAGTTTTTGAAAACTGCCTGTTTGGCTGACACATCTAAAGTCGATTAAATCTAACAGTGCTTCTGCTAATCTAGCCATATTTAATTTTATTTATTTCCTAAACTGAAAAATTCAGAAAATATTTGATAAAAATTGTCCAAGACGATCAATCTTTAACGTATTTGTTTTAAACATGAAATATCTTGATTTAGTTGGATCAATTATAACATTAATCTAACTATTCTTACACACATTTTATCAATGTCCAGGTACTTCCTGTTAAGAGTTTTGACCAGTATTTTGAAGTATTTTGACTCTTTTAGGGCATTTTTTTCAAATGAGATGGTATCTAAACTTACCAAATATGTGTAAGAATTGTTTCTAAACTGTGCCCAAACTTAAACCCCAGCATCTGTGGGAAGAAATAAATAAATAAATAACTAAACCAAGTAAAATAAATTGTTCAGGAAAGTCATCTTGCATTACTAAATGTATTTTGAAGTTAGACGCAACAACGCCGGAATTACGTACGAGTACAACAAGTTACATATCGTTAGGCGGAGAGAAGTGCCCTGCTCCGAACAACGTTGCCGAAGGGTGAGAGCGCGTCAAATGCAAACGACGGATTTTGTTGTGACCAAGTTGAAGTAGGAGTTTTGAACACCTGTGGTGATGTGCCCACCTAATGATAGGAAACATGTTGTACACGAACGTACGTACAGCTGCGTACTCCCAGCGTCTAACTTTAAAATACATTTAGTATTGCAGGATGACTTTTCCGAACAATTTTTTACCAGGATTTTATGTTTCTTTTTGCCCAAAAATGCTGTGATTTAAGATTTGGCAGAGAGTTTAGAAACACCCTGTATATATCCAGGTTTAAAGGTCAAATTTGTATTAAAAAGTGCCCAGTTAGTTAATATTGGCAGTGAGCGTATAGCCTGAATGGGTAGTAAGATGTAGTGCTAAAACAGAAACTATAAAAAATATTGGCAGATTAACGATATCTTTGAACAATTTGTATACAAGAGTTGAGATTTTTTTAATCACAGCACATGTTGATATCAATTCAGTTTAGTAGCGAACAGTGACAGGTTATGAGAGATCACTAGCCAATGTGTAATGTACTGTTGTAGGAGGGGAGGAAGGGAGGGTCATATATAAATTACGTCATTGTGTATGGAAGGAGGGTGCTAGCCATAAATTTCCCTCCCATAAACAATGACAAGAGAAGCGGTTAGCCGATTATTCAACGTTACTTTTACGAGCTGATTAGTACTTGTATGAAAACATTTGAAAGAAAATTCAAAGTGACTTTAAAGCTAGCTTAATTTAGGACGAAACTCTCTCCACTCCGGAGTATTCATAATAACAGGGAGATCTTGAACATAAATTTATGGACACCCTCATCCCTCTGATCCAAGCACGGGCAGGTTAATCAACATTTAAATGCTTGGCCTTTGTTTGCCATGAGCGGTATTTTCATTGTGTGCCCCTCGCCATCAGACGCTAATAAATATAAATGTTACTGTAAAAGTCAGAAAACCAGTAAAGCTTATAAATTACCGGTATATCATAGCATTTACCAATATCTATCGGTAAAAGTCCAAAATATCTCAAACAATATTGAAATTTCGAGCCTTTACCAGCTCTCATCAGTAAAACCACTTCACTGAATGTTGGTAGTTGTCGGAGTCACGTCACAATCGTCAGAAGGTAGCGGTTGGTCTTCTGTTTCAGTTTCAACTACTGTTGAATGCTGCTGCATCCCTGCTGCTTTATTCTCTGTTCCAAATGTACTTTCTTGCTGTAAATCTTATATGGGATTGATTCCTTGGCCATTGTCTTCCTTTTCTTCTGAGTCACTCCTAATTCTATTTTCAGCTAACAACACTTTTTCCAAATCTTCTCCGGAATTTAGATTCTTACTTAAATCACGTGGAATAACCGAGCCGGCAATGCCCATTTTCATTGGAACACCAAACATCGCTTCATATGGTGAACATTTAGTAACATCTTGGTTCATCATTGCTTGTGCAAACCACGAGCCTTCGGACCACTATGAAGTTTGATTGGTTTCCATCAAAGTTGCTAACATATTTTCAATGTCCTGGTTCGCACGTTCAACCGATCCCTGAGACTGTGTCTTGGTTTTCCATAGACTATTTTTATATAATTCCATGTGTCATATAATCTTTGTATAAATTGCTAACATAACTCTCTGACGTTATCATAATTGAGGATATTAGGTGTGCCAAAAGTGGTGAAAATATCCAAATAATGGTATGCAGCTTCATCAGCCCCTTTCAAACGCAGTGTTTGGAGAGCAACCAATTTAGTCAAATGTTCCTGATATACCAATATGAATTTTGACATATTATTCGAGTTAACATGCATATCGATTAAGTCGATTTAGCAACGTGAATTCATTTCGCTGTGTAAGATGAGTTTCACTACAACACAATTTTCAATGTTTTTTGTGTTTTTTTACACGGCTCACATAATTTAAAATAAGTAATGATTGATTAAACGGTCACGTTCTTGTAGCCTACTTACGATTCAGTTATATAATCACACGAGTTTTTCTGCCATGGCCAATAGCAATGTGTCTCATGTATCACGTTAAAAAGTTCATCAAACAAACATAATAAAGAAATTCTTCTTTTCCAGCAGACACTGGTGATAGGAGTTTCCTTTCGCCACCAATGTTGAGACTATCATACTGTTTCAAACGTCTATAGGGAAAAGATTTCTTAAAGGCCACTTTTTTTTTTTACAACTTCCACTTACCTCAACAAGGTATTATATTTTCCATTAGTCAAATAAAAATTATTAACCTTTTTATTAGTCACTGATTTATTTAAAAGCTCATTAAATCTTTTACGCAAATCATTTATTTTTTATAGATTGAAACAAGACAAACAACTGTTACAAAAGCTACAAAATACGAAACGTGAAAGGTTTACGTACTGACTGTATAAACTCGCACGAGACAAGACTGAAACTGAGCCACTGCACTACGTGAACAAAGAGTGTGGCTCATTTGAACGATAGAGGGAATCCCCTTAGAACCTGCGTGTGCAAATACCAGTGGCGTATCAAGGGGGTTGCTGATGGGGCGGTCCACGTCAGGTACCATAGGTCATTGGTTGTCAGAGGTGTAGTTTCATTTTAAAAAAGCAAAATAAATTAAAATAAGCTAAAACATTTATAATAGTTAAAAATAATATAATAATTATTAATAATAATAATTATTATTATTATTAATTATTAATAATAATAATTATTATTATTATTAATTATTAATAATAATTATTATTATTATTATTATTATTATTATTATTATTATTATTATTATTATTATTATTATTATTATAAACCTATTCAAACACTAATGTTATTAATTATTATATTATGATTGTAAAGTATTTAATTTAGATCATTAAAATATAAGTAAGGACATGTTTGAAAGGCTTGCCAGATTTACGCCATTTATTATAGGCAGACGGCTAATCGAGTTGTCTCAGTTCTTCATAAAGAATATCACGAGTTTTTAGGAATTCACAGCTTTATCTGCCTTTTATTAGGTTGAATTCATTGTGGCAAAAACTCATCCAACAAAATATAGATGTCAAAATAACAAAAAGGTAAAATGTAAATTAATAACTAGTTAAATTGTTTTTTATTTAGCTAAGATAACACGTATGATCACTTTTACAAAGATATGTTGGTAAATGTTAGGATTTACCGAAGAGAGCCGGTAAAAGCTCGAAATTTCAATATTGTTTTAGATATTCCGGACTTTTACCAACACATATTGGTAAATGTTATGATATACCGGTAAATTCTAAGATTTACCGATCTTCACACTTTTACAGTAAAATAAACAATGACACATTCCCGGGCGCTAAGGTTCACATGACACCTATTTGTACTATTAAGTATTTAGAGCTAATTATATACTCCATGAATGATCACGTGGTCTAGGACGTGAAATTGACAGTATTGCTGCTGACAAGAAGGTCAAGTCTCAATCTCGGCAGGGGGTTTTCACATGTGATCTAACATTGTGGTTTTCTTAGCCCCTCTTCACACTAATGCTGGTGCATTTCCTTTAAACTACTTTCTTCATCCATATCATTTAAAGAAAGCCGATAGTAAACATAGTATTAAATGTTTTAAAGGGATAAAGTGTTAGCCTTTTAACTCAGGTGTGGATATGATCGTTAACAACTTCAAGGGCAGTGTATTATGGTACGTGCCAAACGGACCACAAATTATGGGATTTTATTTAAAGGGGGCTAACTAATGGAGTGCTGAGGTGCTTTGCAAACTTCCAGAAATTCCGTGTTTGAAGTGGCTTGTTATTTTAAGACATAGTTCAACCCAAAATGTATTAAAAACCCTTTTAAATTTTGCAAAATTTAAAATTAAAAGTAATATTAGTTCATTTTTAAAGGTATATCCCGAAAAATGTCGCAGCATTGAGATCAAATAAAATTGTCATAAACTTGGATATAACCTTCCTTTAAACCACTAAATTAATTTTCTAGCCCCACTGGACCAAATATTAAGATAGTTAAGGATTATTTTAGTCATTTTAAAGTTTCACAATTTCCATTATCATGAAAAAAATACCACAGTATGAGTATATTTCATTTGAAATATACAGTGCCCCAACCACCTAAAAATGGTGGATACTATGTCTGTAATAGAACTAAGCTAGTTTTTTTTAAGTCGTATGCATTGTATAAGCAATTGTTTCTGAAAGGCCAAGTTAAATTTGCCAAATAAATATAACTAATGAGATAAGTAAGAAATAGGTAGAATTAAAATAGTTACAATTTAAAGTAAATATATCAATATTTGCGTGTAAGGAAAGTGATTAACTATTCATGGACCTCACCAACAGTACACCCAGCTGGTGTTCAAACCCCGACCTTTCCGACTCCAACAAATTATACTCTACGATCTTAAACATTTATTCTGCGTGTTTTGTGGTATTCTGTGTAGGGTGTCTTGAAAATTCAAATAGTATTTCCCAAAATAAGAAATGATAAAATGGGCCTGATTTTGAAGAAACTTTGATTAATTTTGATACACATGTCATCGAAATAAATTAATAATATATAATAACAGAAATAATGTAATCTAATATAGGTAATAAAACTTGGTGTTAGGCTACCACAAGTATATAGTAAAAATCACGTAAATCGGTCAAATATTTCTGAAAATATTTAATTTTGGACTCCTGGACCACTTTTTTGAGGACCTTGTATTAAAGAGTTAAGGCAGCCGTGTCAACATGCGGCCCACGGAATGCATGATGTCGGAACCTATTTTTTTAATCGTATGGTACATTTGACCGTGAGGGACTTTTGAGGTCCAGGTTTGGTCGTCTTATGTGTAGACTATTAGCCGCTCTGTTGGCACATAACATTGTCCAGAGGTGACCTGGTGCTCTAGGGGTAAGGTGTCGGACTTCTGTGCTGGGGGCCCGGGGTTCAATCCTCGGTCCCGGCACAGATTTATCTGATTACCAAACCCTTCCTTCACCTCTGACAACACGTGTATTAATCACAACTTGTGAATGTGAGGAATGCCAGGGTCTTCCAGTTCATCTCACAATCACCCTACCATTACACATTAGCGTAAGTGCGTATAATCCTAACGGGTAGTAAGACGCGGTGCTAATAATAATAATATTATTGTCCAGGGTACATCAAAGAAGGCTGTCTACAGGTCATACCCACAATGAGATGTGATGGTAGGTATGATGTATTGGAACCGGGGTTAGTTAACCTAACTTGAGCCTAAATAACCGTACCCTGGTGACCATTGGGATTATTCCCGTAAAAGAGAATACGAGATATCAAATATTACATTAATTTGGCCATCAATATGAAAGTTTCTCTAATGCAATATTTAAAATCCAACCCACACACTTATTGCAATTTTGTTTTTAGTTTCTAGGGAAAAATAGAGAGTAGATCTTAACATTTTAAATTAAATAAATAATTTTTATTATGAGGATTTGAAAATTTGTTTTTATACTTAAAATTGTGACAACATTTAACTTTATGAAATGCAGCTTCCTCAGTATTTTCGATGTGATCCTCTTGATAAAAAGAGTTCGACACACGTCTGAGTTGATGCATCAAATCTCAAATAAACAACTTTTTCTCCACGCCTCATACTTGGTCCAAACCAGTTGTAGGTTATGATGTTGCTTGTGTTGCCCAGAGGGAATGAAGTTCCGGTCTTGGTCATACATAAACTTGGCCAATCAGGGTACTGGGCCATGCAGATGTTTTTAAATCTCAAATGAGCCTGCGAAGTGCATTGGGTACGTTTGCCACTACAAACACACATACGATTCAGAATATGTCGTGGTTTCCATTAGTTTCACATACATTCAGTCGTAAATTGTATATGATTATGTGGTTGGCTTCAAACATGTGCGAGGGTAAATAGGTTATAAGTATATTGGGAAACAAATGTGAATAGAGTGTGTGTGTGGTCCTCCGATAATAGTTTATGTATTCATACCATTTCAAATTTATTTTATTTGTTCATTTGTTTACACGAAGCAGATAAAATGTGTTAAAATAATGTATTAAACATTTTATTTTCAAAATTACGGATATTGAGAATGAATGCATATATTCTTTGATTTGTAAACATTGCTAGTATGTAATCTATGTGTAAGATTTTCCACTATTAAAATGCAATAGAGGCTCTTGTAGACACCTACAATCTCTTTCTGACCCATTGATTTCCCCATTAGTGCTGTGCTTCTTAAGCCAAGCGGAGTTGAAGTTTGGTAGCTTTTAAAAAAAAATCTTTAATGAAATAGGGGTACTATTCTATATAACATCCACTGATACGTCTATTGAAAGAGAAATAAACTACCTAACCAAATTTTAAACAAATTTTTTATATAAAGTTTGAAAATTAACATTGTATCTCAGTTTCACGAGCTTCCAAATATATTACGTTTTAAGTCTCGTTCCAACTGTGTGGAAAATCCAATAATTTTATCGTGGCTCTAGCAATATTTATTATCATTATTATCATTATCAT
The DNA here is from genome assembly GCA_902151455.1 of Timema bartmani. Taxonomy (NCBI): domain Eukaryota; kingdom Metazoa; phylum Arthropoda; class Insecta; order Phasmatodea; family Timematidae; genus Timema; species Timema bartmani. The sequence goes on along the minus strand of CABFWB010000164.1, from coordinate 154,805 downwards.
TGTTATCATTATCACTATCACTATCATTATTATTATTATTATTATCACTATCATTATTATTATTATTATTATCACTATCATTATTATTATTATTATTATTATTATTATTATTATTATTATTAGCACCGCGTCTTACTACCCGTTCGGGTTATACGCACTTACGCTAATGTGTAATGGTAGGGTGATTGTGAGATGAAATGAAGGACCTACAGTTTAACGTGGAATCCGAACCACGGTGGAGGTCTGGCATTCCTCACATTCACAAGTTGTGATTAATACACATCTTGTCAGAGGCGAAGGAAGGGTTCGGCAATCAGATAAATCTGTGCCGGGACCGAGGATTGAACCCCGGATCCTCAGTATAGAAGTCTGACACCTTACCCCTAGACCCCCAGGTCACCTAAATCTAGTAATAGACATGAACAATTCCTGAATAGTCTAAAATGGATATCGTTTACATGAGGTAAGGAAAAAATTAAAACATGCTACACATCTTGAAATATTTACAGTAAAACATAAAAAAGTTGTATTGAGAGAAACTTTTTAACTTTTGATTTTACATGGGTATATTATGTGAAAGAAATTATAATAAAAGTTCAAATATTTTTTTAAAACTATGGGTCAATAGCACATCCAATTTATGTATGTTGGCGTTTTGAAGTTTCAGAGTATGAAACATGATTTACACTCCGCCCGGGTGAAAAGGCCAATTAATCATACTCCCATAAAAATTGTAGATTATGTGCTACATGTACAACATTTAGTCATTTTTACATGCATATGGAAACAATGAGTTTAAAAACTCAGTAAAAATTTCAATTATCAATAACGATATTAAGTTGGAATTTAAGAAAATAACACAGTAAAGAAATGCATCCTGCTACTCGGTCAGTAAGTTGTTGTCATCTCGCCTGGTTTAAAGGGATGAGAAACTCAAACAATTTTACTGGTTGTTCTTTATGGGTGTGAAATGTGGTATCTTACATTACATGATGAAAACATATTTAGTATGTTCGAAGACAAGGTACTTAGGAAGATATTTGGTCCTAAAATGGATGAATATAGTGGGGTGTGGAGGAGGTTACATAATGATTAGTTATATACTCTGTACTCGTCGCAAGACATAACAGGACATGCAGCATGAGTGGAAGGATTTAGAACCATGTTCAGGGTACTGACTGGCGAACCCAATGGGATGATCTAGATGCCGATGGTAGGATAACACTTTAATATATCTTAAAGAGATAAGTTGTAATGAGGGGGACTTGATAGTACTAGCTCAAGATATTTCGCAATTCTTATTACAGACACTTAAACTCTTCATTTTATTAATACAGATAGAAACTCAATACATAGTACAACAAAGGAAAGACCATAAAATTTAATGTTTGACAGCTTAGAACTAGACTAGATTTGCTAAGTTCTAATGTAAACGGAAAAATGGAACAAAATCCAAGCAAGCAGATTTAATAATATGCAAAGGAATATGATTCTTATGAACTACTTCCAAACCAACGGGTTCGAGCAAAAAATAAATGGATTGAAGGGGTTATAATATCACAATGAGTCCGTAAGCCCACTTAGTTGGGAGCAGTAATTAATATGTTAACGTTATATTGACCGATTATTGGTATACATTCATATCCTGAAGCCAGAGTGAAGGATAAAATTAAAGAAATAATAGAGCCTAGTTTTATAAAACAATATTCAACAGAGCAAGATGCAAATCCATTTGTGGAATGTTTGGCATCTCCTAAAGCAACAAGTGACAATCATTCTCCAAGTATAACTAGTGCTGAATCTCATGAGAAGTTTAGCAGCCTTATATCACACACTACTCCGACAGTTGTAACCTCTCCATATGTGGAGAAGGAACAATTTACTAAAACCTAGATATCTAACTAGGTTAGTAAGCCTGTAGTTAAAATAAATTTCTAAATAATATATATATTTATATATATGGTTTTATTGTGGGATTTGGAAATTACGGACATCGAATAGGTCGTAAGACAAGGTTGTATTCTGGCTCCATAGTTGTTTAATGTTTTCATGGACAAGTTTATGAGGGTTGCTTGTGAGGATGCGATTGATGTACAAATGGACAATGTGAAAGTGCTGTTATATGCAGATGATGCCGTATTAATGGCCGAGAGTGAAATAGACTTACAGAATGCATTTTATCGTTTGAATGTGGTGACCGGAAGAAAGGATATTCGTACACATTTCTCCAAAACTAAGGTGATAGTTTATGATAAGAATGGATCAGGAAATGATTGTCAACTTAGTATAAATGGAAAACTGTTAGAACAATTGAATGATTGTGTATTTGGGCAGAATGTTTTGTAAAATTTGAATGATGGATGGTGAAATCGACAGATGGGGGAATGCACCTTGGAAAGTAGTTGGATGTATGTGAACTTTTGCAAAGAATTAAGTAATATCGAAAGGGTAAAAGATAGCAGTATATAAAAGTGTGCTAACGTCAACATTATTGTATGGATATAAATCGTGGATTTGTCAGAAAAAATAAAAGAGCGGGGTGAATTAGTTTGGAATAAGATATTTAAGAAATGTATGTGGAGAAATTCGTATACACAGAGTCAGTAATGAATGGGTGATGATGGAGTATGGTTTGAAAGGGAATTCAATAGGTCAATGTGAAAGAAGCGTCTTAAATTTTTGGGCATGTTGGGAGGTTGAGTGTGGATTGAGTGAGAAAGCAAATATACTATGGTAGATGGTGTGGATTAAAAGAAAAGGGTGGGACATGTAAGACGTGGTTAAATATTGTATATGATTGTGTGAAAAAGAGAAAAAGTAAGAGTTTTAAAAACAAAGGAGCATGTATTACTCGGTGTATGGATGTGGTTGAAGCAAAGGGTAAAGTAGGGTGTAGAATGTGAGTGAGGATGGATTAAGTACGGATTTTTTGTTTTATGAGCTATCTGAACAGTTTCTTGCCTACTTCATAAGCGTAAGAGGACGGCGTGATTTGGTATGAGTGCGTACGTACTCATATGCACGTATGCATATATTATAAAGTTGGTTCTCGACGTACGTGGATTCAAGCTAAGTGAATTCATTAATACGTTGCTGTGATACTTTGACTTAAGATTATAAGTGTAATCAATCAATCTACTTTGAACATAATAGATGGCATTCTTAGTAAGCTGATGAAAAGTTGATAGTTTCATCGACATTTCATTTGTTTCTTCCATGAGTGCAGGTAAATTTCCCTTTAAGTTCATAAGCAGAATTTGTTTAGCTTTAATTATCCTTTGGAACAAACATAAATGTCAATCATACTAAATCACAGTTTGACTTATGCGGTTTTCCAACTTCCATGGAAAACCTTTGTAAAAGATAAACTATGTAGGTCGAGGACTTATTATACACATATAACTACAATAAAGCCACATGGCTGACTCACTCACTCACTCACTCACTTCCAGATGAGCTAGAAACTTGAAATTTTGCTTCTAGCTTGTAAATGATGGGAAAATTCAAAAAAGTTTTTAAAAAATTTAACCCCCGAAAAAAAATCAAAATGGTGGAGCAACTTTGAAGTCGGTGCGGTATATACAATACAATACCGGTAACTTAAATTGTTACGTTCAAAACAACGCTGAAACTATATTAGTTTACATCCACTTGCAAAGAAAACTCACCGGGGGCAAAGCGAGTTTATATATACAAGTACATGTCTCACTAGATGCTGTCCTGGTTTAAAGTTCTCCATTAATCTGTACCACAGATGTAAATTGCCGTGACACACTTCACACCTCTTCACTAGGCTCTCCCCTGCCTGTTTTGGACTGACCAGGGTTAAAACGCGAGTAGGAGATTACTGTTAAAAAATGAACCTCCAATTCTGCAAGTATGTAAAACATGAGTGTTGGCTCTCAAACGGCCATCTGTTATCAGCGCTCCCCTCTGTCATAGCTGGACAGTTATTCCCTGCAAGACCTGTTCCCTGGAGAGATATAAACAATAGAGTCGAGAGTCTCTCGCATACCGGACTGGACAACGGGGATCTTCGGTCGGACATATTTTGTCATAACTGCCAACCACAGAGTAGTGAACTACTCCACGTGAATATTGTATAAATTCCTTTCTGGGTACGCATAGAAATATAATAAGGCTATTTAAATAGCTTGTTAGTGAAAAGCATGGTAAATATCTTTAAATATACTAGGTTTTTAGTACAAACAAATTTTATGCTGATCAGTTTTAGATTTATAAACTGTATTTTTTACTTGAGCTAAGCAGATGAATAAATAAACAGATAAAGACTAATATATTACCATACATTTTTTTGTTGATATTAATTTAATGCCGTAATGTTGTCAGTTTCTAATAAATTAAATTGGTCTGATGTTCAAAGTTGTTTTCACCTAGTCTTATGACCTGTCTGGGATGTACGAATTTTAATTACGTTCGTGGAGTAGAGATTAATGCTGTATGATTTAAAGAAAAGGCACCCACATTTAAGTGGAAGAAGAGTGAAAACCCATTTAGTAAAAATATTATTACTGGACCCAGCCAATATTTGAACCTAAACGTAGCCGGCAATTAAGCTTATATGAATCTGACATCTAGTCCGTGTGCCCACTGACTGCAGTAGACACGGAAGTCAAATCAAAGATCTATGGCTTAGTGAACCGATGATTTTACTACTGAACCCTTCAGGATTAATCTTTCTTTAATACCGATGCCATGATAAATTATGTTTTCATGGGTGTGTGACTCTTTCAAATGTAGAAGTTTGAAATCAAATTTCCTTTTATTCTAATCCTTCGCAAATATAAAACATTTTAAGGGAAGGAAAAAAACCCATATATTTCATTAATAAATTTAAAATATCTCAGTATAAATAAATATTATATAATATAATATTTGTAGTACAGCTACTAAACAGTATTTTAACACAAACTTATGATTGACATATATAACGTAACTATGGATAAAACAGGTCGGTGTGCAAAAAATAAATGTTCAAATATCAGATTGAACCGTTCTTGGCACGGGTAAGCCGCATCAAGATATATCAACTTAAGACGTTCAACATCCAGCTCCAATCATTTTGATATTTCCCCCGTGTGCGATCCTGAGCTACCAATGTCAATCACAAACCAATTACTTGAATTGAAAAAAAATTAAAAAATCTTTTAAAGAGAATATTTCCTAGTCCACAAACTGAATACACGAATTAACGCAATACATTGACAATGCAATCGCGACACAAGCACTATCATTATATATGTGAAACGAATTAAAATATACTATTACAGAAATAATTAATTAAATAAAAGACTCTTTTATAGAAACATATTAAATATTGAGCATCATTATTTCCTAAAGTGAATGATAGTCCCGAAGCTATATCGCCAGAGTTTATTTAAATTGTTATGTCGTTCTTAGATAGGCTGTTTGTTCACAATATTTTTTGATTCGCATTAATATACTTTTTAATTTTCATATTCCTTTGTTTTTAGATATTTTTCGTTTGCCTTTAATATTTTATCATTTCCACAATATCAAGATTTTTTTTATTGTCTTATCAAAATTTTAGGTTTCCCCTCTCAGCTTCCTCCCTCCTTCAATTTCAATGCACCTGGTTTTTAAATTCCAAATTTTACCATTTTAATGGTTATGTGGGGTAGTTTACCAGATTGGTTAAATTATATTGTATTCCACGCTTAAAAGTAGATTTTCTAAATATTTTGTAAATATGTCAAGTTACTTCCCTCCTTTTATAGTTCCAACATTCCTAATTTGAATTTTTTTTAAACCTACTGTGTGTTTATTTTTACGTTACTACAAAATTTAGACTTTTAACAATATTGAAAATAGTGTTCTATACAAGCTGTAAATATTTTAAGCTTTTCAATTTCCAGGGATTCATTTTAAAATCACATAATATGTTCAGACTTCATTCAGCTATCGGAAAAGGTATATTTGCTTTCATGCCCAATTTTAATTTTTTACCTCATCTGAAAGTTTTATCTAATCATATAGCCCCTTCCTTCATTTCATAAAACCATATTTTTCCATTTTTAGATTTTTTTTTTTTAGTATAATATGGGACAATCACTCTCTCTACCTTCCTTATAAATTTCAACTTTCCAATATAGAATTACCTTCTATTTTTCTGACCTTACTCAAACATACACACACATGTATTCAAACACTTACTTTCTGCTTTAAATATATTAGATATTGCCAAATTTTTATTATTATAAAATAATACCTGAAAGGCTGTAATGCCCTGAACAGTTTATCACTGATATAAAGCAAAGCAAATATAATATAGGAACAAGACTTTTTAGTTGTACTGTACTTAATTCACAGTTGCATATAAGTTTATGTTATGCCAATTTGAAAAAATATTAGTAATTGAACTCACTTGCCAAAGAGATTGAACACATTTCGGATACGGACACGTCATAATAAAATTTGTTTATAGTAGCTTTTCAACTATGAGAAACAGCCAATGATATCTAAAACTCTCTACACACAGTTATTGTTAGATTAGTTGGTTTATAGATTGGCTTCATGCAATTATAGGGTTAAAAGACTTCCTATACGCAATTATTCAGCTTAAAGAGATTCTAAACGCAATTAATTGGTTAATAGACTCCTTGAAATAAATTATCAGTTTAAGATAATCTCTACTTACAAATTAGTAGATTAATTGACTCTATATACGTATTTAGTGAATTAAGAAAATATTCCTACATCCAATTAGTAGTAGTTTAATTTAGCCCTTACACGTAGGCCTAATTAGTGGGTTAAAAGCTTTTCTACATATACATAGTGTGTTAAAATAATATATACATGCTGTTAAAGGGTTAAGAGACTCCCTTAATACACTCAATAGGGTAAGATACTCCCTTACTACACTCAATAGGGTAAGATACTCACTTAATACACTCAATAGGGTAAGATACTCACTTAATACACTCAATAGGGTAAGATACTCCCTTAATACACTCAATAGGTTAAGAGACTCCCTTAATACACTCAATAGGGTAAAAGACTCCCTTAATACACTCAATAGGGTAAAAGACTCCCTTAATACACTCAATAGGGTAAGATACTCCCTTAATACACTCAATAGGGTAAGATACTCCCTTAATACACTCAATAGGGTAAGAGACTCCCTTAATACACTCAATAGGGTAAGAGACTCCCTTAATACACTCAATAGGGTAAGATACTCCCTTAATACACTTAATGAGTTCATAGATATGATAAAATACGATTACACCTGAACATGAATATACATAGCATTTACAATGGTCCTTGGTGTCCTTGATTCCCAGGATTCATGGGATTCTCTTTAAATAGAGCACGTATTTAAGACAAAATATCATCATCAATAATAATAACTATAATATAGTAGATGAAAGCCATTTTGTACGGCTAGTTTGCTTGGAAGCTATTAGGTGTTAAATTATTTGTGTGGTTTATTTCCATTAACGCAACCCTCCTACCAGGTGTTAAGGTCGTAAACTATTGCCGTCCATACCAGCATAATTCAACTAATCCTATAACACTATATTCACCCTCAGATAACTGCAACCTGAATATCTGCCGATAAAATCGTAATAGTGTGACCATTACGTTACCATAAATATATCATTATCTCAATCACATTAGCAAATTCTCACTTGGCTGAAATTTGCTAAAGATACAGCAAATACCACTGCTTTTAACATCAGGGTTTAACGGAGAAACTTATTTCTAGGGGCCTTATCTGCCTTGGGAAATCCATAAATAAGATACTTCAAGGATATTCTTAGCATTAAATCCATCAAAAATATTTAAAGCGTTTTTAACATAATTAGGAATAATAATATTTAGCACCGCGTCTTACTACCCGTTCGGTTTATACGCTTAAGTACTAATTACACTAATGGATTATGAATTAGGAAGGTTGACTTTAGAGGAAGTGAACCCGCATTTGCGTGGAGGGAGAGTGGAAAACCATTTAGGAAAAACCACCCTTAGTTCACCCGACCGAGATTCGAACCTCGATCTCCCCGTCCTCTGCGGTTGAGCTCAACACGACTAGCGCGTTAGCTAACTACACCACCGAGGCGGGTAACATAATTAGGGTTGTAGATATTTTTATGATTTCAATAAGATACTAGGCTAAACATTTATTAGTAAAATAAACCACTTTTTTTTTAAATAAAAACTGAGGAAGTTTAAGACACAAAATCCTCCCCTTGATAGTAACCTGTTCATTATTTGGCTGTGTAGAAGTTGAGCTTTTAGCGTTATCTCGGAAGCTTTTAGCGTTATCTCGGAAGAATTGCGTTTGTTGGCCCACTTATTTGCTCTAAATATAACTGTCAGTTTATGGCCTTAAGTCACATAAGTCAAATGGAATGGCATTACATATACATTTAGGATGAGATCATAGATATTCCAAAGCAATAAAAGTTATGACGGTAAATTAAAGTTTTCTTGTCATTATCTAAATAGAGGCGATAGTAAAATGTCACATTTCTTGAACACACCTTTTACCCTGAATGTTAACAGCCTTTGACGGATAGCTCTTGCTCCCATATTTTAGGCTCCACCATGGTATAACTCTTCAAGGTAAACCCTTTCTGGATAAACGGGGTGTACATTCAACGTGGACTCTACGAGCAGACATTGTACATGAAAGATATTAAAAAACACGACGTTTAATCAACGATGAGGCGACACTGACTAACTAACCAACGTTACAAATAGAATGGTAATTAATTTTAAATATATCAGTGGTTTAAATTGAGCTTAGTGATTTTTTTTTCCACAAACCCAATTAAATATGAGTCAATTTGGTTTGTTTGTAATTATGTTTTAATTCTATTTTAATATACTTTCATAAAATACAGATTTTTTTTGCAGCCAGAATAGGTAGAATATGTATATTTTGTTAGTTTTATTGTATAGGTATTGATTTTATTTATCAAAAGGAAAACCAGAAATAACATTACTTGAAATTAGATATAGTAGCTGGTTTAGGTGTCGGATAAGGCCCTTCCTATGAAAATTGGGCTAGTTGTCCCTTTAAAGTAACATTTGTCAATGGTTTTATTTGTTTATCTGAGAAGTGTAATAGATAGTTATATTGATTGTAAATATCTCCTATTTTTCTAAATTTGTCAGTTCAAAATAGACAACTTTGAAATTTAATATGTTTTATGAAATTAAATTTTAATTTTCACCGTGATCTAAAACAAATTTTCGAACATTTAAAAATTTAAACTAATTCTGAGACAGTAGATGTTTCAAGATTGAAATATATGAGACGAGACAAGTTTTTTTGGGATGTAAATGATTTTATTGAGATTGTATTGAAACTTATTTTTAAACATATATAACATATATAATGAACTAGTAAAGCATAGCTAACCTAGAAAAGCATCAAGGCATTTTAATCGGAATATTATTACTTTGTAAATAATAACAAATAATTATTGTAGTTATTAATCTCACTATTGAACGCAAATTTAGTTGACCCAAACAATTTCAAATCAGTGGCCACATGATCTAATGCGCTACTTCGTGTTGGACTGGCTTGCCAACTACGGGTGATATTTGGTTCAAATCCTTACCAGGTGTACATATGTATTTATTGAGTTGTTTCCAACACTCTCTTTATGCAAATGTGGGTATACTTCCTTTAAAATGGTACTTTGTTCATCTCCATTTCATGACTGTAATTACTGTTTGCATATTATTGTGAATGGGTGTTTAAACGTAGTCCAAATAAAATACATAATATTAGAAAGAGCCTAGATTAAATAAAAATTATAAATAATACTACCTTCCGTTTGATTAAAATAACCAATTTATCTTTATTAATACCTAAGAATATAAGTGCAGTTCTATCCTGGGGTAAAGATGGCCAAGGTAAAATTGAAAGAACATGAAAACGCATCAACGTGGAGCTATAAGGGTAGAATATTTGGTTAAAAACTTCCCTAGGTATATCCAGTTGGGAATTGCAATCCCGACTTTTACGTCAGCCGATAGACAAACCATATAATATTTACGTCTATTTCGCGTGCCCATGAGGCTGATAGTTTTATGTTGATCATAAAGACATGTTTTTGAAAATAAGTTACAAAGATTTAAAAAAAATATATTCCCCATGGTGCATTATTTAAACTTTTCTATAACATAATATTATATTGTATAAAATGGGTCAAAATAATTAACCATATTATACAAATATTGAGATTTTTGTTGTTCATTATAAATTACTAAACTATTCCTAGCTTTTCAAGGTCTTACAGATTGATCGTAAACATGATCCTGTCCTTGCGGCTGTTGATATAATAGGAGAGCAGGTAAGGAAAGAGGTAGCCAGGGTGTTAAACAACTTATCGGAAAAAGATTGGCCCTTTTAACTCTATGCCTTGGCTAAACTATGGAAAACACATTATTTTTAGTGCATTCTTTTGTGTTATGATGCGCGCCCTTGCTGGTATCGCATTAGCACACAATAGAGCTTTAAACGCAGATATTTATTTAATATGCTTTTCAGCTCTTGCGTAAGTGAAACTAAGCAGCATATATCTAAGATTAAATATCAAAATTTCAATGTTTTTAATACATTTGTGAGTCACAATAGAAATAAAAACTAGAATTTTATATAAAAATAAAAAATAAAACTAATTCTGCAAAATGTAAAAGATTGAAATAATATTTTATTTTATTATTTTATCAGGCCAACATCATAATGCTATGTTTCGCTTTTAGTGACTTGAATATTCTTGTGTAGGAATATATAATAGGAAAAGTAAATTTTAAATTAATTCATAAGTATTTGTCTGAAGAGAGAGAGAGAGTAAGAAACTGCATTATACCTTACCTGTATATGAGCTCCAGGTTGAAGTCTATATCATACCTAGCTCTGTTAGAAATATTTTTATCCTTAAGTAAAATTACATTGCCTGAAAAATCAACAAGAAGATAATTACTTTAGAAATGTTTCATAAACAAAAATGATGTCGCCAGTGGCCAAAGGGCTTGAAGCCTCTTTCTCTACTTTATTATATTTAAATCAAATGAAGCACAGCGTGCACAGATGGGTACAAAAAAATATATCATCCTTAGATACTTATTTGAAACGAAAAAATTTCAGATATCCAACTGTCACCACCTACAGTAAAATAAGTTATTTAAGTCTCCTGTAATATTACAAATTTTGGACTTAAATTAAAATTGGTCTTTTTAAACAAAAATTGTTAGTAGGCCTACTATTTGATGAAGTTATTAAAACAAACTTATTTACTATCATAATTGGCTGAATACCCCTCTCTTTCTCGCTACTACCCTCCTCCCCCCGCTTTGCTTTCCGACCAAGACTTCATATTGAATTAAATTATCTGGGTATAGGTGAGGAGGGTAAAATTTAGATGAAATGTACCTCGCATTTGTGTGGTAATAGTAATAACCAAAAAGCTTAGCCAACTAGGACATAGTTTAGACCCAGATACCTCCATCTACCAACAAACCAGACTAAACGATCTTGACGTTTAGTCCGTGCGCCCACCGCTGTGGTGTTCGAGCGTTGGACGTGGTGGTGATCATAAGACAGATACTGAAGCTAGGGAGCACTCCCGTATAATAATACTAGCATAAGTACCTGGCGTTGCCTGGGGTAACCATGTAATTCATTGCGTGGCTACCCAGGGCAATGCTTTTCTTTGCTTCATACAGAGAGATAAAAAAATTATATTAAATTTATTAAAAACATGGCAGTAAGAAATAAAAACAGTCTGATCAAAAATATAAAATTACAGCTTGAAGGTGCACATGATTGTTCAGAGTAGCTATTAATTTTTAAATTTTCATCCTTTGCGTGTGGTATATATCGCGTAATGCTCATGATAGACAGACAGACAGATAAACTATATAATTAATATAGATTTTTTAACAGTTGCTTACCTTCCCAAGTTATTTTGGGCATAGATTCTCTTATTCACTCTCTTCACTCTTTAGTCTTTTTATCCATAGATCCATTAGCTAGCAGCCTTATGTTAAGCTAGTCTCACTAATAATATTAGGCCAATTGATTACAAGAATATTTCGTGTATATTCATGTAGCCCCCTACATATTATAAGATGCAATCATTTATACAAAGGTGTTGATAGTGTAGTATCCTGTGCTATCTAACGACGTTTGTAATTGATCACAAAATTATGGTCCCATTATTAAGTTCGTCGCCCCTTTTAAAATTATAATACTCTATGATACACATAAACATTGTACAAATAGTATCTTATTTCATCTAACGGCGTTAAATTTAACTGAATGAATTGATGCTCCTAAAGTGAACTTTTTTTAATAATCAATAAAGGCACCCACAATCTAGTTTTTATTATATTATAGATTTCTTAGAAAGTAGTTATAATATTACAATAATTGACACAAATCTGTTAATAAATAATATATGTACATTATTAGATGAATAAAACTATTTATATATATGTAAATATAAATTGAAACTACCCATTGCTATGTTGAAAATTGTTCCATTGTGTTGTGGGTAATATATTTCAATACAAAATTATTTATTCACTTGTTGAAAAATGTATAGTTTATTTAGTATTTTTTTAATTGATTATCGGTGATTATATTATTTCAGTTGTGGCATACATGATTCTGATAAATAAACTGTGGGGATTAACTTAATTTAGTGCCCTTGAGTATTTTTAATAACGATGTTACATACTCACTCTTTTTCCATAAGAATGGTGTGGATTTTTTTTTAGCTGTATCTTCCCAGTTTATTTCCCTTAAGGCTGTATTATGCTGACATATTTATTATATGAAAGATCTTTGATAAAAGAAATATGATGTCCCGTTGACAAACCATCTTTTATAAAATAATAGATTTTTAAAATATTTCACAAGATATTTAAATAATAGATTCACTAAATTAAATGTTTCATGAAAGATTTGTAAGAATTATATATAATATATTATTATATAAAATATAATATACACTTATAGGGTTTAATAAAAAAAAATTGGTTATATTTGAAACAAAAAAAACCGTTAAACATTTACTTAACGTTATTGACATAATGTTTCATGAATAACTCCACACTTAAATAATTTTTAGAATGGGATTCCCTGATTGATTCTTTGGTGCCAGGGGAAAATATGATACGTCCTAACAGTATTACTTGGCTTATGCTAAAATACCCAACTAAAAGAAAACAAATGTACTTATGCTATAAAGCTCAAATGGAACTTTCCCCCTAATAAGGTTGGGTTTGACTTATACAGCTTGTAACCAAATGGCAGTTCTGGCCAAGGAGAATGTAAATATTGACTTATCTCATTTTGATCATTTTTTGACATACTCTTATTCCCTGGCACCAAAGAATTTATCTCATGTAATTTGTTTCTTTTAACTGAATAATAAATTTTTATAATCTGTCTATGAGTGATTTACTATCATGTTGATTTCACACTTTTTTTTCTTACGTTTACCAAATAGCAAAAATCTAATTCATTGTTGATCTATTTTGTGGAAATCTACACTTACAAACCAATTAGCTATGTAAACAAACAATAAAATAAATAAATATTGAAAATATCCCGTCAGTGGTGAAATGACCCGTCAACTGCTATCTTTATATGTTTTTTTTCTTTTGAAGCATAGTGAGCTTAGAATTAAATCACGCCTTGGGTGTGTAATTTCTTCATTTAGCCATTTCCATAACATTTTACCCTTGGAAATTAACTTTATTAATTTTTAACTCATAAAATTAATTAGCTAGTTAGTTAATGCATGAAAGAATTCCTTTGTGTGTTGTTTACCTAAAAGGACCACAGATAAATGTCCGCCCAACCGTTTTATACACTGCACATTTATCTGAATAATTTATTTTTAATTGTAAGCATACCTTTCTCGAGTTAACAACATGTTAATTTATCTATATACATATAAAAAAATATTATATTTACCATGCACTGTCTCAGCCGATTGTTTATACCAGAACACGACTTATAAACTTACATAAATCTAGAACAAACAATATCCAGCCCACGGTCGATGTTCCATCACTGTGAAAGGTAAAATTTACATTTCACCGAAAGTAACCTTTTCAGCCATGTCGAGAATAAAAGCAAGGAAGACACGATACCACCTGACCTAATTTTACGTTATTACTATCTTTTTTTAGCGTATAGCTGATTTGACCTTTCACCTGTGTGTGTAGCCTTTTAGCCGCTCTGGTGACACAGAACGTTAACTAGGGTACATCTATGGAGTTTTTCTACACGTGCCAGCAATGAGATGATGTGATGATAGTGAATATGGAGGTTGTCTACAAGTACCAGCAATTAGATTATGTTGATGATAGTGAATATGGAGGTTGTCTACATGTACCAGCAATGAGATGATGTGATGATAGTGAATATGGAGGTTGTCTACACGTACCAGCAATGATATGATGTGATGATAGTGAATATGGAGGTTGTCTACATGTACCAGCAATGAGATGATGTGATGATAGTGAATATAGAGGCTGTCTACACGTACCAGCAATGAGATGATGTGAAGATAGTGAATATGTAGGTTGTCTAGAAGTACCAGCAATGAGATGATATGATGTGATGATAGTGATTACGAAGGTTAAAGCCGGAAGTGATCTTAAACATAAGTCAAGCCTAATTAACCAAGCAATGGTGAGCTTTGGGATGATTCCCCTATCGAGAAAAATAACCATGGTACCAGCTGGGAATTAAACCCGATATTCTTAGGTTCATAGCCAGGTGCACCATGAAGCTGGTTCACGTTATGAATATAAAATCTACTTTAAAAATATTATATATTATGTATTTATTTGCTGATTAGTGATTACTTAGGATGTGACTAAAAATATATTTAAGATTTAAGATTAACTCATAATTAAATCATCAAAACAAGTACTTTATAAGGTATTTAAAATGTGTTTAAACTAACATAATATAGCATTATAATTGGCTTAATATAAAAAATCAAATTCCTTAGTATTTTGTAAATTATTTCCAAGTAATTTGTTTACAATAATGTTCTGTTTATTAAATACAATCCAATTTTCATAGGAAAAGGCTTTTAGAAAATACTAACATGTGATATCCTGGCCTAAAATGATAAAGTTTACTAGGTTCTTAGTATTATTTTTGAGGTATTGATAGTATATAACAAGAGTGATGGCTCCAGATCACTTTAGTTGACATATGAATATATTAAACCATGTCTAGTAACTTTCTATCTGTCAGTTAACGCTATTTCTATGAAACCAAGACTGCTGTATTAGTGTATTATGCTTTATCCTCACCTGTTTGTGATTGTCTTTTAGTACTAAGTAACCAGAAATTATACATGGTATTAAATTGTAATTCAATTCCCAATGCCCCTGGTGAAACGATACTCCAGCTAGGATTTAGGATTTAGTTTTAACTAAAACAAAATTACTTTCTCGTCAGATGTTCTCAAATTAATTTTAGGATCTCACAACTTGTGAATGTGTGGAATGCCAGGCCTCCATCGTGGTTCGGATTCCACATTAAACTGTAATTCCTCCATTTAATCTCACAATCACCCTACCATTATACATTAGCGTAGGTGCGTATAACCGGAACGGATAGTAAGACGCGGTGCTAGTTATTATTATTATTATTATTATTATTGAGTGTTGATATTGTTATTATAATTTTAGGATCAACACACAACTGATATATTTTCAGTGACACGTAATTATTTTCAGTTGAGTGTTGATCCTAAAATTATATTAATATATTATATAATTATAATTATATTAATATATTATATAATTATAATTATATTAATATATTATATAATTATAATTATATTAATATATTATATAATTATTATTGTTATGATATTATATAATATATTAATATAATTATAATTATTGCTATCCTAAAATTATAATTATTATAATACTTTGCAAAATACTTATTATTATAATTATAATTTTAGGTTCAACACTCAACTGAAACTAACTACGTGTCACTGAAAATATATCATCATATATACCAAAGTTCAAAAGTGATAATAAATAAAAATAAAGACAAAATGTTATATAGTGATTCTTTTTATTTTTATATATATTATATAGCGCCTACTACCTGTCCAATATAGTTGTAATTTCCGTTACAATAATGGACTAGGGATTATTAAGGTAAAGTTTTAAATACGATGCTCTCAAGTTTAATTTTGCCTGAAAGAATATTGAGAAACCACTTGAGAAAAAGCATCCTCGGCAGACATGGCAGAGATTTAGACTCCGAACTTCTTCCCCGTCGTACAGCAGCAGATGGGCTTGTCGTTTAGTCTGTGATCCCAATAGTACGGTTCACAGTGTTATGATACGTTATCAGTGTATATTAATTGCTTTCCTCGAAATGCAACACAGATATAATTTGTTCAAAGGGCTCACTCAATAATGTGAATCCCTAATTATTATTCTCTGTCATGCACATCCGCCGACAAGCTGATCAAAGCAAAGACAGGAAATGTAGACATAGCCTTCCGACTAACTTAACATAGGACAGAAACATCTGATACACAGGCTATCCCAGTGCCAAGAACTATGCTTAGAGATAGGGTAAATTCGCTTTTGTGAAAAACGCGAAAAAAAAAAGGGTCAAAAATAGGGTATTTATAAGTTTTCTTTGTGTTTCATGGCATTTGAAAGTGTTTAAAGCGATTTTTATTTCGCGAATTAACGCGAAAAACGTGATTTTGAGAGTATTTTAGCTAAATTATTCTATTTAGCGAAATAGACGCGAATTCCCTGAAAATGCTGTGCATTTAAATAAAATGCTGAGAATTTCTATAAAACGATGTTTTTCAGCGGAAATAAGTGATTAAAAAATCATTGAGTTTCACTCGTCTGTGTGCTTCAGCTCGGGTTTTACTTGCATCCTGTGCCTTCCACAGCTCATCCGGCTAATCGCCACATTCCGTTAGTCGTTGCTTTTATCATACATCCTTTGTATAGGCCCTAAAAACATTGACGAAAGACATTTTTACCTATTTTGCTACAAAATTCTAAATTATGCCACAAAACGCTAAATTTCCAATAATTAATGCTAAAAAAACTGAAAATTAATGCTATTTTACCCTATCTCTAACTATGCTGTGTGGGTAAGAGCTCGAACACAAACACAGTAATTAATAGATCTTTATACATGTTTGCACTTGAGAGCAAACTATGGTCTAAAGACTTACATTAGAACTGTAACCATCTTTTCATGTTGACGGGTCACGAGTTTTTTTACATTATCTCACTTTATCTTTCTCTTAGAACGGGTTACACACTTAGCAATAGGGTCAGAAGGTGAGTCAGTCATCGAATATAGTGAAGCTTCTAATTATTATTATTATTATTATTATTATTATTATTAGCACCGCGTCTTACTACCCGTTCGGGTTATACGCACTTACGCTAATGTGTAATAGTAGGGTGATTGTGAGATGAAATGAAGGACCTACAGTTTAACGTGGAATCCGAACCACGGTGGAGGCCTGGCATTCCTCACATTCACAAGTTGTGATTAATACACGTCTTGTCAGAGGTGAAGGAAGGGTTTGGCAATCAGATAAAT
>CABFWB010000164.1:121167-132974 GCA_902151455.1 Timema bartmani | reverse complement strand
GGGGGGGGGGGGGTTGTAACTACAGACCCAAACTGTTTTAAAAACATTCTTTTTTTTACAAATTCCAATATTCAACAGACTCTACATAATCTACAGGACATCGCACTTTATTGTGTACCACAGAATAAATAAAAAGTAAATTTGACCTTTCACTTTTTGTCTGTGGAAATATTCCATTTATATGTATTGTTTGTTCGTCCTTTCTTATGCTATGAACTGTCCCTTCCCCCCTCCTCCTCCCTTCCCCCCTCCTCCCTGGATCCCACGGGGCAACTTGTAAGGAGTAACTGTATTTATGTGGACTTCTGTTTTATTAATCTGGTAGAATGGGAAGCTCTTTTTGTTACGAGTTGTGCTTTAGGGGGTTGATATCATTGCACGCGTTTTGGTAGTTTAGTTGTAACGAGAACTTTAACACAAGTGGTTGTGTTAGGCCTTGTTCCTAGTTTATGTACAGTGTGTTTTGTGTTCACCAGGTTAGTCTTGAACTGCATTGTCTTCATACTTTAGGTGTGGAGTGCCTTATACACGTTGCAGCTACACGGAACAGATCCATAAGTTGGAATGCAGAAGTAAATCGGTAAGTTACCTCATATCCTTCCCCTTCACCCCTTAGATCCATAAGTTGTACTGCAGAGTTCAATCGGTAAGTTGCCTCATATCCTTCCCCTTCACCCCTTAGATCCATAAGTTGGACTGCAGAATTTAATCGGTAAGTTGCCTCATATCCTTCTTCACCCCTTAGATCCATAACTGGACTGCAAAAGTCAATCGGTAAGTTGCCTCATATTCTTCCCCTTCACCCCTTAGATCTATAAGTTGTACTGCAGAATTCAATCGGTAAGTTGCCTCATATCGTTCCCCTTATCCCCTTTATTCCATTTTACTACGCAGAGGGTGCGGGCAGCAATCACGCATCTCATGATCGGTGTATTGTTGACGAATTCAGTTATTTTTGGCCTTTTATTTCTATCCACAGGTTTTGAAGATTTTGAATGTCAAAATAAATATGCTAGGATGATTCATATATTCAGTATGGATTCATATCCATCATCAATAACTAAGTAACTACCTCAATGTGTTATTTGGAGCAAAGCTTTAACAATTATATGAAACCAACGAAGTTGAAGCCATATTTGCAAAATGTTTATCCTAAACACAAGAAAAAGGACAAGAGCTTTTTTATGACATGGAAATTATTTCAAAAAGACGAGGCTAGATTCAACGGGGCCATTCCAGGAAATAGACCAGTGTAGCTTTTTATGTCGTAACACTGTAGATAGAAAATCATACCATTGGGGGAAGCTTTTATCAAACCTTGCGCTCTCAAAATGGTGGAAATTGTGTTGGGAAATGAATTTGAGAAAAATATTGCTATTTCATTATCAAACAATACTTTTAAAGGAGAACTAGCGAAATGGCCACTAGCATCAAGGATAAAAATGTGTCAGAGATAAAGTCTGTAGGATTTGGCAAGTCTGGATTTCAACTTTATGAATCAATTAATGTGACATCGTGTTCTTATTTACTGGTGTTTGCAAGATATGTTCACGTTGGTTCATTTAAAGAGGAGTTTCTCTTTTGTTCTCCTCTTTAAACAACTACCAGAACTTCTGATATTTTGTAAAAGGTTTTTTTTAATCAGAAAAACTTTTGTGCAATAATGTCTGTGGGTGTTATACAAATGGAGCATCAGCTATGTTGGGGACAAAATCTGGATTTTAAGTTAGTGTTTAAAAGCAAGCTCTAAAAATGAAAAGCATTCAATGTATGAACCATCGTCAGCCACTATCCTCAAAAACACTTCCAACTCCACTAGAAATTATTTTGAGCAAATAATTTAAATTGTAGATTTTGCCAGAGGACAACTCGCACTTTTTCAGGCATTTATGTATTTACATGAACTCAGTCTATCATTTGCTTATTTTTCACACAAATGTTCAATGGCTCTCAAGAGAAAATGTAGCTGAGCGAGTATTTGAGCTTAGAGATGGGCTTCAATTTTTGATTTTTTTGTTGCTTGTTTGAACGCTACTGCCTATTTAGTTGACATTTTTTAGTAGCTGAGTAAACTTACTCTTCAGATGCAAGGAAGAAATACAAACAAGAAATTGATTGATTAGTTAAAGGTTTTCATGAGTAATCTGGAAAATTCGAAGAGAAAGGTCCAGATAAGAAATGTTGCCATGTTTTAGAAACTTTCATCAATTCTTGTTGCTTTTGGTGATAATTTTCAAAAAATTAAATTTAGTGGCATTTGACACCACTATAAAATTAATTCTAGCTATGTTTTCCTGAACTAAGCTACGAGATCAATTTAGTGTGAAATCCGTTCAAATTGTCAGTTGAAAAAGTTTCTGATGGTTGCCAAAATGAATATCGAGCTGAAGGCTGATTCAGGAGCAAGAAATAAGTTCTATGAGAAATCAATCACAGAATGTTGGTCCTTAATGTGCGATTATTACCCGAAAGTGGCAGAAAGAGCTATCCATACATTGCTCCGATTTGTGTCAGATTTAAGTCAGACTTTTCAACTCTGTTGCAAGTAAAAAAAGCAACGCGTAGATTAGAGGTTAAAAGTGACCTGCGATATGCACTTTCTAGGACTCCTTCACTTATCCAAGAATTGTCAAACAATCATAAGATTCACATTGATTGTCATTTCCATCTGAATAAACTGAATTATAATATCTTGCATTCTTTCCAACTTTTTGTTCATTGAAATATGCTTCAATTTTAAATCTGTTGAATAAAAGTAGCTTTTCTATTTTACTAACTAGTTATTTAAGTTTTTAAATCCATCAGCAGTTTATATCACTGTTAAATTTGTAAAAGTCCACTGTAAAAATTCCAATTAATATCTATATGTACTAATATTTAAAAAGTTAAAATAAATCAATATTATGTACAAATTATTCAGAATGTAACTTTTAAATTAAACAATCATGGAGGGGGGAATGGCGTTTTCAAATGTGATGAAAATGGTGCATGGCGCAAAAATAAGGTTGAGAACCACTGGCCTAAGGCATGATAAATTCAATTTACATCTGGGACAGTTACAATATCTACTTAAACTTATCCATACGTCAAGTCATGCTATCTTCAGATGTCTTTTAAATAGGTAATAGCAATAGCAATCAAACAAAGAATATAAAATATTATTAATGTTGACTTCAAAGAAAAGTCTATTATAAAGGTTCTTCCTGCCAATATCCTACAATAGCTTGCTTTATTTTCAGTATAAATTAGGTAGAGTGAAGAAACACCATCTTATTGGACCAAAATAGGTTTTCCCCTCAAAGTAGACCTCAAGAAATAAAATATGCACAAGATATCGTTGAAACCCCATAGTATGTGTGTTTTTAACTTCGTTTAGTTGTATATAATATTATATAAATAAAATATTGTCAGCTAAAATCCACATACTTTTGTACTAACTAAAAAGAGAGAAGAATATTGGAGAAGAACTTAGGAAGGCAGAGTTTACCTTTTGAGTCACACTTTGTCAAGTGGCGGGAACACTGAACTTAAAATCAATTACACGTACACAAATGTTTTGCTCCTTACTACTAGAACTAATTTTAAGTTTAGAAATCATTTATCAGTACAGGCGTATAACCCACATGATCTAAGGGGATAGGCTTGAAATAAACTGAAACACTTTCGGTGACATAGATGTTGAGGACCAAATCTCATGCTCTCCACAAATGATGTTTCTCTATGGGTTTTTTCTATTCTCTCTCCACGCTAATGCAAAACCTCTCCCTCTAAACAACCTACCTTCTCTATTACCCATAAATATATCAGTTAATAATCATAGTGTAAAATAAAGTACAATATACGTGGTGATGAATATTAGAACAAATATTAAAGCATATATAACGACCAAAAGCAGTATTATTTAAAACGTATGTCTATATATATACATGTATACTGCCTCGTGTGTTCATATCAACACAGCACAGCGCGTCCTCAGGTTGTGCATGAAGAGATAATAGACTTAAGATAGGAATGATAGATGTGAATATAATGTATTGAATAAGCAGTCGCGGACAGCTGATAGGATTAGTAATACAGCTTGGGGGTTGGGCGTGGGCGTTATGAGCTTTCACAGTAAAAAATAAACATCAAGAAACACAATATTGGTATAGATTTTCCTGGGGTAGAATAGTTCACCATTTGGATCTATGGGGAAATCATGTGATAGTAAAGTTAACACTAAATCGAATGTAATGAGGTGGACTGGATATAACTTAGTCAAACTAGGGATAGGGATGGACTGGATAGAACTATTTCAAGATAGGTATAGGGTGTAATGATGTAGACTGGATAGAACTATTTCAAGATATGTATAGGGTGTAATGATGTAGACTGGATAGAACTATCTCAAGATATGTATAGGGTGTAATGATGTAGACTGGATAGGACTATATCAAGATATGTATAGGGTGTAATGATGTAGACTGGATAGAACTATCTCAAGATAGGGAAATGATGTAATGATGTAGACTGGATAGATCTATTTTAAGATAGGGATAGTGTGTATTGATGTAGACTGGATAGAACTATCTCAAATTAGGGCGTAATGATGTAGACTGGATAAAACTATCTCAAATTAGGGCATAATGATGTAGACTGGATAGAACTATCTCAAATTAGGGTGTAATGATGTAGACTAGATAGAAATATATCAAGATAGGGATAGGATGCTATAGTGTAGACTGGGTAGACCTATCCTAAGATAGGGATAGGGTTTAATGATGTAGACTGGATATAATTATCTTAAGAGCGAAATAGGGTTTAATGATGTAGACTGGATATAACTATATAATGATAGGGATATAGTGTAATGAGGTGGACTGGATAGAACTAGCTTAAGATCGGGATAGGGTGTAATGAGGTGGACTGTATAGAACTACCTCAATATAGGGATAGGGTGTAATGAGGTGTACTGGATAAAACCATCTCAAGATAGGGATAGGGTGTTGTGAGGTGGACAGGATAGAACGATCTCAAGATAGGGTTAAGGTGTAATGAGGTGGCTTAGATAGAACTAATTCAATATAGGCAAGGGTCCGTACTATTTTAAGTGCGTAAATTAACTTTCCAGTTGCAAATATCATACAATAAGTAAATTTATGATATTCTATGTCTAATAGTAACTTGAAATAATTTTATTAAGTGATACATCATTCATTTTTTTAAATAGCAACAACATTTTGGTAGGAAGCCGCTTGTTGAAATTGTGGGTGTTATTGTGAGGGGGTATTAGTGGAGGGGAAGACCATCATGATCTGTGATAATCCAGCCCTCATCAGGTAGCAAACAAGTGGTTTGCCGTCCACCCCAATCAGGGGCTACGAACACCAACACCCGCATGTATGAAGTCACAGATCAAATTGAAAATAAGAAAAAACTCAGGAGAGTGTAAAAGTAGCAATACAAAAAAGCACGCATTGATTTGAATGTTATCGATAGCTCCCACGTGACCTGTGTGTAATCAATCAGGTTTATTTTAATTGAAATGCCAATACTTGTTTCTTGCTTTAAGGACAGTGTGACCAGATGCTTTTGGTGCAAAGGAGGACAAAGATCCTCGAAATGTAGGACATTCAAAAACAATCTAGGACGTTACAAAATAAAAGTTCGAATTTGTTTAGTATAAATTCACTTCATGTGTTTAAATGATAACTATATTACAAATTTTATTGTAAGTTCAAGAATAATTTTTTAGATTAACTCACGAATTAGGACGCTTGCTGTGATTGTTTACCGACGGCATATACGCAGCCAATAAAAATCACAAATTTTATCACGTGAATGCCGTGCGGTGGGCGAGTTTGCCGACGAAAACATAGACAAAGACTGCTAGTGATAACTGAAATACCATCTTATGGCAGAATTTCTAAATATACGAAATCACTTTATTTATGTAGTTTGTCAAATTGGATGAGAATCTGTAATTTTTTTTAATTCCTCCCAAACACTGGACAGAGGGTTGAAATGTAGGACATGTCCAGTAAAAGAAGGATATCTGGTCACAATGTTAAAAGCCCACCAATGACCAAACGAATGTAATATTTTAACAGTCAGTCATATTGGTTTTAGCGGGAAAAAGAATTACGTTTAAGAATTTTTTTTTAATATTTGCTATGGTTTTACTGCCCGTTCGGTTTCGCATATTTACTAGTTACGCTTATGTGTTAGCGATGAGGAAGGTTGAATATAGAAGAAGTGTACCCGATTTTTGTGTGAAAGGTTAATGTAAAAAAATTAATAAAAAACAACCTCAGTACACCCAGTGACGCCATAGACCATGCGGAAACTATAGTGTGTCAACGATTATTAGAATGATTGATATTATATCGCAAATTGGGCAAATTGACTCCAAGCAATACCATCGACCAATTTTATAAGTGTTTATAAATGTTTTACTTTATATCATAGTGTCATAACCCTGAGCAATGTTCGGAAGTTTGTTTTGATATACATAACTTTCTTGTCCGTACGTGCTTAAAAGCACTGGCTTGGCAAATATGATTTAACTAATTAGAAATATTGAAGGGAGATACTGACTACTCATAACAATGTTTGCTCTAGTTGGAGAGGAAAGGGGTCAGAGTGGGCTATAAAAGTCTTATTTGTTGACATTGGGGCCGACACATTTTTATCGAATTCGTAGGCAGAGATGCTCCCCGACGCCGCACCATAGCAGACTACATCTTTGGGTAATCAGTAGCACTTGTGCTTAGAGGCAACCGTCGAGCCTAGGATCCCGAGATCGAGTTTTGTAGGAAATCGCGAGCTATGTCAGTCATTCCATCAGTCTACGTTTTAACGAGTAAGCCAGTTCTTCCACTAGCGCGAGCGTAAAATCTCTTATATTTCTTTTATATTTCATTTAACATCACATTTTGTATCATCTCTTAGTACTTCTATCAAATAAAATTCGTAGCCCTACGTATTATTTAGAGCCCACACAACCACCTTGCCTGAGACCTGACCTCTCTGGCAAGCTATCCTGACAGATCCAGCCAACAGTATGAGGGGTCGCGACAATATCTTATTTGTACACTTTAGTGCAGTACTGGCTATACACAAACAGAAATATCATGATTTGAGGCAGAGCTTTCTGAGTTTTTAAATGTACTATTAACTATATCACTGTTCACAGAGGTTAGGGTTAAGATCCCTGCTAAATTACTTGTAATCCTGTTAATGAAATGAGTCAACAATTAATAATTCATCAGAAGTGATCACCTGGAAACTCTTATAGCTGTATCTGCAGAGAAAGTGATCCCCTGAAATTTGTTATATTTGTCTCCACAGATAAAATTATCACATGGAATCTTTTGTGCCTGTTCCCGCAGAGCGAGTGATCCCCTGGAATTTATTCTAGCTGTATTTGCAGAAAAAGTGATCCCTGAAATTTGTTCTATTTGTCTCCATAGATAAAGTGATTACATGGAATCTTTTATACCTGTCTCTACAGAGTGATCCGTTGGAATCTCTTATAGCGGTCTTAGCAGACAGAGTGATCCGTTGGAATCTCTTATAGCGGTCTTAGCAGACAGAGTGATCCTCTGGAATTTCTTATAGTGGTCTCAGGAGACAAAGTGACTGTATTAAACCCCACAAAGTTTCAAAGCAATCTATCTCTTAAAATATGAATCACTGCTTAGATGGCTTATCAAATAAATTTCAACTTTTACCAATGTTAAGGTTGTTAAATGACACCTTGACATTTCAATGTTATATAACTGAGGATCATAAATTTATTCATATTGTCTTGAGTTATAAAGAATTGGTGCCTTTATCAAAAGATACAAGGTTTAATTCCTGTGTCCAGTGTAACCTTTCGAAAAATATTAAATAAATATTAGTTAACCGCAAACATATGTATCGAATGTGAATTTAACTATATTTTATCAGTGTACCAACATATCCTAGTACTTTAAGTGTAGGTACCAACAATACAAAATGTAATTCGTTGACACAGTTGCCAGACAAACTCCCACTGCCATTATTAGCAGGTCCTCTGTCGGATTACCAAGCGGCCAGTTTAAATGTGTTTGACACACATTTCACCAACACTTTACAATGTCAAAGAACTAAATACGTTGTATTTGTTGGAATACATTTTACTTTATCTAAAACATATAATTATTCTGAGTAGCTTTGGGTTAAAATGCACTCAAACAAGATACTATCTACTGTACCATGTAGTTACGTTTTTGTCACCGATCCTACTGCCTGTTTGGGTTTAATCATATATTCTAGTTACGATATTGTGTTAGGGTTAAAAAAATATTGAATTTAGATTAAGTGT
Source organism: Timema bartmani (assembly GCA_902151455.1). Classification (NCBI taxonomy): domain Eukaryota; kingdom Metazoa; phylum Arthropoda; class Insecta; order Phasmatodea; family Timematidae; genus Timema; species Timema bartmani. Next base: position 124,645 of record CABFWB010000164.1, on the reverse strand, counting down.
ACTAACATTTTTGTGGAAGGAGGGAAGAAAAATACTTAGGAAATATCCCTCTTAGTACCCCCGACCAGATTTAAACTCCTATCTCCTTGTCATAAGCATTCCAGTATATTGCGAGACTGAAGCTTTAGACCATTCTACCACCGAATGCGGTTACTTTGTTTTATTTAAAAACATTACCCACTCTGAAAAACTAAATTTTCTTAGTCAAGTTCCTTCTCAATTTATTTTAAAGTATTCATCCTTTGTTAAACGTTTTCCCTTTTAATATATAAGGAATATAAAGGTACTATATACATTTATTTAAATAGAAGACATGTTTTACAGAGAGTTTATATTACATAGATGTTAAATGTATTTCAAAGAAAAGGTGCTTCTAAGAGAGGACTCAAGACGTTGGTGTCAACTAAAGAAATTCCTTTTACAAAGTTCTTTTGAACTCACCTTTCTCAAATTACCGTTTCAAGTCCAAACGTACCATTTAAAATATCTTCAAACTGTCTCAGAATTCAACAATAATGATCAAACGTTTTAAATATGTTGGAATTTTGTCAAATAAAATAATAATTGAAGAAAAGAGTTGAGCTTAAAGAAGAGGGTTATGGAAAATAAAATCCATCCTTCTAATAAGATGGTATCGTTATTATGTGTTATATATTGCATTATTTTTTTTAATTGATTTTAAATACGTCGTATGTTTAATGAAGCTATTTAAAGATTAGTGATCGTTAAATTAAAAAATTCTCTCTGCATTAACCACATTTAAAAACTATTAGTTCAAATTTAATGGTAATACTCTTAATATAAATTAAAAGATTTTACAACTTTATTAGTAGTCAGGGTGGTGCGTAGTCACGCCACTGAGTGTGACAATATTGTAACCTCTGAGATGATATTTACAGTTTGACCTATCGTATGATTCTATATGCTGGTCGGAAAAAAAATCGGAGGGGACATGGCCCAAACCATCCCCCGGGACCCTACCCCCAACCAATTTACCAGCCCGAGGTGGTTTTATTGATGAGGGACATTGCCCAGCCACCTACCCACCGGGTTAGGGACCCTACCCCCAACCTATTAGGCAGCCCGAGGTGGTTTTATTGAGGGACATTGCCCAGCCACCTGCCCACCGGGTTAGGGACCATAACCTCCCCCCCCCCCACAACCAACTTGTTAGCCTGGATAGGGGGTTTCAGCACCCGCGTGTTTTGGGGACATGGCCCAGCCTGCTAGACCAACGAGGAGGTAATTTTTGGGACATATCCTACGCTGTTCCGTTGTTTCAGTGTAGGTTAGGGGTCTTAGACCCAGACCCTGGGGAGCGCGCGCGAGCCTTTGTGTCAAAAGCTGTTCGGAGACAGAGCTGTGTGTAGATTCTGTCCGTCTCTCCACCTCCCTTCCCCATCGTTTGGCCTAATTAAAAAAATTAGTAGATTTCCCCTCCAATCGTTTGATCCACTTATTTACATCCTGGTACTATTAATAACTCTGGCACCAGTTTGGTAGTATGACATGTTGAAACAGGATTAAAGTAGGACATGGGTGACGCAAACCTCAACTCGGGGTGTGAATTATGATGCAGCTTAGTCTCAAAAGGTTTGGGAACCCGAATATCAAAAAAGTAGCACATTCGGTGATAGTTGGGGTATTTTCGGTGAATATATAGTGGATTCGCTTGAAAGGTTATTTTTATAAGCATTTACAGAGCGTAGCAACGATGGACCAGCTGCATCAACTGATTAGTGCTACTGAGCACTAAAGTTGTGTGATCTTGTGGTTGAACAAAAACGGTATTCTGGGGAGGAATTGAAAGAGGTTTAAACAAAATATTGTAGACGTCTATTCGTATATAGATACGGAGAGTTTAGTGTTCAGATCAAGACGTGTGTGATTTCATTAAAATTTACCTGTGTTGGTGTAAAACTTGGAACACTCACAATCATAAATTTTAAGCGTTAATTACAGCAACACGGTAAGACGCAACAGTCATCAATGATAGCAACAACAACCACCAGCAACACGGAGGAGAAGTGGGCAGGTTTGATGCCTATTGATATCGCGGACATTTTATCATGGAGTTTCTAGTATTTTATACCGTGGAACATTAACGAACAAAGTTGAGTGATCTCGCGGTCAATTGAACAAAAGTACCCAGTATATAAATTACGTGTTCTTACCTTGTCGTTAGCGTGTGTATGTGAAACTTGGCTGCGTAGGACTTGGCACTCTCTGAACGTCAATCGGCAACATTCTTAGAACAGACTATATTAACTTAACGTTTACCATGAATGGTAAATGGTAAGCCTCTAATTGCCAAACATTCTGCTGCAACAATCCATTTCAAAACATTGTTCTAGCAGTTGAATTCTTCTTTAATCTATTTCACATGTTTGATATCTACTCGTGCTTTAGCATTGCTGTACTGGTGAGCTGAATTCTCGGGATCCTGTACTCTTTAAGAGGCATTTTTTGCATACATTGAACACTAAAGTAAACCTTCTTTCTTCACCAAATAACAGGCAAGATACACAGAAAGCCCCTTTGATGGCAAGTACACCAGCCAATAATGTCTTACTTGTGTATCCCATTATGAAGTTCTCGAGAAAAAATATTCCTGTAATATAACTTTATCAGGATACTTGCGCTTTAAAGCATTGAAGTCTGTGGCCAAGTTTTGTTAAACATCGTGAACTGCCACATAATTTCGTAATTTGCCATTAATTTCCCTCAATAGGTATGGGTCCTTAAAAGGTGCGAAAATACGTCCCTGGTGATCGTCAGCTGCATTTACTGGTCCTACCTCTATTGGAATTACACATTTTACCTCATCATTGGGATATAGAGTTAGAGGTATGTTATGTCACCGTTAAATAAATTAATACCAGTTGATGTTGAAGATGTCTGCTCTGGAAGCATTGGTTCTGTGAATAAAGGAACTACGTCAGTATTACCAGAGGAGGGCAAATGATGATGCACAATGGCAATGCTGTAGGTAGCAATATCTCTCTCTATTTCCCTCACTGCGGCTCCACTTTCACAGTCGGCACTTGCTCCAAGTCTACAGTACATTTCATGAGCGTCCTTTCGGGTGTTACTATTAGTAAAGAAAAATTGGAGATCTTCTCAAAGAGTGCCCCACTTCTTTATTCCTTAATTTTTTTAATTTTTTTATTGAGCGCCGCTAAGTCTTGCCCTTTGGCTACTTATTTTTTACGTAAATACTGAGCAACAGCACCCACAACAGTCAACACGTTGACTCAACACGCAAGGGATGCAGACACACACAAGCTATAGGTAATAGCGTTAGGACACTTACGTATGGACACTAACAGTTTTACACATGTATAATTATACAAGTGTACTGTGTACATGCGAGCCAAAAATAAATTCTATACTCAGAACTGGTAAACATACAGTTTGTAATCTGATGCTGGCACTTGGCAGGTACTAGGAGGATGGAAGTGGGGGTGGAAGGGGGGGG
>CABFWB010000164.1:98662-121062 GCA_902151455.1 Timema bartmani | reverse complement strand
ATCTTAGGACGATATACTGCCATGTGGTAAATGCAATATTAAAATATGAAATACAATTGAAAAATTTGTTTGCCGTAATGCCATTCCGCCTCCTGAATAGTACTGCTCTAAGCCTAAGCCTAATCGGCCTGGTGGGAAATCCGGCCCTGCGTTTGTGGGGCATACGTATGCTGGACGTGCCCACAGACCACCGAAATTCGGGTAGCCATTTAAATAATTTTCTCGTAATTTAAAGGTCCTCTTATTTTCAATCGCGTATTACTCCCAGGCCAAACTACAAAACTTGTAATTACTAAAAATTGGGTAGAGATGAGGATGAAAGTTCATAGGAAGTGTATCCATATTTACTTGTATGAAGAGTAGGAATATATTTATAAAAATTCATTCTTGGTACACCCGACTTGAATTAGAACTCTTACCTCCTTATTGGCCAACCAGATTAGTTGAGCCTGACAGTTTGGCACACCATTCGAGTAGAGGTGGAAATCAAAATCTTATTTATTTCGATTATCATTAATACAAAACTGTTATTACTGCCTCAAAATTATTCACAGAGATATTAAAACAATCTAATTTTAACGTCAACTTAAACCTTAGTTTTGATTTTTTCCGTTCCATAAAAGAGCTTATCATGTATCTTGATAAGTATTTATTCAATAAATCTATGATACTCCTTTCCCAGAATCCCAATAAACATCCATTATTGGTTTGACAATGTCAGATTTGATATATCTTATGTGGATCTCTATTTTTTGTGATTATAGATTATCATATATGGAAGATATACGTATTGAGTGTCACTCCAGATTAAATTTAAATTTATTTGGTGTAATACATCAGAAATGAAACATGAAGAAAAAAATATTAAATACAACCGACCGACAGTTGGAATGTGGGTGACAGAAAATAAAAATTGGTATTGAGTAAAGATGTTAATGGGAAAAGCGGATTTTAGACCATCTATTCTTAAATTACGTTCTACGATAAATTTGAAAATTTTACTTCTATACTGTTGTTCACTTACTAACTAATAGATTTAAAATGTTTGTATTTTTGACGCTCAAACATAAGGGCAAATATATTATTTTAATTATTAAATGTTTTAATATATGTGTCTGAGCCGATAATTATAAACAATAAAATCAATCATATTAAATATCTAAGTATTATGACGTGACCTACTTTTATGGTTGTGGACTCATCATCAAACTTATTCAGTCCCATATACCGAGGTAGGTCATGGTTTGAATCCCAGCTATATATAATAAGGGTGTTATTTCTCAAAATGTTTCCACTATTCCTTCAAACATATGCGTGTATATTTGTTATAAATCTTACCTTTATTTGTAAACAAGTGTCATTAAATGTGGATAGACCTGATGGGTAGTAAGACGCTGTGTAAATATAATCTATATCAGGCTCAATTCAAATATATTTAAGCTTATTTTATTTAATACACTTTCAATATTCTAATTATTTGATTAAAATTATTTATTTTTTACTTAAAATGACAGCTAGATGTAAACTACTTTTTTAACATCCCCAACTGTTTCCAGCCGGTGGCCTGAGTCAATTTTTTATTCAAGCCATTTTTTTCCACTACCGGCTTTCTAGGCCTGCCGTAGCTTCATATACCTTATAATATAATTTTAAGACTATGGTAGGCACAACATACAGTCCCCAGCCATCAATTTATCAATGTGAAGGGCTAAACCCATATTTTCATCAATGATAAATTTTCGGCCATGCCGGGAATCGAACTCGGGACCCTTGACTCAGTAGGCAGACACTTTACCGACTGAGTTAAGGTGTCGGACAGTCAAATTACTTGGAGATTCATAAGTTTTGGATTCTATCTGTGACTTTTTTTTTCCAAAAATTAAATAAATCTATATTTATTTTAAGTTTGAAAATCCAATATTCTGCAATAATAAATCACATGAACAAAAAAAATTTATTGTAACGAGATTAGTGTCTGACAGCGGGACAGGCGCGCTTCTATTTGTTTGCCCTAACTGCGCTTTTTGTTCTCTTTGTCTCTCCTTGTTTAGCGAGTATGTAGTGGCAGTCTCGGTTCCAAGAGGATTAAAGCGGACATAGGGGCGGAAAAGGGACACGTCTGGAGGAATCTGGGTTAATTTTATTCTAGCTCATTATTCTAGAAATGGAGGATTCCAGGCTCTTAACTTTGACCCCTATATCCACACAGTCGTCGATAGCCAGAGTAGCTCCAGTCTGAGTCGAGGCTAGTGAAGTGAGTGGACCAGCGTGTCCAAGAGTGGGCAGCGAGCGTTATCAGTGAGTGGGATTGTGCCTGGGAGTTATTAGGATGCTCAGTGAGTGGGATAAAGTGCCCGGGAGTTGGACCGAAGTGTCAAGTGACTGGGCTAGTGTGCCCGGGAGTTAGCAGCATGTTCATAGAGTGGGATAGCATCCCCGGGAGTGAGCAGCGTGTCCAATGAGTAGGCTAGTGTGCCTGAGTGGGACAATGTGCCTGTAAGTGGGCTAGTGTGTCCAAGATTGGAAGAGAGTGCCCGGGATTGATCAACGTGCTCTATGAATGGGATAGAGTGCCCAGAAGTGGATGGGCGTGTCCAGTAAATGGGATAACGTGACCGAGAGTGAGCAGCGTGATCAGTGAATGGGATAGCGTGTCCAGTATTGAGTAGCGTTATCAGTGAGTGCACCAGCTTGTCCAGTGAGTGGACCAGCGTGTCCAGTGAGTGGACCAGCGTGTCCAGTGTGTGTGCTAGCTTGTTCAGTGTGTGGGCTAGCGCGAGTCTGCTAGTCTAGCGTGCGTTCAACTCAGTGTGTCGTGCGCGGAGACCAGTGGTGACTTAAGTGAATTACACGCGTGATGTAGACATTGATTATTATTGTATTCTGTGTTAATAATAAACATTATTAGTAACTGCTTTAAATATTTGAATAGTTGTGTTTTATAGCTATTAATTTGATTTTAATTTAATTCTATTTTATGTGTTTTTATTATCTTATTAATTGACACACATAATTTTTACGCTATTATTAAATTTAGTGTCTTGTTTCATTGTATCTTAATCAGTGTATACGTTGTTTAATTTTTAATAATCAAAACCTTGAATATTCCATTTACATTTTCAAAGTGCCCCTAAGTTACAGTATGTTAATCCACAATGTTTGAAGAAAGGTGTGTGTTTATACTTGCTAAATTTGGTTAACATCTGTTAAAAACTTATTTATTTTGTTGACATTTGTTTACCAATTAAATGTGTAGATTTGTATTGATTCCTTTTATATATATATATATATATATGTATATGTATATATTTGTTATCATTGGATGTATTTTTACTTGCCCTCTAAACTTCACTATCAATATCGAACTTGATATTTTAATAAATGCTAACGTGTCATGAACCAATCATACTGAAAAGTAGTCTTCGCGATGTCGTCTGTCTGTCTTAACTTTGTGTCTGTAACTTGGCCTCAGTCAAAAACTTTGTATAAATTGTTGCTATAAGTTTCCCCTAGGTGTTTTTCGCATTCAATATCTAGCCCTAAAGTTAAGGATATTTTACTGATAAGATAAGCTGTCGATTTTCTTGAAATACGCTTCAACTATTTTGATTACATTTCATTTTTAGACACTGTTCAGTACAAACCAAATGGCAGTTATCTTTTTCCCATGAAAATGACTTTTAGGGTAATTTACATGATGTGATAATCTACAACTTTGATCTTATATCCGCTTCTCTTTGAGACATGAAATACATTATCATTGCATAGTTATAGGTCTATTAAAAATAAACCATTTATTTTAAAAAGTATTTTATGAAATCAATATTTTCCCAGTAATAGGTAAATATATTTTTTAAATAAATCTTTAAGAAATGGGGAGCTTAAAATGCACAGAACAAATAATATGTTTCTGTAACAGTATATATTATTTTATGTATACTTTTATGTGAAATGAGATGATTTTTTCCTCCTGTTATTTCTTACATTTTAGACTGATCATGTTAATTAATTTGTTGAAAAATATCACTACGATTCGAAAATAGCTCTAGAAGCCAAAGGAAAAAAAAACCTAAAAACTTTTATTGGCACTCAAGTTTTAAATATCTACAATTAAATAATAATTTCAATCAACTACACCACCAGGATTTACCTTTTAAATTTATCTATTCATCCCATTAACAACAATGATAGACATTATGTTTTAATTAATTAATACTGTTGTTATAACTACAAAGGTGGTTTTAAATCAATGTTTAATCTATTTTAACCCATTTAACTTTAATCACATTTAATACTCGACATTGCTAAAGAGTAAAATTATTTATCTCTCTCTAATGATTAAAATTGTTTATTCTATAGGCCTATTTTAATTTAGTATATATTCAAATAATAAGAATTAAAAATTATTAGGAATGATAAAGATTGTAACCATAGTAAAGATCAGCGTAAAGCTAATAGAAGAACCTTAGAACCTTAAAAGCAACCACAATAATGTTAAGAAGCATGCTTTTGTTTTTCTACATACCCGCTTCGGTGGCGTAGTTGGCTAACGCGCCTGTCATGTTGAGCTAGACCACCAAGGACGGGGAGATCGAAGATCGAATCTCGGTCGGGTGAACTGGGGTGGTTTCTCCTAAATAGTTTTTCACTCTCCCTCCACACAAATGCGGGTTCACTTTCTCTAAAGTCAACTTCCCAATTCCTAATCCATTAGTGTAATTAGTACTTAAGCGTATAACCCGAACGGGTAGTAAGACGCGGTGCTAAATAATATAATAATGTTTTTCTACACAGCTTGTTTACCTAAAGAGCTACTCCATAGCAAAAAAAAAGGAACACGACCAGCGATGGAATTTGTTTGTTGAGGTTCACCAATAAACATTAAAACAATTATTTTCTTAGTCTTCAATTTACGAGAGATTCCTTTCGAACACTAAAGGATTGAATTTATGAAGTCATAAAATATGTTTTATGGTGGGGATTTTTTGACAATATACTTTCGTCTGGTATTCATCCATGAAAATTCACTTTATTGGAATAAATTAGAACTCTCATTAGGAAACGTTTGGAACGCAGCCAACCCATTCAACTAATGAAGTTTTAGACCGAAACGCTTTGTATCAAACCGAGTACAATCCAATGCGACTAATCTCGCTTTTGTCCGTAGCCTCACTCTACAACAACATGTACACCCAAAGGTACAAAACTTAAAACAAATTAATACAATTTCATATATATTCTAGCTATAATAAAAGTAATACTTTGCAAATTCAATATTCCACAGTCCATCTGGTACTATTCTTTATATGAAATAATAAGATTTGAAGTTTGATGGTCTATAATAATGTTTGTATGTAATCAAATGGAACCAAATCAGTAAAAGTTCATTTTTTTAGTTTAGCAATCATTATATAAATAGTAATGTGAGACATGTAGGTTTGACCGTTCAAGATTAATATTTATATTAATCTAATTTCATCAACATGTGTAATATTCCAATTTCATTACTAATTGAATTTCACTTACATTATATACATTATCATAGCTAATCTTCCTTTATTTTGTCAATTAGAATTCCTGATGATGGTATTTTAAAATACCGAAATATGTCGAGTTAAAATTCAACATCTGGTTTTCAACCATCTATAACTTCAAGGAACAAGGAATTACATTTCAATATAAGATTTCGAAATCACTTAATGGTTTCACATTAAATTAAGAAAAAATAATGATAATTACTATAAGTATTATTTCATGATTAGCTATTCTTCAATTTTATTTCCTGACTATCACTTTTATACTTGTGTGCTATTAAAACTGTTTATTAACATTTTGTGTTTATAAATTATGTCATTTAAGTTTAAATGTTGGTTTCAATATACCATGTAGATAATGCCTTAATTATCCACTATAACTCTTTTAAGGTGTACCAATAGCGTAACACAATTTCGAATTTTATTTGTCTTGGGGTTTATTTAACATGTCTTTACAAATACTTTTGAAATTAATTTATCGTTAAATACAAATGAAAAAATTAATAACTTTTCATCACTTGTCAATTTTTATAGCTCATTAATATCATTTTTATCAAAAAAATGTATATTGCACAATGTACATTGAATAAACACTGTAACTTAAGGTTGACTCCTTGGTCAGCAAGAAATTATCAATCATTGTCAGGCCAGATGGCATAAAATGCAATGGTCTTTGTTGTTTTCTGGAACTACTTCTCTATTCTGTCTAAGCTTAAACTCCCTTTTGCCCTTCGTCCATAACCACTATTTATCATGTCATTGAGAAAGAAGGTAAATACAAATTTTAAAACTTCTTATTTCAAGGTAAAGAGAATAGTTAACTGCTAGTTCTCCAATATGTAAAAAAAAATCTGTTGTGAGCCCACAAAAAGATTGCCGTATTTGTTAAAGGAAGATTAAATCTAGAGCCCTTTTTCATCAAGCCTAGTCTCATAGCTCCACAACTAGACTTTAAAAGTAGTTTAAAATGAGCTAGTTTCACATATTTACACATTTGTTTCTATTAATAAAACTCAAACTATAGAATTGTTAAGGAAAAAGAACCCTGTTGGAATCGAATTTAGACTTTATTTTGGCACGAAACATTTTGGAATAGCGTATCTTAGAAATAATTATTACGTAGGAGCTAAATGTCTGCGTGGCAACTTCTCGCTTACCGAAGTGGCCCTCCTAAATCCAATGAATTATTCAGAGGAAAGGAAAAATATGTTTTGGCAACACTTGCGCGTCTCAGGCCTTTCTGGGTAACGTTAGTTTTTGTTATGTGCACTTGTCAGTCGCAGCATACGTATGTCGCATACTGCTAAGTTTTTATTTTACATTTTTGACAGTTTTAAGCCTCAATTTGGGAATTTTTTTTGTGTGTATAAAGTAAATTTGTCTGAATAATATTAATCGTAAGAGAATGATGAAATGCAGTCTTCTCAATATCAAAGAAAAAGTTGTTTGTGGGTTTTATGAAGACATAATTTACGTTCAATATTTTTCCTAATGAAAAAACTTTTTTTTAAATGTCCTCTTGATTACTTTTTTCTAAAAAGGAATATAGCAAGCCTCGCCCCATTGCGACATCTGGTTCTATCAATATAAACTACCTAAGAAAGGTGTTATCAGCAAGAGGAACTTTTTACACAAAAAATGTGTTTTTACATGGCCGATTTTTGGCTTGCGATGAATTATGATTTAAATCGAAGGTTTCTAAAAGTCTAATATTTATTCTGCTAAAATAAAAAATAAAAACTCAAGACTAGGCTTACATACAACTTAGAGTGTCTTTGTTCTTGTCGATATTTGTATAAGTGTATGGCTTTATACGGCGATAAACTTCATCATAAAAACTTGTATTTGTACTCCAGTGACTTCAAAAAATAGTTTCTCCAAATTTATATATATGTACGGGGTGATATGGAGTAAATACATACTGAGGTACCAGGTACTAATCGTCCAACGTCTGTGCTAAAAGATGTGGCCAGTCAATATAAGGACGATATAATGTACATTTCGTTTACTCTGAAAGGTATCATTCCTACCTTTATTGATTACAATATGGCCATAGAACAACCATACAAGGCAATACTTCTTCAATTGAGGATAAACGAAGGGGGAAATAGTGTATACATAATCTCTAAGAGGCATCGTGAGTTGGGAATATCATTATCAAATATGTTCATAAAACAGTTTTTCACAATTAGACGATTACTTGAAAATTAACACTTTAGTTTCAAAGTAAATATTTACAAGATAAATAAAAGCAAACTACATGATACACTTTTTGAAGATGATGTCAATCAGGTGAGCTCCACCGGACGACAGTCAAACCTCAGCACGTCTGTTTTTCATCCCTTTCATCAGCAGAGGTCGATCGTACAGTTGTTTTCACCCTACCCTGTATATATAAATACTAAGGTTCATAGTGGAATGCTATTTATATATTCAGAGGGGGAAGCTCAAAGAGAAACTTCCAGATTTATAGCGTTTACATGTTGAGTAAAGATGGTAAAATGATACACCAAAATAAGAACATACCCACATAAATTCCACTATCTTTGTATTTGTGTACATCCAAAACAAAGATAATCAATGCAATTTAATTTGTAGTTTAAAATAAAACTAGATTTTAGTATTGAAACACTAAATACGATTAATAAAATAAGTTGGTACTTATAAAATAATGGCGCAATGCGTCCAATCTTAGCAGTACTAACCATTTACAAGCATAGTTTCTACTTAAGAATACCAGATTACAGATAACCGACAAGTGGATAGCAATAATTGTGGCTTTGCTCGCTGCTTCGTGATAATAATTCAGTCTAACTTTTAACGGCTGCCCATCAAACGCAGTCATTTACAATCCAATTTTCATGGTAAGATCCTTCCTTATCTGACAGACATTAAAGTTACTAGATCTACTTTCATATATTCATACATCAGATCATACAATCTGCAGCTGTCACTTTTGGTAGCTATTAAAAATTATAAAATAGTAGTAATAATAATAAAGTGAAATATTTTAATTTTGGCCGCAAAAAAAAAGTTTGACTTTGGAAATTTAACTGTAGCATCGCGTACCTTTTAACAACGCTTCAGCGTGTAGGCCAGTGCTAAAAAATAACAATGTTTCAGTGTGAAAATACAGGTAAAAATAAGGACAAAGGCGGAAGTCTCTTCTTTTCTAGGTTGTTGGGAACTCAGTTTTGGGTTTGAATTCTTGGTCTGTGTAGCAAGGTAGTTTTTTAGATGGTTTTCCACTACTACTCTACGCACAGGTGGGTCTACAACTATTCTCATTTCTTCATTAATTATTATGTTGTTCAACTTATATCATGTATATATTTAGATCTGTTAATTAAATAACATGTTTTCATATTACAACTATACTATTCTCAATCCTTGTACTACACATATCAATAATTTGTTAAAATAAATAACTTTATCACTATTTTCCTCTAATACATTAGTTTTTTTTACATTTTCAATGTGTCTGGTTTTTGTAGCAATATTGTATTAGCAAAGCTGATCATAATTTATCATATCTTTCTTTATTAATCTAAGACTCCTTATTAAATCAGTTTTAAGAGTGTTTTCTAAAGCCTCAAATGATTACGACTAGTTCATAAAATATTAAAATAAATTGTACACTAAAAAAAGGTGAGTTTGAATATGCACGGTTATAATATTATTGGTTTCATGTTGTGTATCAAAGAAGTGAAAGACAAAACTGTTTATTATAATGAATATATTAAATGGTCCATAGACTTAATGTACAGTACATCATTTAAATGATTTTCTTCCCCAATGCGGAACGTAATATCCTAAGAGTAAATACATCTTCGCACATGCCTATAAAATTGAGAATGTATTACTCTTCAAGCAAAATCTTAGTGCAGCAAATAAAAAATTACCCGCCTCGGTGGCGTAGTTGGCTAACGCGCTAGTCGTGTTGAGCCCGACTGCCGAGGACGGGGAGATCGAGGTTCGAATCTCGGTCGGGTGAACTGGGGGTGGTTTTTCCTAAATGGTTTTCCACCCTCCCTCCACGCAAATGCGGGTTCACTTCCTTTATTCAACCTTACCAATTCCTATTCCATTAGGGTAATTAGTACTTAAGCGTATAACCTGAACGGGTAGTAAGACGCGGTGCTAAATAATAATAATAAATAAAAAATTATCACCAAATTATCATTACTTCAACAGACTATCTTATAAGATAGTCATTGTTGTACAAATTAAATCATCAAATACCTTAGTTCAAGAAAGAATAAATTAGGCCTACGCAGTGTCCCACAGTAATGTTGAACCTCAAAAACAACAAACATTAATCTAATGTACCTCATTTCATAACTTTATTTCATTAATAGCTCAAATTTAAGACGTTCCAAACAAAATGTATTTATGTTCATCACTATTTTTAATAACTGATAATTTAATATCTAGCTATAACTGTCACAAAAACAGTTTGTGTACTTTTGATTGCTGTACTAATAAAGACTAATTCTGATGTAATAATATTACACTTGTAAATAATACAGCCGACTTGTAAATATCTTCTCACAAATTTACAAGTCAACCCATTTTCTTTGTGAAACTCTTTATTTAAAAGTGTAAAACATTATTTTGTAACTTTTAAAATGTAAATTGTATACTTGTAGTTTTATGAAAGAAACCCCAGCTGTACTTGGAGTGTGTATTTATGAATGGTTTTCCAATCTTTCTTTAATTAATTTGGGTACATTTTTTCTATATTTTAACTTTCTCCTTACCACTAATTTTGTGTAAATGTACGGATAGTCCAGACGAATAGTAAGCTGTGATGCACAATAAAACAGATAAAATGTACCTTTATTAGTTGGTAGGGAGAGTATGAAACTATTCGCTCACTAGACCTAGCCTGAATTCAAACCCAAACCTCCCCATCGTCGGCAAACCAGACTGGACGAGATTGGTGTCTTAGTACGTATTGTTTAGTGGGGCGGGTCGTTTTAAAAATATAAATTGGTTTTTAATCTATTCAAAGATATTTATCTCTCTTTATAAATAAATGGCGTGAATTTAGTCAAACAAAAACATATCCACATGAGTTTAGTATAAAATGTGTTTATTTAAGGAAATATCGGATCATCGAACAAAGCGCTCTCGTGCGTTTGCGCGTTAATGTGTGTTTATGGGTGTGAGGGAGAGAGAGAGCACAAGTAAAAACCTATGATGCAAAAAAAATTGCAATATTTAAGACTGAGTTTCTTCCCATTTTTTATTAGCAACATCTCCAAGCTCTCCTCCCCAGAATAAAACATTTTGACTTCAGTTTCTCGCTTTCTAATGGGCAGGGGGACCATTTGTTGTGGTTACTTGATGGTTTATTAGCCTGGTATGTAAAAACTCAGATTTGGTTGAAACTAGTTAAGGTAAAGAGAAAATATACTTACCTCCATAAGTCCTGCGGTTTTTTTCAGTGGCTGTCACACGGTGTAATTGAGGTAAAAGATAAATGTGTTTTTCAAACAAATTTGTAATAAGCAGTCTACGCTCAAAAAATACTCTTCTTTCATTAATGTTTCTACTTATCTCCCTCAGTAATTATGACGTCACTCTTACAATAGACTTTGTTGCTTATGGCAGAAAGACGGAGTTCGAATCTCAATCGGGTGTACCTAAAGTGTTATTTTCTTAAATGGCTCCCCTACTCAATATCTATGCAAAAACGGGTACGTTTCCTCTAAATTTTACCATCACAATCCTTATTCTATGTGTTTAAATATGCAACTAACCTGAACGGATGGTAAGAACTGGTGCGCATATAGTCGTTTGTATCCCAAATTTTGTTTAAGAAATACTCTGAGCACCTACTTTTTCCTTAATAAATAAAAATAAAAAACTATTATTTAAAACTGGTTTCTTTTTTTAAATATGGATCATGTCTCAAATAAAAGAAAAAAAGTGTTTTTACTTTTTAAATTGTATGTATATTTAATTTTTTTTAAATTATTCAAATAGCCAAAAATGTACATAACCTATCTTGATTAACCACTGTAGACTCCAACCCTTATTTTCAAGACCATTTCACAACCCTTATACACTGGCTAAGCGTGTTCTATTCTCACTCTGAATTCTCCCCAATGTGTGTCATTAAAATGAGCTCAACTGCTTAAATTTCCCTTGAAAACCACGAACATTTTACTTTGGTGTATTTCACGAGCATTTTAAGGACCGACTGATTATATCAGCCCATGACCTGTTCATTAACTTAATTCAGTAACAGTTACAACGCCCAGTCTTCCGATTGTTAATTTGTTACCACCAAAGGAGAAAACCCATTTAAAAAAAAACATAAATATTTCAGTAAAGTTGCAAATTAAACCCAACATCCTTAGTTTTAACTAGACCGACGTGCTATCGCTGGAGTTAGGGTGATGCACTTTCTATTTTGATGATTTATATTTTGATCAAATATGTTTGGTTGGTGTTATAATTTGTTGTGTCTTTCAAAATAAATATTTACAAACAGAAAAACTTAGGCCTCATTGAGAGAGTATATATATGAGAGTATATATATATATGTACGTCTAGTATATACAGTATAGGAAATAATTTAGAACTAATTAATAAATATAATTAATTGGTTCTAGTATAAGTATAAAATAATATAAGTATTTTTTTACCTTCTTTCTAGCTATATTAATTCAATTAACTGATTCACTAACAAAATATTCAAAGACCATTCAAAATTTCAATAGGCATATAACCCAAACGGATGGTGCTAAAAATCAATACAATAACAATCGGGAAATAATATTACAACCTAATAAAAAAACCCAATTACATGCCATTATTTTCTTGATTACCGCAAATTAAAAAGTAGCTGACAAAAGTATTATTTGAACCAATAGTCATTTTTTCTTTGTTAAATTTAAAGTGTTGCCTCTGAGCATTCTGGTGCAGATCTGCATCATATCATCCTTTATCTTGGCAACTTTGTTTAGGTTATTTAAGTTGGTAGTACTGAAATAGTGGATTTTTAACGACCTGTATTAGTCGTCACTTGTTATCCATCATCATCATCAAGTAAAAATAATCGATCAGACTCGTTTGATGGTCTGTGAAAATTATCCAGCACGTCTGTCCAGTGTGTTGCAAACCCAAAACTTTTGATGGATGAAGTGACAGCCAAATAACCACTCAAAGCGCTCTGGTAAGTATGATACGGTAAAATATTTGTTATGTCAGTCTTTAGTTAGTCACATATGTTTCTGTCTATGTGCACCCGTTCAAACTATACGCATACAAACACTCTTTGAATTAGGGATGATAAATGCCATTTTAAAGGAAGTGCCCGCATTTGAATGAAAGAAATTTGTGAAAAAAGTTCAGGAAAATATCATTCTCAGAACATACGAATGATATTTGAGCATAAATGACTCAATTTCATCGCACAAAGAGGAAAGTTCAACATTCTTGTTGGTTTATAGAGGCAGTGTGGAACCCCGGTTTTAAAAGTTCTCTCATATGCAATTCCACGAGTAGGTCATAGCGTCCTAATCTAAATTTAAAACTCTATTACTCTTAGGTAGTTATCTCCAGTAGGTGAGAAGCTGTCCAATAGTTTATACGCACGAATATTGAAACCATTGCTTGGATTAGATACTGGCACTTATCTTAGTGCACAATAGAATCATCATCATGGATCTTCTTAAAATTGGTTCCATAAAGATAAATCATTAACATTTCCTAATCTTTTCAATTCAAATTGAGAGAGTTTGAACTTCCTTCTTGGGTTGGGAAGGTTACTATTACATAAACTACAAACTTGTTAGCTGCAACTTTTAAAACATCAAACTTCTATTCAATCTATCCTAGGCATACCTGTATTTCCACAGAATCAGTAGCCTCCACAATAATAATTGTAGAATTAGATTGCTCAGCCTCGTGAATCCATTATGCAAAACATCTCTTAACATCTTTTGTTTGTTTTTTTGCACCGCGTCTTAATACCCATCATACGCTTATGTACTAATTACGCTAATGGCTTTAGGGATTAAGAAGGATATATTTAAAGGACGTGTTCCTGCACTTGCTTGGAGGGAGAGTGGAAAACTATTTTGAAAAAATCTGCCTCAATACACCCAACCGTGATCCTGACCTCAATCGCGAGAGTAGCGCGTTAGATCATGCGGCCACTGAAGCAGGTCTTAACTTCTTAATACGCCTCATAACGGCTCACTACGAATTTCGTAAGATTGTCACCAAATAATTAAATGTAGACGAACAACAAACCATCATAAAACGCGCGCTTTTAAAAACCCGACGAAAACCTACCAAATATGAATATTTATGAGCGAATATAAGATAACTACAATTCGTATGGCGATTGAATTTTAGACAGTTATTCAATGGAAATAAACAAAAACAAAACTTCTTAATATTTCATGGCAGTTATAACAAGTACAATTGTCAATTCCAAGACACATCACTAGGCCAAATATGACCTGTCCTTTATTCGAAACAACAAGATATCTAAAGGTGACTTAGCAGTTTTAACCAAGGCCTGAGCTCTATATCTTTATGTTAACTGGCAAAACCCGATCCAATATAAAACTAAACTTGCGCAGGAAAAATTGGTACAGGCCTGTTAGCAAAACTATAACTATCTAGGCCAGAATCGTCCAACATTTTTCGTCCCAAGGGCCAAATAAGATTACTGTATTAGTTTTCACCGTGGGCCGGAAATATATTTACTAGTCTCATCTAATTAATATAGGCCTACAAACAACACTTATTATTCTATTTTTTGTTTATAGAATCTTCGAAATTTTAATGCCAAAGAAAAAGTTTATTAACCTCCCAAAAACGTATTTTGAAATATGCACGCACGCACATACACGTTCACAAAATAAATTAGCATTATAAATATAAATGTATGTATATTTTTACAAATAAAATAAATACATAGTAAAATGCAATAATGGCCTTAATAAATAAGTTATTTTATTTTATTTTTAATATAGGCTAGGTACCGTCAGCTTGAGGTAGGTTTACCTACGTCAAACTAGTCGAGTCCTTTTATATTTCTTTTTAACAGGGGGGGATTTTAAAGAGCAAGTCTGTATTTCCAGTCAACATTTTTTAATAAAAATGAAGCACTTTAATTGTTACAAAAAATTAATTAAAAATCCATTTTGAAAGAGAGCAATATTTCGCAAAAAAGAAAATATATCCCAGAGTAATTTATTGCTACAAGACAGACTTTTGTGGCACTTTGAGTTGCATAAAATTTTATTTCTTTTGCGCATTTCTTCATGGAGAAAATTTTATCGCAACTGCAGTTAGCCCTGCGATCACCTGTACTAGTTTTGCCTTAAATCGAGTTTAGCCGGTAGCATAATATATAAATCCATGGCTTGTTTATTGGGTTTATAAACCAGGAGGGCTAGTCCTAGCGTTGGTCTGCGTGACTTGTCCGGGACCTCGAGGTTAAATCCAGACCTGATGCGCTGAGCGGTTTTCTACTCCTTTCAGAGGATGGTTAGCGAAATGCCCCCACCCCTTCTCACCGTCTCCCCATCCTATCTCACTTAGAGAAAACCATTAATAACCAATGGCGGTGCGAAACCATGGCTCGTTTTTAGTGAGTTTGCTCCCCCAGTCTTAAGTGCCGGATTTCGATTCCTGGTGGGAAAACGGTTCAATTTATCTTTCACAAAGTGCTAAATAAACGTTCAGAACTCTGGTCGCCGCTTATATCCTAGATTTGAGTTAGTTTATGCGATTGATTGTTTCTAGTAGTGAAATTTTTTTTATCGTGGTATGTGTATTATCTCGTATGTAATCCCGTAAATGGTATACATAATTATATTAAATGTAGATATATTATGTTAAGTATTTTGGACAACTCCAATGTCCGATTTGAATCTGTCATGGAGGATGATTATAGTTCTTTAGTTCTATATTTAGATCCTAAATTATACCTTGGAAAATATTATTTGTGTATCAATTTATCGTTTACTACTAACACGAGTTGTGTGGGGAAAAAAAACTTGGTTAAAATTTTATATTGTTACAACTAACATTTCTATTTCCTCCGAATGCATAATCCATAATCTTTTTTAAAATAACTAAGCTATAATTTTGTTACCGTTATTAAAAATGTTTATTTATCTTGCATAAAGATGGTGGACTTGTAATAATAACGATCCATAAATGTAATAATAATAACTAAAATGTATTAAGGATAGCATAGCTTAATTTTTCTTGCAGATATTATTGTGTGACCATTTCTTATGGTATTAATTTTAACGAATATTTATGGTATTTTTAGTGGTTAAAAGACATTAAAAAATCTCAATTTTTTATGCCCCCAATTTAGTTCATCTGTTAGATAACTTGAATATTTTTTATTTATTTGTGATTATTATTATTACTATTACCTACTATTGTATAAAATCATGATCTAAATATCCAGCCTTATTTAAAAAAAATTTTTTTTTTTTTTTAACATTGATGTAGTTTGATGGCTTATAATATGAGTTGGTGCCGAGGGGAACATTTTGTCGCATTACCGTGGAGAGAATATGGAAAAAATCACAGCAATAAAAAACATGTGAAAACCACTTTTAAGTGCACTCGGTGAAGATTCGACCTCCAAGCTCTAGTACATTACAAGCCTGACGCCACTAACTACGTAGTCACCAGTGCAGGTATTTAGTTGTTGAATGAATAAAATAATTACGTTGCTGGTTTTTCTATGAAAGTGCATGTAGTTTCGTCGATTTATCTCCCGGAAGATTTGTAATAATTTGTTCCAATCCTCGATTCCGAGCCGTGCCGAATAAATTTGGTCAACATTGTTTGAAGAGATCATAAACACTTCTCTAGTAATCTAATGAAGATTAAATAGCTAAACCAACATAATGTTTGAAACAAAGTTGTAACTATGACGGAACAATAAACCAAAGAGTTCATGAATATTTTGAAACTTTTTATTGATATATTTGCATATTTTCTTTGTGGGCCCCTTTAGTTCTGTGTTACTCAAAAGTACATTGACCCAAAGCAGATTTGAAAGTAAAATTGGTGTTTAATATATCCTAAACGGTCTTTGGTACAAAATTGCTTTTTTTTAGGAAACTATTTAAACACACTTTAAAAATTGATTTAGTGTAAATGTTGACTTGGGAGGAAAAACATTAAATTTTCATAAATTAGTGTTAAAAGCAAAGAAATATTCTGATATACTATTGATAAAAATATTAAAATATATGTATTAGTTTAAAGGGGTAATTTATTAGAACGGTATTTATAAAATAACTTTATCACTAATTATGTAATATATTACATCATCTAAATTCCCAAACAATAATAATGAAAGACAGTTACACTAAGGTAATATATATCTAAACATTATTTTTAACACAGAAAATATCATCCAGTAAACGTTTTATTGGTTAACGATACAGTTATTACATAAAGAATAGGTACGAGAAACATCATGTCGCACTTAGGCTTAACTTAACTCATGAATTAGCTGTCACGGCGAATACAGTATGGCCACCTTCGTAGCCGCAGCAGACTATCTAAAATTAATCTATAAGGGAGGTTGATAATTTATTTATTTTATTTAAGCACCACGTTTTACTACCCATTCGGGTTATACACCCATGTACTAATTACATTAATGTATTAGGGATTAGAAAAGTTTAATTTAGAGTAAGTACACCCCCATTTGCGTGGAGCGGAAGTGTAAAACCATTTAGGAAAAACCACCCCCAGTACAACCGACAGTGATTGAATCTGACACGAGATTAGCGCGTTAGACCTTGCAACCACCGGAGCGGGTGATCGTTTATTTAAATATTTTATTCAAAATAGTTAATTATAAAGTAAATATTTTGCTTTTGTTGGGATATGTTAGCGTAAATTTAGCTCTCGGATGGTTTGTGATATTTATTGTTTTGTTATTATGGCTGGCCTGAAATAATTTAGCCATCTATTCGTCATTCTGTTCTATGAGTTGTAACAAATATAACGCCTCGTTTAAACCTTGCTCTCTTAGTGACCAGTTATGTTAACGAGGCAGATTATATTATTTACTATATTATATTTAGTTTAAAGATAAGTCTCATAATTTATTTTTAAATGATAAATTTAATTCATACAGTGTATTACCGTTACAAAAGTTAGTACAACTATTCTCAGATATCTTTACCTCAATTCATGGGCCTTTTAGTGGCAACTTTTGATATATTATAGTATCAATGGCTGTAAAATAATACTAATTATATAAATTAAAATGCTATCAGTGAAGACCGAAAACAATATGTTTGTATTTTCTAGTCCTTTATTTCTAGCAGAATCCTGCTATAGCTTGACATGGACTGATTAATGTTCCAAGCATATTAATTTTAGAATAGATGCAACACGCAACACATTAGTAAGCAATTTCCCACTGTCTCCTAAATACTAATGATAAATTATGAGTATCACAAAATGAGTAGTTGTATAATTTTACATAAATACTGTATATTAATCTTTATTATCCACTGCATAGTATAAAATAGGAATCGAGGTATTTGATAAATTATAGTCATTAAATGCTGTTTAGGGGAGAATCAACACAAAGACAGTTGGATTCTAGTCAAAACAAATAAAAACAAAATGGCTATCACTAATTATAATAATAATAAATAAATGAAATATTACAATTTGGTGCATTGTAAGTAATCCTTAGAAAAAAATGTTTCTCTCTCTCTACATCTGGCTTTAGGAACGTAATGTTTGGTATAAATGTTATATTTTGTAGCTGTGTGCCGCCACGTATGTATAAATATTTAGAACTTGGGCAAAGAAAATGTTTTGCTGTGAATTCTCCAATTGGGTTGTACGCATTTAATTACAATATTTTAATTGGAACGAGGAAGGTATTATTCAAAATAAATGTACTCCCACTTGCGCAGAGAGAGAGAGAGAGAGAAACAATTAACCAAAGGTCACCCTCATAACAATATGGTATACGAGCCCTGGACTCCCAGTTACTGGCGAACGATAATAAATTAGTCTGTACATTTTGTCCGCGTGCCAAACTATGTGGGTGTCAATAATGTTTTTGCCCTTTTGGACAATAATAAGATTATAATAACGGCACAAAGTTATAATGGAAATCGCTAACAAAATGTACCACATAGCTTGGATATAAGAAGTAGGGAGGGGGAATAAAAGAGTGTTTACCAGGATCATGGTGTATCTTCTCCAGAGTTAGATGGGGCAACATACATACATTGCACATGTCCGCTGGTGGAAGCCAAGGGCCAATTTACTAGTCATACTTAGCATGCCTCAAGTGTAGTACCATAGTATATACAAGACGACATCTACCTAGACCCGAATTTAATGGAACAGTTTCAAAGTCATACGTAGCACGCCTTCCAAATTTCAGTTTTCTGACGCAATGGGAAATTTTAAACCGCTTCATTCACTCCTATTTCTCTAACTACCACCTATAAATTTACATTTTTAAGGCTTATTTTGTTATCTGGAGTTGTTCTTTTAGCTGACTGCCAAATTTAAATTTTCATCCATGATATAAGGGACTATCCAATCATTGGCATTAATAACATATTTTTATTTTTTTAAATAAAACATCTATTTTGTCAACATCGAATGTCAAGCAGCTATCTATGAATGAAAGTTCAAATTATTTTAAAAAACTAAATTCCTGTGTAAAGACATTACTTTGTTATTAAAGTAATTTTGAACCTCTAAACAATTGCGAGTGTTTATTCTCAAAGTTTTTATTTACTACGAAACCAATGGTTTTACTTTTTATTTGTTTAACAGCGGGGTTTTTTTTCCTACCATTTCGAGCTATCCGCATCGAGGTGAAATGTTTAGAAAAATTATCGTCCCAGGAAGTGAAAAAGGCGGGCGGATATTTGAGAACTTTCTGGCCAAGCGAAGCAAATCTCAACCCATAAATTGCTTAAAAGCCCCAAGCTGTTACCTCAATCCATCCCAGATCCAAAGGAAGGTCTGCCAATTTATTGTGAGAGTAGAGATAAAAAAAAAGGGAGGAAAAAAAAATTCACCTACCCTTTTTGTTCAAGTTGGGCGAACTACCCGTTTTACTACTAATTACTCCTGCAATTTATAAAATGTTATTACTATTTCCAAATTTGAATAATGTGGAACACAGTAATTCTGAGAAAGCTCGAACTTTCGAGTAGAAGTAATACTACGGGCGTGAATGCGTAAATATAGTGCATGAAATAATTATCTTAATGAACATAGGAATAAACTTTTCTAACAGCTAAGATATACTTTCACCTATCAATCCTCTCAACAAATTGATGTTTACAAGTTTAAGAGCCACCCGCACTGATGGCCACGTGGTCTAAGGAGGTGGACTCTCATTGTGTAAGATCGCTGTTGACGGGAAGGTCAGGATACAAGCTTCTGCTGAATGTATCTCTAGTGGTTTTCTAAATGTGCTTTAGAAATGTGGTTTCCTATTTTATCTTCACAATAACGCTGGTAAGATTGCTTTATTTATCCTCCTCAGCCTTATTTAATAGACTAAGCCATTAAGAGAGTTTTTTAAACGTACTAATTTATAACAATTCTGAACCACTTCGGTGGTCACGTGGTCTAAGGCACTATTTTCACAATAGACTAGACTGCCAAAGACGGGGGAATTGGGGTTCGATCCCAGTCGAGTGTATTGATGGTGGTTTTTTCCCTAAATGGTTTTCCACTCTTTCTCCACGTAAATGCTTATAAAAATACTCTAAATAATTAAAGCCTACAAATCCCTAGTTCATTAGTGTAATCAGTACGTAGACGTCCAACCTGGACGTGTAGTAAGACGCGGTGCTAAAAAAAATAAACACGTCTGTCACGCTAGAGCAGAATGTAAGATGTATTATTATTGATGGTTGACGATCAAAGCTATAAAAACCCTTAATTTAACTTGTCCTGAGTTTACAGCCTGGGGTTCAATCACAATCTTATGTGGAGAGTAATCGTACCGGTTTATTATTAATATAATTTTATTTGCACATTCTAAATCTTCAGACTATCAATTCACGACTTAAAACAATAGTCAGTCCACAATCCATCAATAAATTACTTTTATAAGGGAATGACCCCCAATTTAACTAGTTTTACATTTTTGAACCGTGCTATAAATTGAACTTGCAACATCTAGCTTAAAATAAAGATGCACTACCGACTGTGTAAGGGCCCCGAGGGCGTTTAGTGACGCGCGCTCTATATACACGGGAGACAATGGGTGCTTTTATACTCTGCCGCGCATCGTCTATGTCGTGTATGTCGTGGCGATCAAGCACGTTTCTGTCAAACGGGTTGCCTATCCAGCACCGAGACAGGCACGTGTGGTTGGACCTCACCAACAACAACGGCGGCTGGAGAGATGTGGGGTCGACAACCACCGCTAGATATCTCAACAATTTGATTGATTGACACACTCGTCATGGAGGTATTTGACACACTAATGGATACCATGAATATCATCAATTCTCGAGCAGCCTACGGTGGAAAAAAACACATCAGAAACCTGAATCCGATCACTGTTACCAACTATACACGCCAAGTCATTGGTATGGACTGTTACATAGTGGTTTGTAGGCTATAAACTATTTTACTAACAGATCGAATATACATTGTAGAAGAATGTATGAAGGTATGGAACATTCGTGTAAGAATTTAGTGTTGAGTCTAAAATACATATATATAATAAAGTGTTTTATTCACAGAAAACATCTCAAGGACATCCTCACCAGCTCCTATTTTCTTGTTTTAACATGTCTAGAATAATCACCGTCATACTGGAGCATCATGTATGTACACTCCATTCACCCTGACAAGTCCTACATTGACATGTGAAACTAAATTAGTAATAGGAGTAGTAATAGCAGTAATAGTAGTAGTAATATCAGTAATAGCAGTAGTAGTATTAGTAATAGTAATAGTAGTAGTAGTAGTATCAGAAGCAGCAGCAGTAGCAGTAGTACCACGTCTTAATACCCGTTCGGGTTGTACGCACTTACGCTAATGTGTAATGGCAGGGTGATTGTGAGATGAAATGAAGGACCTACAGTTTAACGTGGAATCCGAACCACGGTGGAGGCCTGGCATTCCTCACATTCACAAGTTGTGATTAATACACGTCTTGTCAGAGGTGAAAGAAGGGTTTGGCGTGAAACTAACGATATATATTCTGAGCTACGCCATAGTGGAACAATCCAAGGTAAGTTTACCACCTCTCAGGTTATATGAAGGGTTAGCTACATTGTTTCTAAATATGGTCATCCGTTTCAATATGTCGGAAGAAGATGATTTTAATTTTAAATTCTAAACAACCGATCGAATTTTGACATAGATTGAGAGACTCGTTTCTTAATCCACGCGAACAATGTTTATTCTCTATTAATCTAATATATATGATAATTAAAATAGTATTAGCTTGTTTTATGTCTAACTTGACCACCAAGGGAAAATATCAACTTTAAGTTCAAAGAGAAATCTTAAGAACTTGGTAACGAAAAGAGCATGGCATTCTTAACGTGTTGTACTTAGCAATTTGTTGAATGGGATGAGAGGTGTACCAAACATAAAACTACTAATAAGACCGGGTGACCTGGCGGTCTAGGGGTAAGGTGTCAAGACTTCTGTGCTAGGGGTCCGGGGTTCAATCCTCGGTCCCAGCACAGATTTATCTGAATGCCAAACCCTTCCTTCACCTCTGACAAGATGTGTATTAATCACAACTTGTGAATGTGAGGAATGCCAGGCCTCCACCGTGGTTCGGATTCCACGTTAAACTGTAGGTCCTCCATTTCATCTCACAATCACCCTACCATT
>CABFWB010000164.1:56342-90726 GCA_902151455.1 Timema bartmani | reverse complement strand
TTGCGAATTTCCTCCAACAAAATAAGTCCCGCAATACAATCAGCCTGTACAATGTCCATTTTTAAACCATTCTGCACAAGTGGAAGCAACAACCGCGGCATTTAAACAGGTAGTGTAGAATCAATAGCGTTATGGTAGCTGTTTAACAGCTGCATTTTGACAGTCAGGTGTAGATTCAAGAGTTTGGGGGTGTAAGATAGCGGCAAAACCGCCGCGTTTTAACCGCTAGTGTAGAATCGGCCCAACGCCGACACACTAGACGCTTAAAACGCTCGTAAAGATTGGACCCTGTGGTGCACCTTGACTTATTCAACTGACGCTTACGCGGCGTCAAAACTGCCGCGCTTTCAACGTCCATATAGAATGGGCCTAAATTAAATTAAATGTTGAAAGTAACACCCTCAGAGGAAAACAATACAAATTGATATACATGTTAAAATCAAAAAGTAGATAATCTCTTCCATACTAGTTTCAAACATGTTATATTTTGTAGCCAAGATAGACATAATTAATATCTAATACAGTTTGCAAATCATTGTAATTATGGCACTGTCCTTACGGAGCTTAGTGCATTTCAATTATTTATATTAGTTGAAAAATGACAACTGGACACGGGAATTGAAACTGGAACCGCTGGTTTATCGTGACAATGCTCTACCATTGAGCTAGCTATGCGTAGGTTCATTATTTACTCTTGGTGCATGACAGGCGTTAACAGCCCTCCCAAATGGCTCTAGTAGGCCTACCTGATTGCTCGCGATACTATTGGTTGCTCATATATAATCGACGATTCCCACACGTTCATCACACACTCAACCTTTAACTATGGGGCCATCCTTAAGTTGCTTAGGTCTTATTTTCATGGTTTTCAACCCCAACTCCCTCCCCCCTCCGTAAGTGATCGTGAAATTTTTCCTTTCCCTCCCCTTCTCTATCCTACCTATTTTTTTATGATTTGATAAATAAGATCACGACGCCGAGCTGATCATAAAACAGCTCGCTTGATCCGGGCCGACCATATTCTTGTCGGGGATGTGAAATACCAACACATGTCTACATTCGATAATGGATTTATGTATATTTGTTGTTCAAACAAAGTATCAGACTTCTGTGCTGAGGGTCCGGGGTTCAATCCTTGGTTGCCAAACACTTCCTTCACCTCTGACAAGACGTGTATTAATCACAACTTGTGAATGTGAGGAATGCCAGGCCTCTTCGGATCCCACGTTAAACTGTAGGTCCTCCATTTCATCTCACAATCACCCTACCATTGCACATTAGCGCTAGTGCGTATATCCTGAACGGATAGTAAGACGCGGTGATGATGATAATAATAATGATAATAATAGTAATAATAATACTATTATTAATAATAGTAATATTAATATTAATTAATATTATTAATAATAGTAATAATAATACTATTATTATTACTATTATTATTAAAACTAAAATCGTTTGTCATGTGTTTTGTTTATATTTCAATTATCTCCATAAAACAGGAGTTAATCAATTAATTATAGTGTAACATTTCAGAGGTTTATTTTTAAGATTTCATCCCACCATAAACATTAATAAAAAACCTTACGTAAGATGTATTCTGACACCTCAACACCCATCCTCTCGTAAACGTTAGAAAATGGTGACCCCTCCCCTCCACCCTTCCTTATCCCCCGAAAATCCTTAAGCTACTTAAGGACGGCCCCTTTGAGGGAAGAATAACTGAGCACGGGTCGACTCCTGGATAGTCTAGTGATAGAGTACTGGCGCGCTAAGCCAAAGGTCCAGGGTTCAATAGTCCACAAGACTATTACTAATCGTCGACTCCAATAGGTTCACTGTGACACGACATTGAATAACATGGCTGTCAAAATAGTATCACTTCAAATAATTATATCACGTTGGGAAAAGTTTTTAGTGTATTTTAATCACATAACATCATGCCAAATAGATTTGGGTACCCGTCAGTAGACCTTAAGTTATATGGCCTTAAGTGTATGCCAATTGACCTTTGAGGCAACCGAACTTTAGGCCAACTGATTTTAGGTTTAATTAATTTCCAGGCCAAATCACTTTAAATAGATGTTCTATAGTAATTTGGCCTTAAGTACTTATAGGTTCTCTATGGAAACATTAGCTATTATTTGTTGTGATATTAATTAGATGTCAGAGGGTGTGATTTAATTGAATATTATATTACACTATCTTTTCTAAATAAGTTTTAAATTATTTTTAAAAACTCAATTTATAGGTAGTTTGAATAAAGCTCGAGTTCTTACTTTATTTCTTACTGCACAGAAAGGATTTAATAGTTTCTAACAAAGAGTTTGTGACTAATTTTAAATGATTCACACATTTTTCCTTTGAATCAATAAAAATACAATTAATTTAAATTTATATAATATTGTACATTTTAATATTATTTTTTGTCGTTTCTTGTATCTTCATTTTGACTGATATTCAAACTTTTTTTTAAATTTAATATTACCTATCATAATACAATTTTCAACTTAAACTTTCAAAATATCAAACTTTCAATCATTATAATTATACTTATTTTATAAAATGTTCCATATTATTTGGAAACATATCTAAATTTTTAAACTTATCAATCTCACTCTATATCTTATTAATGTTCTCATCTTTTAAAAACCAATAATTTTTTTTTATCTTACCTTTACTCGTTCTAGAATCACAAATTTTTAATTTATTGTTTTAAGTAGTGATTTTAACTAATATATATGGTAGTCAAAGAAAATGATTCTTTACAATAAAATTTCTTGTTGATAACATAAATAACTACCATTTTTGTTACAAGCAAGCGTATTATTAAGAGCCCTTTTATTCAGGCGTTTCGTGCCGCGCGACACACGACGGCAAAAGCCGCCCAAAATAATTTAAGTACATGGCATATTATGGGTCCATTTATGCAAACGCGCCGCTTTTCTGCTCTCCGTTGCCTAGACATTAGAGCTGCCAACCCCTGACTAGTAGATTATTATTATTATTAGCACCGCGACTTACTACCCGTTCGAGTTATACGCAATGACTAGTAAAGAATATTGGTCCAGTTGCCTGGAGGTTTATAAATAGGATTATTGTGTCATTTGAATTATTTGTATTTTTTATCATTTTTATTTAAAAAAATTGATTTGGATACTGAACGTTTTAAAGATGAGGTCAAGAAAAATAAACCAAATTGAAATTCTTAATCGGAGGAGTACAAAACCAGAAATATAAATAAAAGTCAATGGATAGAATGAAGTGTGTTATGTGTTTTACCATTAAAAAATAGTTTTTTTTAAACTTGACTGTCGTCTCTTAAATAATTTTTTTTTCAGAGCTTACGAAATGTTTCATCTTCAAATCTTGCCAAGTAATGAGATGAACATGCTATTTTATTTCCCTTTTTTTAAATGTAAGGTGACGACAATACGCCAAATAGACGACGCGCGGACACATCTCACACTCCCCAACTCAAAGTCAATGGCAGCACTGATACAATTTATTCTCCCCCGCTACTATATTTTTCGACGGGCGGCAAATGCCGCGCGCATAAAATGAACTTACAAAACACGACGGCTTTTGCCGTCCTGTGTCGCGCGACACAAAACGCGTGCATCAAAACAGCCTAATTTTACAACTGTAAATATTTACAAATCGTGTTTGTGCAGTGTAAATATTTACACCACTACAAACATGATTGGTGATTGGTTCTCTACCATACAGCTTTCCAACTTATTTCGGATGTTTTCATTCAGATAATTTCAGTTCAGTTTATTATTTAGTGTAAAGTAGTCATAATTATTTTGTTAATTTGAACCAATCAAGCGTAGAAACTTTAAATACTGTGGTATAAGAAAAGTTCGAAAGAATATCCCATAGGCGCGCGCGTAGGACTATTTAGTTGGCACAAAGTGTATGTAGAACCTAACATAAAACTATATAGTTTGCACAATGTGTATGTAGAACCTAACGTAAAACTATATAGTGGCACAATGTGTATGTAGAACCTAACTTAAAACTATATAGTTGGCACAATGTGTATGTAGAACCTAACTTAAAACTATATAGTGGCACAATGTGTATGTAGAACCTAACGTAAAACAATATAGTAGGTGCCATGTGTATGTAGAACCTAACTTAATGATATAGGCCTATATGTAACTTTATATTTGTGTTGGCCCAAATTAATGTTTTCAGATGCTTGTGCTAGAATTTCTTAACTTAGTCTTTTAATCTAATATCAAGGCTATAGTAAAATTGTTTTATAACTATTTGAACCTAAAGTATTAACAAACATTCTCTTTTAAATACAATATTTTGGAGCCCTTTTCTTTTTATATTTAATCAAAATACGATGTATGTGGTTTTTTAATTATTTACTTCAACTCAAATGAATACTTTAAAGTATTTTTGTATTCTTGAAATATTAAGATATATTTAGCTTAAAACTCAAATTTGATGCTAATAAGGTACAAAGAAAAGACTAACATACAAAAAAAAATCGCCTCCCTTAATGTCTCTAAAATATAATGTTAATGGCAATGTAATGTGCATTTAAATTCAGTATATCTCTATAGCTTGGACATTTTTAAAAAAGTATTTAAAGGAAGTTGTGTTCCAGAAATAAAAACCCTATAAAACGTCAAGTCCCTTCAATATTAAATTATCCCTAATAGTATTTTTAAGTCTTTCCTAGAATATTTTTAATGAATGTGTGAATTAAACTTCCATTAAAAGTAGTATTTGATTTGTTTATAGATGTATCCTCAATAGATATATTATTGTAGCATATATTTTGTATTGTAAATTGTAAAATGAAATTCAATTATTAAATCATAGCTTGGAAATGTGTGTTTTTTTTAATCAAAGAAAATTAAAATAAATATTTTTGTGTTTATATGTTCAAGATTGAGTGATGTATTCAATAAATATATAACAAAGTGTAATTTATTTTGTGACAGAAAAATAAAAATCATTAAAATGAAGGTATATATATTATATATAAATTTTCTACCATTAATTTAATTTAGTTGAATGGGGTCTATTTTATTTTATTATTTATTTACTTATTTAGAACATTTAAAATTAAAACCAACTCTCCTCAGTCGCATAGTCTAACTCACCACTCAACTGTTAAAACTAGATTGCTAGTCATGGGTAGATTGTAGTTCAAATACCAGCCGGTTAATCAGACTTTTTTTTACCAATTTGCTGTCCCACCCTCCCTTCAAAAAAAAACTCTGTGCATTTCCTCTAAATTTTACCCTTCCTCTGTTTTGATGAAAAACAACAACAAAAAAGCAGTTTCAATTATAAACTTTTTTCAATAATATTTTTAAGCCTTTAGGAATGAAGGTGCCACTTGTTAAAAAATAATCTTACTTTCATCAGTTCACAGAGCTGCCCCATTTAGTTAAGGCGGGGTCAAATCAAAATATATAATATTCAAAACCACTAGCTGCCCGCTTGGATCGTGGACTGGTCTATTGTAAGGTGCAATAGAGGTGACGAGGTTCAAATACCGGTCAACTCTCCCTCCACGCAAAGGAGAGTACACTAATTCCTCATCCCTAACATATTAGCGTACAGCCCGATAGAATGCATGAAAAGTGGACTCAAAGAAATGTTCGCTCAGTAAAATATCAAGATAATTTAATATCCGTAGAAGGGGATGCAGGCAGGCTATATATGTTAAAGTTTTGATCAAAATATTGAAGTAGGTCTCTTGTCATGTATGGTCTAAAACGTTAGTGACATATTCAACCACAAAGCGCTGTAGTCAATAGGTAAGATCAAGGAAAAGAATTGGAATAAAGGCTAATGCAACCAACGGCAGCTTAGGAGTATGCGAGGCTGTAAACGTTTCGTTTGTGGGCCACCCCATCAAGGCCGTAGCTAGCCAATAATTTCACGGGGGGTTTGGTGGGCACATCCTCCAATTGCCGGAGGCTAGAAAAAATTCTAAATATTGAACACTTCTAGAAGCTCTCTGAAGTGCTTTTTATGGTAACACAGCCCCTTAATTTGTACCTTAATTTTGATATTGTTTTAACCATAAATAAAGCCATATATACTTTGTTTATAAAATGTCAGGGGGATTTAAACCCCCCAAAAAAAACATGACTACGGCCTTGCACCCCATAATATAACATAACATAATCTAAAAATTGCGTCAACTAGTCTAAATTAGTAATATATATTTGGCTATAAGATCTAAAAGGAAAATAATAAGTTATTTAACCTCAGGACTTGCAACACAACGTTAATAAGAATCCATGAAAAGTGGACTCGGTGAAATTTCCGCTGAAATGGAATTTTCTAATGTTTCTTGGAAGTGTGAGGATATTTCACTGAGCTGATATTTCACCGAGTGGAACCTTCGCGACACCGCCCGATAGGGGTAGTACGAAGTAGACTTTCACAAATGCCACTCTCCAAACATTTAACGAGATTCTATCAACTTCTGTGATTTTTAAATACAGTAATTGTGAATTTAACTATTCATAAGAAATCTTTGCAAATTGATTTAAGTATTTGCCGTCAAATTAAGTGTTTAAAAATTAATTTTAAAAACATCCCAAATTGTGTATTAGTCCAATTAAGCCTGGTTTAAATGAGATAATATATTAAATTAATTAAAGATATATCTCATGAGCTGGGCTAATAAATCATAAATATTGCTGAGTATATTTAAAAATTTTAATATGTCGTATTCTTTAAGTTCAAAAAGTTTGTTACGTGCCAAAAGCTTATTTTGATTGTTTTAACATGGAGGGAGTGGTATAATCTTCTGGGTAGCCCCAATGATTCTTCTGCCCGTACAGACAACATAACGTGCAACAATAAGAAATATGTACTTGACACGGTAAATAATAAACACCATTCATTTGATTAAATCTTATTGTAAACCCACCACACAAACTATCCAGCAGGACGCAAAGCGAACCTTCTATTTGAAGATGTTGACTTTGAATGTGCAAGATGATATATTACTGTTTTAAAAAATTCACACCAAACAAAATATAAGCACCAAATTTTTTTAAAGCTATAAAACAACTGTGAGACTACAAAGACGCTCGGACCGAACTAACTCGTACAGAGCTACTCTTAGATACGGTTTTCACGTAATGCTACTAGGATCGTTATAAAGATGGACGATATCATTTTTAAAGCTATCGGAGCTTTAGCGGATATGTTAATTTAGGAGCTTAAAATTTATTTTAAAAAAATCGCTTGCTTGAAGTTAAGAAGAAAATTTAGACCCGTAAATGGATTTTCAGGCGCAACGAATTAACAGAGGCTTAACTAGGCAGTAATGGGCTCATGGTAAAACTTCTATAGTGGGCTTCCACCCCCAAAAAAAACTGTACTTTTAGATTATAGTAAATTATATAGGCATTAATTATAATAAATTACATTGTTATTTGTGATTGGAATTATTTCACAATAGTTAGGCCTAATACATGTCTAAGTTTGTCTAATAAAACTGCTACTGAAAAGTGTAACCTATAAAAAAACTATCTGAATTGAATAGGTCTATTTAGTAATGGTTTGAACTTTAACAATTACCTTAGAAATTATTATAGAAGTGGATTTGCGAAAATCTCTGCATGCGAAATTGTTTAGTAAATTATTTATTGCAAAAAAAACTATATTGGTAATTTGCTTAGGCCTTTATCTTGTTAAATATCGATATTACAAACAAGTGCAAAGAGCTTTCATGTAGAGAATGAAATAATGCACAATAAAATGACGATTGAATATTGAGTGAGATCTTTACGAAACAAAAACAGGCTTTAAATACAAAACTTACCTCTATTTTACCACTCAGTCCGCCATCTTGGACGAGCTCCTTTCCCCTTTGCACCACCATTTTGTAATGTTACTCGTATCCTAGTTGACTCGCACTGTCCAACTCTACTCGGCTCGGATGACGTCGTCTGATTGGGCTCTGATCACGTGTTTACACGATACGAGTAGTAGGATAACACTACCTTCAATTGAATGGGGGAACACTGCTGTTTATAAGTTAGGTAAAATAAGTCATTTTTATAACAAACACTTTTTTAATCAAAATAGATTAAGTATTGTTTTGTTTTATTTCATATTCATCATGGTCAACGCGGAATTCGAACAAAAACTTTTTAACTTGTCGAACTCAATTCACCCGAACAAGAACAGTTGACTGCGTGGAGAATTTTAAATTAAAGTTTTGTCATAAAAAAAACGCAAAAAAATATTGATAACTCTCATTCCCTCCCCACCCTACATCAATAAGAAACATAGAGCATTTAAAATTGTTAAGCGATTATATTTTATCATAGTTATTAATTTTTAAAAAAAACACATTCACAAATAAAGTATTGCTGCTGGTGAGTGCTGGGTTAATTACTATTCATTCCTGACAAATATTTAAAAATCTATGATACTTACCGGTAGTATTCTATTTTAGAATGATTTGCACTGAATCATAGCCATCTCTAGTAGAACACAATAATACACAATAATAACTGTCGCGCCATTTATTTCCCGCACGAGCAAAAGTATACACGCCAAGACACATGGAAAGTTCCGTTGCAAGTGTCGCATTCGAACTTCGAACAGATTTCAACGCGCGGGATAAAAACAAGAGAAGGCTACGACTCGCCAATAGAAAACATTCCCACTCGGGGTTTGGAAAAAAATAGTATAGACATCGGCCGGAAGTTTGTAGAATAAAGTGGAACAGTTAATTATTTGATTATTGTGTGAACTATTTGAAACACGTTTGATAATCAATTCTTTAAATTGAATAAGATACAATATATTATTATTGCTGTTAAATATAGTATAGCAAATAAAGATATTAATAAAATGTTAGCTTTATATACATTATACTCGCCATCCCTTTGGTTGCAATGGTTTTCTAAGTAACAACTATAAAAAATCTACTAATAATTAAAAAATTGGTTTAGTATGATTAAGAATTCATATATATATATATATATCTTCAATGGCACTGAAGACATTTTCTTCAATAAGCCAGGAACACTAGTATTCGATTCACTCCCAATGCTACTTTCTTGATTTTTCTATGCGTTCAATTCAGGTATAAGCCCTAACTCAACATGAAGATAACCGGGAAGACATGTTTTGTTCGTCCCTACACCGACATATTTATATTTAGAAGGAAATTAAACAGCCGCTTATACAAAGTAACGTTGTCTGAGTGTAATATATTAATTAAAGAAAAGTTTATGATATAATTAAGAATGTAATTTACCAGTGCTAACTGATGTTCAGGGGAAGATCAAGACTATAATTTTGGTCCGGTGTACTTTAGGTATGTTTACATTCTCTTGACACCTCGGGGAGAAAGTGTTGTGATCGTTAAAAAAAAATCGAACTCAATATTTTTATAAATGTCGACGTTTCATGACCCCCCTGAAACCAATAAAGATGTTTTCGCAATGTCGTCTGTTTGTCTGTCTATCTGTACCTTGGAATAGATCCTAAACTGTTTTACCGATTGGGCTCAAACTTGGTATCTGGGGTGTTCATAAAGTCCCCCCAAGGGGTTTTTGGAATTATATATCCAACCCTAAATTTGAGGTTAGCTTACTGAAGGGGGGGAAAAATAAAAAATTGTTTTTCTAAAAATTCGCTCAAACAATTTTGATTAAATCTTGTATTTAGACACTGTTTATCATTAATCATTATAAACAAAATGGCAATTCTCATATTATTATGAAAATTACTTTGAGGGTACTTTACACAGGGAAAATTTTTCAATTTTCATAATTTCTCAGCAACTATTTGAAATATAAAATAACTTATCATTGTAAAATGTTAGAACTATTAAAGATGAAAAATCTTTTATTTGAAATATATTTTTATAATACTTAGCACCACGTCTTACTACCCGTTCGGTTTATACGCTATATTTTTTTAGTATAAAACCAATAATTTATTAGCTATTCAGGTATTTGAAAATGAATTTGATTCTTATGCTCTTTGATGGACAAAGATGTTTCTCTTTTATTAATTTTTATGTAATAATGTTCCTAGTTCCTAATGCCACAGAGTAAGTAAGTAACAGTGTATGTCATTTCATTTATGATCTTTGGTGGAATGTTTCTATAACAATGTATAGATCTCACAAATCTTACGAGTTTTTAGTAAATGTATATTACAAGTTAAAGCGAGAGAAATTCTGGGCGGTGCTTCGTACCATTTATTTACTAAGTTGCTTTTGACTCTCCCTCAGCGCAAATGCAGATACACTTCCTCTAAAATTACGCCTTACTAACCCCTAACATATTGGCATAATTAGTGCAACATTTACGAAGGGAGGACCCAAAAGAAACCGGACTTTTGCTCTAAAAAGTTAATTTATTAAGTTTTTTACAAAATTCTTTCAGTCTCCTTCTAAGTACTCCCCATTAGATGCAATGCACTTGTCCAGTTTTTTTCCCCACTGTTTGAAGCATCCCCGGAACTCTTCAACTTTGATATCGTCCAGTTCCCTCTGCGAAGCTGTTTTTACAGCCTCCAAATCATCAAAACGCTTCCCTTTTAGATTTTTTTCATTCTCGGGAACAGAAAAAAGTCTCACGGGGATGGGTCTGGCAAATACGGAGGGTGGGGAACGATAGCCCACCCCTGAGAGCCCAAATAGCGGTTCACAGACAAGGCCGTGTGTGCAGGGGCGTTGTCATGTTGAAGGAACCAGTCACCTGATCGCCAGAGTTCCGGGTGTTTCCTTCACACATCCTCCCTCAAACTTATTAGAACTTCCAAATAAAAGTGCTGATTAACAGTCTGACCAGGGGGGACAAATTCCCGGTGCACAATTCCACGAACATCTAAAAAAACAATGATCATCGTCTTAACATTCGACCTCACTTGTCTTGCTTTTTTGGGTCGGGGAGATTTGGGGTCTTCCATTAGCTAGACCCTTGCTTGGTTTCGGGGTCATATCCGTAACACGAACTCTCATCACCTGTAATTACCTTGGTCAAAAAGTTTTGGTCACTTTCAATCTGATTTTTCAAGTTCTGGCTCAAATTCAGACGAATGGTTTTTTGATCCTGTGTGAGCAGGTGAGGAACAAACTTAGCGGCAACACGTCTCATTTGCAAATCCTCAGACAAAATCCACTGGCACTAGCTCCAACTCACTCCTGTCTGTTTTGAAATTTCGTCGATCGTGAAACGACGATCCTCGTAGATTTTTTGGCGGATTTTTTCAATGTTTTCATCGTTTCGAGATGATGAAGGGCGCCCAGAACGAGCATGATTTTCAACACTCATCTCGCCACGTTTAAAGTGCCCAAACCACTCGAAAACTTGTGTGCGGCTCATAGCATCCTTCTTTAAAGCCTGTTGAAGCATTTGGTAAGCTTCCATTGCCGATTTTTCAAGCAGGAAGCCAAATTTCAAACATACTCTTTGTTCCTTTAAATCTGCCATAACGATTTCGTGGGCATGAAACGAGAACAGTTGAGAAAAACAACACTACAATCAAACATAACCTTCTACGCAGACGCCGTTTGGGCAACTGATTTGGGAAGGTCTCTGGTAGACCCACCTAGCGGGAGAACTCTCTACTACGCCTAAAAACGGCCACGCGCTTTCAATCCGGTTTCTTTTGGGTCCCCCTCGTATGTAAATAGCTCAAACGAATAATGAAACGTGGGGTACAGTACACCACCCTAGCCTTGTAGCCAACAATGCCTGCAGAGTCACAGTACACTCCACTATCCTTGTAACCAACAATTCCTACAGGATCACAGAACACTCCATTATCCTTGTAACTAACAATGCCTTCAGGATCACAGTACAGTACACCGCACTAGCCTTATAACCAACAATGCCTGTAGGGTAACAGTACAACATACTAGCCTTTTAACAACAATACCTGCAGGATCACAGTACACTCCACTATTTTTGTAACCAACAATGCCTGAATGATCACAGTATAGTACACCACAATAGCCCTGTAACCAACAATGCCTGCGGTATCACAGTACACCACACTAGTCTGAACCAACTGATTAGATC
The DNA here is from genome assembly GCA_902151455.1 of Timema bartmani. Classification (NCBI taxonomy): domain Eukaryota; kingdom Metazoa; phylum Arthropoda; class Insecta; order Phasmatodea; family Timematidae; genus Timema; species Timema bartmani. Next base: position 78,679 of record CABFWB010000164.1, on the reverse strand, counting down.
ATTGAACTTCTTACAAACTAACTTAAGCCTAGAATATAAACAGCATCCAGCCGTTAATTAACCACTGGGTGAAAAAAAGTATTACTATATTAAAATGAATATAAAAATGTATTTATATTTATATATATTAGCACTGCATCTTACTACCCGTACATGTTATATTTATAGGCTTATGTACTAATTGCGCTAGTGGTTTTAGGGATTAGGAAGGTTATATTTATAAAAGGTGTACCCGTATTTGCATTATAGGAGAGTTTTGTAAAAACCACTCTCAGTAGACTCGACCGAGATTTTAACCTCAACCTCCCCGTAATTGGCAGTCTAGTTTACTGCGAGATAAGCGTGTTAGATCATGCGGCCACCACAGCGGGTAATGTATATTTTTAAGTTAACTCTTATCTTATAGTCTAAATTGTTTTCAGAAACTATATTATATTGGAAGTTCGACAACTGGCACTGGGGTACACAAATTTTTGTGCCTAAGATGTTAGACCCTTTTTGGGGTATTTTGGGGTCACAAAATCTGAAAATGGCATTAGTTTTGGTCCGTCAGATCTGCTTCTCACGATATGACACATGCAGATAAAACCCAAGAAACTTAGAACACTTACCGTTCTTCCATGGCCCTGACTTCCTAATGAAATCTCTCCCCTTGTTCGAAGTTGACATCAACAAGACAATGTGGAAATCGATCCAAATGACTGTAGAGGTAGTGCAATTTTATGCTCATGTTACAACCAAGTGTACAAAACGCAGTGAGCATATTCTTCACGAGTTTATGGTAGTTAGCGGCCTAATGGTTCCCAAGAAAATTCTGTTGAGTCATACAAAATGACGACCACCCACATGCCTGAATATTGTCCATTTAGGCTTGGAAATGCTGGTCTTTAATAAGTTCCCAGATTTGTGGTCCATCGAATTTACCTGCCTTTATTTTCTCCGTGCTCAACACTGGAAATTTTCTACATATGTAGCCGAAACATAATCCATTTCTCTTAAGGGCCTTTACCAAATGTTTTATCAAAACAACTTTGATGTGCAATGGTGTAAATATAATCTTATCTCTGTCCACCAAAGGTTTTGTGTTGAGCTTTTTCTCTCCAGCTAACATGTTTTCTCTTACAGGCGACTGTATTTTCACCGAGTGTTGTTCTTTAGATCTACTGTCCCACAGACATATAGAACTATTAAAGATGAAAAATCTTTTATTTGAAAAATATTTTTATAATACTTAGCACCACGTCTTACTACCCATTCGGCTTATACGCTATATTTTTTAATATAAAACCAATAATTTATTAGCTATTCAGGTTTTTGAAAATGTACCCGGCCTGCTGCCCTAGGTGAAAATTCACCATCTAATCCACACACACATGACCCATTGGTGATCGCGGTATGCTATCTTCTCTAGGACTATGGCTATCGTCACTCGATCTTCTCGCATACAAATTGAGTGACTGATTGGGATTGATCTGTATCTGTTCCCGCTATGTAGGAATACTGAATCGAGGCTGTGTTTGGAGCTATCTATGAATAACCACCATTCAGTGGGTGTGTGATCTTGTACGCCCAGTGTAACAAAAAACATCCGAATGATTAACACATATTCTTCGTGATGAATCCATGTCAACGCCTGAAAGATAAATAAAACACGTCTTAACATGTAACGCGCACACGCAAACACGGACAGCAACAAAAAAAATTCAAAGGTACAAACAAGTAACAAATGCTGGCAGGAAAATAGAGTAATACTAGGTATAATGCCAAATATGTCTCAAAAACTAGAGCTGCTATATCAAAAAGGTTACCGTTTCCGTTATCAGCGTCGGGAAAATACTCAAAATTAAGTCGAAAGTTCCAGGCTCCACTAAAACACATTTTTTACTGGTAACAAGTACTTGCGGGAAAACAACGTAATACTAGATCATACCACCACAATAGCTCAAAAACTAGAGCTGCTAGAGCAAAAAGATACAATTCCCGTAATCAGCGGAACAAAAATACTCAAAATCAGGTCGAAAATTCCAGGCACCACATTTTTTTAAGTACCCCAGTGTATTGATACAAGGTACTCCAAACGTGATTACATTTGTTTCAATGACAAACTTTGTGTTGATATATAACGTCCAAACAATTATTTATTTTATAGGCTTGTAGGAAGTATTAATAATTTTTAGCTTACATCAACTTATTTAAAGAATAAAGACAGTTGTATTTACAGACTTAGTACATTTTAATAAAAATTTAAAAATAAATTACACAGTAACCCTGGAAGTACTATTGTAATCTTTTGATAATGTATTAGATGAACTTCATACTCAATCAATCAAATAAAACATACTCGTATTTCTAAAATGCCAATAATTTTAGCAATTTCATTCAATGTTAGGGGTCGAAAACGAGCTTTCTATAACAAATTAACACTGTGAAGAAGTGATATAGTGGTTGTTTTCTGAACTGTTTAACCACAGATTCCTTTTATTCTAATCTGTGACAGACTATTTCTTAGATAATTATGCATTAAAAAAAAAGTAACGCCACTTCAAGTTTGAAAATGACACACTTTAAACAATTTAGATAAATATCGTAACCTAAATTTAAAATACAGAATATATAACATTTCCTTACAGTGTTATATTTTAACTTTCTAATGTCATTCAAAAATATTCTTTACCACTATTATTTTGTTTATTAGTTCATGACTTAAGACATGTAAACTTAAATAGAACTCATACCTGGTGACGTTTCACATTTATTATAATACTGGGTTAGGAGGTTAGGTGAAATTGCAATTGTATTCTTTATTGGTTAAATATAAAAATGAGTATGTTGACTTGTATTGCACCAGTTAACATGGCAGTTATAAAATATTGTAAGTATTTTGTCTATTTACAAAAGGTTAAATATTTAATATTTTCTTTGACGGTTAATAGGAACTAAAGTTCTACAGATAAAATAAAATTTAAGCCTAATATCTCACGTTCAATCGGGGTGAATGCAAAATTAAAGCCTAATATACATACAAAATAGTCGTTTAGAAAAGGTTTTTTCGGGGACTAAACTTAGGAACCTTATCTTCTACACGCAAATTTTTTTATCTATAGCTGAAAATCCTAAAATTTACACTAGCATTACACTCGCTAAAATGCTAGCAATCCAGTGATAACACATTCAATATTATTAAAATAGTTTACTTTGTTATAATGAACAATTCAAAACCAAACTCACCCAAGTGACGCAGGAACATAAATGTTGAATAATCTGTAAAATTGCATGACCAAAGCTTCACGTATATTATTGTAGATTATTGTGTACTAACCTAATAATCTTAAGTTATCATACTTCGCTCTATTTCACAACAGACAAATTTCTTGTAGGCCTAAATGGCTAACTAATATTTGCTTATCAAAACCAAAACACTCCTGCACATCCACTAACGATTTTACAGCCAGCAAACTTTAGGCCTATCATATTAGGAAAGAAAATCCAGGACACTTCGTGAAAAATTAGTTTCATTGTTAAAAAAGCCTACAACTTATAAGTTAATACTCCCCTGCAAATAAAAGTTGGAATGAAGAAATAAAATGAAATCATAGAGCAAGGAACTCGATAAAAAAAAACTCAATATTGAAAAGTAGACTGCATACCTTCTGCGGCAGGTCTATTGTGAAGAAGTAAAGTACATTAGGCTCCTACCTAAGGAAGGCAAAAACTAAAAAGGTAGGCCTAGTAGACTTTTAAGACACAAACATCACACACACTAATCACTGAACTCATAAGCACTGCTAAGGCAGGCAAGCACACACATTAAAATCATTAGGCCTTAAAACAACTAATACAATCGAAAGGTGCCCCTGATCAGGGTTGTCAATACATGTTAGTGAAATTATCCACCAAGATCACAAAAACTACCTGAAAATACCCTTTAACTAACTTATAAACATTAGGGCCTATGGCAGGTACTAAAATTTTGTGGATTTTTTATTTATTTTTTATATAAAATTACCTAATAAAATTTCTTCTTTAACTGTTATAACCACTCATTTAAAAATCTGGAACTTTTTCAATCCTGGACATAGCCCAGGACATTACAAATCCAGGCCTATTCGAATCAATCTCGGACAACTAGTAACTTTACTCACACAAAGCTACAATACAACAGAACTGAATATGTATTAAATATCTAAGCGGAAACACCCACCAGAAGTCTACTATTAAAATAAAGTAATACAGTAGATTCTGGATAATAGGGACACATCAGGACCGGAGCATTTGGCCCAATTAAGCAGCTGCCCCAACTAAACGAAATTTTAAACAATGAGCTAATAAAAACATTCTTACAGAGGAAAAAAATCTCTGAATTAAATAATGAAAGCACACTGTATTTAAGTTAGTATATTGGTACAAACATTTATTTCAAAATAACTAAAGCTGAGCAATCAAAATTCATGTATGTATTTAAAATAAGATACAGTACTGTACATAATAATGTTTGTTTAAAGCAAAGGATACACATTTATTAAGGATTATTTCTTTGAACAAAAATTGCCAAGTGTATCCTGACATGTTCTCTTTATGGACTGAAACTGAACAAGGTCGGCGAAGGTATCTAATGCTGATAAGGGATTGTCTTCATTGCCTCGGAAAGTGACAAATCTTAATGGGGCATCTTGTCAGGAGTCTTAAATCAGTTGAATATACTTTTTTTTAATTAGTGCATTGTTTGGTACAGTTTTTAATCGGTCAGCCTACAAGGCATGTACCTATACATAATTATTTAGCGAGCTTAGTGTGATCGTAAACATTATGTATACTCCAAGCATAATTTCTTTCAGAATACTCTTGGGGCCTCTTTCATATTCAGATTGAGTACACCTCAAGTTGCGCGCTATACTAAATGCAGGACAACACCTACCTAGACCAGAATGGAATGGCCAGTTTCCCATGGCCCATTCCATTCGAGTTTAGGTAGGCTAACTGTCGTCCTGTATTTAGTATAGCGCGCAACTTGAGGCATATTCAATCTGAATATGAAACTGGCCCCACTACACTACTCAATTACCCTATAGAATGACTTCACAATAACTGTCTCATCTGAGGCCCGCATACGCTCTATGTTACGAGTGTATGCGCCATCTACACACAGTTGGTTGTTAAATCACGACCTTCACTACCCCAATTAAGCGGCAAGTTGGTCCAAATGAGCATAGAAATTCAGGCTAAATACTTTTTTTGTTTCTGTTCTTCATATTTGGTCCCAAATACACAGCTGCCCCAACTAACCGGAATCCACTATATAGATTTTAAGGCTGAATAATTTACATATATATAATATATTATTAGGTTCCTTTCCAACCTAGCTTTAACAAAGCCTTCCGCTAACCTGGCTACGGTTCCATTTATGGTACCGATATATTAGAATCTCAATTAATATTCACAAAATAAACAATTTGATTTTCATCGCATAAGACGTCATGTCATAAGGGATACATGGGTATACATTTATGTTTGGACTTAAGTTTTATTTAATTGTCTAACTGTTGTAAAGATAAAATAATTTCAAAAAAATATGGTTATAGTTTCTTTGGATTTGCCATTTTCTTGCGAGTATGATAAGTCCAATAACTTTTTAATTATTTGGTATCTCGATTGAAATATAGTGTGGGCTCCTACGCTAAGGTGCTTACTCATCATTCCATGGAAAACACTACCAAATAACACTATTAATAAAATAAAATACATTATCTACCACACTTGACATAGGCCTATGTAAATTAAATTATTGGTAGTTATGATGTGATCTATCTCTCCAATTTTAGGCTCTTTTTCTTTGTCCTGGTACAAGGTTTCGATATTTTTATTCACTTTACTACACATACAAGATTGTATGGGAATGAAACTCAAACATAATAGGCTTTGTATACAAGATTGTATGGGAATGAAACTCAAACATAATAGACTACATTTTAGGCAAAATAATTTTTTTTAAAAAAACTAACATTTCTAAATTTATACTACCACTATGCTCACAAAAACCCAATGATACTAAATCAAGATAATTAAAAAGCTTTGTTATAATGAACAATTCAAAACCAAACTCAAATAAGTGATGCAGTAACAAATTTCATTGAAAAATTTGTAAAATAGTGCGACCAGAGCTTACTCATATTATAGAATCGACAAAGAGACCAGCTTGAGATTTGTCAACACCATAATTATATAATAATACACACACAACACAAATCGACAAAATAATTATTCTAAAAAAGTTCTCGAACAAAGGGATTCATCAGAGTGAATGGTTTAATATCTATCAAACGGACACACCCAGTGGAAGTCTTATAATAAAATTAAGTAAATATATACATAAGAAGGCTAAATATTGTATAGGCCTACATATATTATTAGGTGGGCCTTATTTATTCAACCTAACTTGCCCTAACCTTTTTTAAGTTAACTACTCAGCTGACATTATCTTACCCTGCTACCGGTCAATTTTCTAATAAATTAGAATTTCAATTAGTATTCACATAATAAATCATTTGACTTTGCAATATAAGATGTCATATTGTGAGAATTTATGGATAAACTAGGCCTAAGTTTATAAATTACTTTAGTATGTTGTAGTAAGTTGTCTAAATGTTGTAAAAATAAAATAATTTCAAATAAGTGTGCTATATATTTATAATATTTACTATACAACTCACCGTTTCCTTTAAGTATATTGATAGTGTTTAATTCTTAATGATTTGCTATCTTAAGTAAAATACAGTAGGCCTATTTTATAATTATTGGTATTTAAATATTGTAATATTTTGAAAACTTTGAATAGATACACGTTTGATTGAATTTTTAGTCATTTTTCTGCAAAGTTCTCACGGTTATATAGAGTAGATACACTCTTTTAATTTGTGGACTAAACTGATCAGTTTCTTAACAATGTAAAAATATAAGATGTCTTAAAAAGTAAATGTGAATGACCATTTATATTACTATTCATCAGTGATTCTTAGGAAAAAACACAAAATAAAAAATAATCAATTTTTGTTACTACCTAGTTAATTGGATGAATACTTATCATTGGTTAAGCATAAATATAAATATAACCTGTTAACTATTGGTACATGAAATATCAATATGTATGCTACTAGTACCTGACACCCATGTCATCTATTGGTGCATTGTGATATATACGGTACACATTTTCTATCAGAAATTAAAGATTAGTATTATTTTATGATGGCAAAATATAGGCATATTATATTGGCCTATTTAATATAAATTAATAAGGGTGTAACCTGCTTCGGTGGCCACCTTCAAGCTCTACACTTGCGGTAGACTAGACTGCCGATGTCGAGGATCCATCAAGATTCAAATCTCGGTCGGGTGTAGGCCTAATGAGGATGGTTTTTCTAAAATGGTTTTTTACTTCACCTCCATATAAATTTGGGTACACATCTTCTAAATATAACATTCTTCATCCCTAAAAGATTAGAGTAATTAGTATATAAGTGTACAACCTGAACAGGTAATAAGACGCACAAATTCTTGCGACTTTTCTTTTCCATGTTCTATCCTTTAATTTTCTTCTACTTTATTTTTACTTTATAAGTTACATGACAAACTTCTGAAGTGACTCCATTACTGATCGGATTTTTTAGCACCTCATCTTACTACCTGTTTGGGTTATATGCTTATCTTATAATTGCTCTAATGGTTTTAGAGACAATGAAGGTTTTATTTAGAGGAAGTGTACCCACATCTGCTTGGAAGGAGAGTGGAAAACCATTACAATTTGAGACCTCTGCAAGAAGATGCTCATGACCATTGTTGTACCAAATTGTAATGGGTCACTAAAAGTTTCATGTTGAATCATTACAAACTACAAATTCAATTTCTTGAAAAATAAATAATGATTTGACAGACTGTACAACTCAAAGTATTTACTATTATGTGTCTTATTTCAGGGGGGAAAAGAGATGAGAACTTGATCCTACCTCTCAATGATTCTATCAGTACAACACTAAGTGTTGAACAGGTAAGTGTTGCATCCAATAGCATACTCACAAATGTTCAATATTAACGAGAGAATTTACGCATTCAATATAATGACGAATTGAATTGTTAATAGAGTTCACATAATAAATAGTCTTGTACCAAAATACTATTTTCCATCCCTCATTCTTAAACTAAAACAAATTAATGTCTAATTAGAATTATGGTTATATTTTAACTATCACTGTACGAGAATTAATTTACATGTGCATGGGTGAACAAAGAGTAATAAGATTTAACAAAGTAATTAAAGTGAATTACTTTGTTAAATCTTTATACCCAACAGTTTTAGCTAAATCCTCTTTTTAAAGTATGAAGTGTACAGGGTGTCTACTGGGTCACGAAAGTCTCCAAAAAGTTATTAATTGCAAAAAAAGCTCACGAAAGTCCCTGAAAAATTCACAAATTTTCAATATTTTAGTCATAAAGTCACGAAAATATTTTTTTTTAATTTTCTGCACATTGTAACAACGTGAACATGTCGAATGTTGAGTCACCTACTACCCATGATGCCATGCGCTAGCTGCAAGTTGCCTGATTGTTTTTACCATGATACCAAGGACAAGGTTAACGTTCGCCATCTAGTTCAAGTTTAATATTGCGTGTGAGTGCATTATGCATATATATTTATATGCATTATATAATGTTCGACCATTTACCAAAGAAATTTTGTGGTCAAAAAAAGGTCACCAAAAAGTTAGTACTAATTTAGGTTTTTCCAACTCATTAGACACCCTGGTGTAGTTTATGTCTTGTAATACTTATTGTTACCAAACATTATCATAATATGTAGTTAAGCAAACGCTTGGACAATTTTTATGACTAGCAAAGATTTTAAGATGGAAATGAAATATTAGTTACAGATGTAGCCATATCAAGTATCATGTTCTAAATTTGAAAAATATTACCTGGACACAGGAATTGAAACCTGGACCCTTTGCTTAGCTTATCATTTCTCTACCACTGAGCTATCCAGGATTTGCCCCGTCATAAGGATCATTCTTTACCCATAGTTTTAAGGCATAGTCTTTGACGAATGTGTGTAAATCATCAGCCAACAATGAGCTTGCTAGTCATGTACAATTAATTGTACAAGTATTTGCTTACCTCCATGTTATTCGCCTTCATGTACATAATTATATCAATGATTGCTCGTTATTGCTAGCCCATTATTTCCACACGTCCATCACAGACTCTACCTTAAAACTATGATTGAATAATGACACTGATCACCCGTCGAATCCTCAATAGCTCGGTGGTAGAGAATTGATACGCTAAGCCAAGGGTATAGGGTTCACTTCTCATGTCTAGGGGTCATTTTTCATATTTATAAACTAGTTATGTATCATAAAAGTAATTGTAATTATTTTAATTTCAAAATTATAGTCTTAAGAATTAAAAATATATAATCCAGACGTTATGTACCTTTAAGGATTGATAATTCTACCAAAGTTGGTAAACATTATTTAAACTAATTATTTTCAAATATTTTTTTTTACTTTAAACACTTTTACCAATGAAAATATTCACAAATATTGTGTGTTTTTTATTCATTTATCATAACTATAGCCATTTGAAATAAAAAGCTAAAAATTAAAAAAATATCAAAATTTCATAATTTTTGAAAAATTAAAATAAAAAAACTGTTAAATGCTTTTATCAAAAATTGGTCCAGCATACTTGGAAATCTATATATGATCCTTAATTTTTGATTTTTTTTAAACAATTTAATATTGAAAACTATGTACACCAATTTAGCTTTGTTTTTTTTTTAAAGAGAAACATATAATTTGTTAATACAGTTGAACCTGGTTAGTTCAAAGATGAAAGGACCACTAGAAAAACTATAATTACAATAGTGTTTACATATCATTTTATTCATAGTACTCAGTTTTTCAAAAAAGCTAGAAATTTTTTTATTTATATTTGGAGTTAATACTGAGTTGGAGTAAACTCTTCTAGTTTATTGAGTGCCTGGAAAATAGAGGGGGCTTCTCTGGAAGTTCCATCTGTTCCCCTCCTTCATCTGAAGATGCATTGTCATTTCTATTGTTCATAACATCTGCCAAAATGTCTGCATTTGTAAGTTCACTGTAAACTGCTAAGTTCTCGTTCAAGTTCACAAAATCCTCACAAGGAACGCAAAACAAAACTTTAGTGCCCCTGCACGAAAAGAGAGCCTATTATTCGCACAGCATCAATCAATTAGTAAATGTGTTTGTGTTTCCTACGTAAGATTTCAGGCTGTTTTTCTTCATATTCAAAGCAATTTTACTTCAAATTAAACAAAACAAGTTCAAATTACATGTGATTTTGTAACATTGTTTTAATATAAGTTTCATGGGACCAAGTCAAAAATTTGAATTAAACATGAGTTTGAATTATATACGTTCGAATTATCAAAGTTTGGCTGTAACTTGAAAATTAGATATTCATTTTATGTCGAAAAAAATCAATGAAGTTAAATTAAAGCTAAAAAGATTTCTTAAATAACAGTTTTTTCTTGCTATGACTGTCATTGAAGTTAGAAAAATCAATAAAATATCTCAAATTTCATAAAATTGTAAGATAAAAAATTTGTCATTTTTAAGCTGTTAAAACAATAAATTTTAAAATATCTGCTGAAATTTAAGTTACCTTCATCTTTTTAAAGAACAAAGATTTTACTTTAAAATGCCACCTTGCTTTTAATCATGATCGGCAATGCCTGGTATTTCACTTGATTATTTAATCATGTCAGCCATCTACAGCTGATGCTGATACAATAATTGTACAAACTGCAATTGAAAAATCTTGAAACTTAAAAGTGACAATAATTGTTGGTGAAGACTTCGATCTTTTAGTAATTTTAACTGTGTTAGTGGGTCGAAATACTACTACTGTGTTACAATATGCTATCAGTAATACATTTTAAGAATTAAAAAATATTAATTTCAGCATTACATATCATATTATTGGATTCATAATTTACTGACCCATAGTAGTAATTCTTAAAGTTTTAATAAAGTCTTAGGCACATTAATTATAAAATACACATATTCCATCTCTAATTTTAAAGTTGTTAACGAAGGTAGGGAAAACTGTCAAATTCTTATTTTGACATCAAACTTATATCAATGCACCTATGAAACCTTATAGCAACCTCGTTGTTCATAAAAATTATATTTTTCTACCAAGTTAACATTAAGATTGACGACCATCAGCTATCAAATTAATTCTGACACCATGTGTGTCATCAAAGACTCACAAAATATTGGATTGTAAAATCTTCACTACAATCCGCAGGGTAGAAAAGAAATTCTCTGCATTGGTAAAATTTAAAATATTTATTTTCACAAAAATTGACTTTTGTAAATAATTTGGTCAATTTTTCCAGTAGAACAAAGTAAAATAAACCATTAAAATTAAAGGGGATTCGATAAACTTAAACATATATTTATTTGGCACCTTGTTTCAATGAAAAATTGAGGATGAAAGACAGCCATTTGACGAAGGGTGAAAAAAGGTACTTAAAAAATTATTCAATTCAATCTTTTTCATAAATAAAATAAAATAATTTCATTATCTTCAAATGACAATTTTTGAGAAAACCGTTATTTTTCAAGTTATTTACAAAAACCCACTTTGCCTCCTACAAATAAAAAGGGGTCTTTTAACTTTTATAGAAGATTTAGCTTTTCCAAAAGTAAGTATTTTTAAACATCTCTATAACTTTTCATCCACTTTGGAATTTGTTTGGCTTGTTACACTGAATTTTGAGCTACCCACTTTAGTGTCCGCATGGTCTAAGATGCTACTCTTGCATTAAACTAGACTACTAAAGATGATATCGCGATTTGATCCCGGTCAGGTGGTTTTTTCTTAAATGATTTTTCACTCTCCCTCCATGCAAATATGGGCACACTTCTTCTAAATTCAACCTTTTAAATCCATAACACATTAGTGTAATTAGTACATGGGCATATAACCCAAATGGGTAGTAAATGCGGTGCTAAAATAATAAGTGTTATTTTTCCTGTACTACAACCAAACACAAGTAGGTTCAGGCGGCGCGGGAAAAATGAAGAGAAAATATTAAATGCACTCTATTGGTGTATGTATGGGGGTAGGGGGGTTGCGTGTGTGTGTGGGAGGGGGGGGTTTGGGTACCATCTAAGCTCGGTGGGGGCATGTGTATGTATGAGTGTATCGGTTACCATCTAAGCTCGGTGGGAGCATGTGTATCTATAATTGTATTGGTACCTACTATCTAAGATCAGAGAATAAAAATAAGCATTTTTTTACCATACAAAAAAATCTTTTTGCAATGCTGGGACTGATAATGTATCAATAGAACAGTGTTTGGAAATTGATGTAGTAAGATTTTAAAGTGGATAAATTAATTCTCTATGATTCATTAAAATTATTCATTTTCATAGAACCGTGCCATCTATTATATTTTTAATAAACATAACCTATTATAATATACACACTATATTTTTATTGAGTTTAATATAGTTATAGAGTTCTCCCAGATGTTTTAACTGAATTCTAAACAGAGCCACACACAGAGGTACTAAACTTTTTTCAAACCGGTTTTATTTTTGGTTCCTAGGTTGTTATAGAAATTGCATCTTATGTTTCACATTTTTAAGGTGGATGGAACCTTCTTTTACCAACTTTTAAAAGTCATCCACTGTTTAGTTTATTTTTATTATATTTTATATAATTTTTATTTCAGATGCATGCCAAAACTACCATTATGGCCAGTCCACATTTCAAAGAAGATAAAATGTGGTTAAATAGCAAGTAAGGAAATACAATTTTTAATTTATAGTGTAAGGGTGTTTTGTAAACACATTTCTCTTTCATATTACAGTAGAACATGGAAACAAAATAACCTTATTTAAAATTAAACTAAAGAGTTCTTTCAAATTTAGAAAATCAAGAAAATGGAAGATAGTATGCCTATAGAAATAGTTAAATATCGCTGCACTAACTTATGTATTAGTTTTGTTACCACGGCATACTACTTATTCAGGTTTTATGCATGTGTATCTCCACACCTAAAATGGTGGCAATTAATAATTGCTTTACTACGTAAAGTTATAAAACTTAAAATAAGGGTAATAAACAGCAAGCTAAAAAAATCAAGTATGTGTACGCCCAGCATTGCAGTAATAAGTAATTAAGTTACTTAGTAATTTGCTCATATCAACATAGCGACCTCTAACAGTACAATGAATGATACATATTTCCACACCAAAATGGTAACCTTTAAATATAGGTTTACTTGTAACATACTTTTATCACATAGTGACCTCATAAAGACAAGTTAACAAAATACACAAAGGTAACCTAAGAAATACAAATATAATAATTGTAATAAGTTAGAGAAGGAAAGGATGCCAAAGAAAATTATGGAAATGAATTATGTAGGAAAAAGACCACAAGGGAGGTCAAGAAAGAGATGGGAGGAGCAGATACAGAAAGTGTGCAAGTGAGAGGAGAATAATGGAAGAAATTGAAGGAGGAAGAATGGTGAAGGGATAGAGGAAGATGGGGGCATTTTACTATACTGACCCCGCCACAGGCTGGTAACTTCTTCTTCTGAGGATGAGGATGAGGATGAGGAGGATGAGGAGGATGAGGAGGATGAGGAGGATGAGGAGGATGATGAGGATGATGAGGATGATGAGGATGATGAGGATGATGAGGATGATGAGGATGATGAGGATGATGAGGATGAGGATGAGGATGGTGATGATGATGATGATGATGATGATGATGATGATGATGATGATGATGATGATGATGATGGATGAATAATTTAAATCTAAAAACGATAATTTTGAAAAGTTTAACTAAACAGTTTTAAGCTGAAAGAGAATTTTGAATAATTTAGACACTAGCCTTCCACAAGCAGCGTTTAGCTTACCCAAGCAAGTGGACCATGGTATCAAGAGTGAACCACATAGGCCACACAAACAGATATAGAGCTCTTAATTGCCACACGTGACCTCAGAGACAGGTAGAAGAGAAACAGATGGGACGGCAGAGTTGGGTAAAAAGCCAGTGAGCATGGTACATGCGTATGACTAGTGGAACACCTTCTCCTCCCTTGGAAAGCTCAAGAAGTGGAAGGATTTCAATGTGAAACCTTTGCTGAGACCCAGAACCATTTCAGTGTAGAGTTAAATGATGTCCTCTAGTATGACGAGCTGTGCTAGATAAACCTGGCACTTGCTTCATTAGATCATTATCATCATCATCATCACCACGTCTCATTACCCGTTTGGGTTGTACGCACTTACGCTAATGTGTAATGGTAGGGTGAATGTGAGATGAAATGGAGGACCTACAATTTAACATGGAATCCGAACCACGGAGGCCTGGAATTCCACACATTCACGAGTTATGATTAGTACACATTTTGTCAGAGCTGAAGGAAGGGTTTGGCAATCAGATAAATTTGTGCCGGGACCGAGGATTTAACCCCGGACTCCTAGCACAGAAGTCTGACACCTTACCCCTAGACCACCAGGTCACCTTCATTCTAACTTTACAGTGGATAGGATGGGCTATCTCCTGGTGTTTTGATATAAGTACATTATACAGTCATATCTGAAGTGGATCCATTTATGCTACACGCGAGCCGCACAAAATCATGGATTGGGCCGCAAATGCGACCTGCCTGATCTAAACCATCACTCTTGTAATATACTGTGACTGCTAATGACAAAGAGATCAAAGTTAAAATTCCAGTCTGGTTTATTGAAGCTTTTTAAATTATTCTCCACTCTACCTTCATGCAAATGTGAATATATATCTTTAGAATTCTACTGTCCCTATTCCTACTCCATTACTCTTAATATGCAGTTAGCCTAAATGGTTAAAAATAGAATAGTATTGGGGGTGTATTATTAAGTATAGGCGTACATTCACTTCTGAATAAATCAGACACACAACACAGCGATTTCTTGGTCAATTTTAATAGTTGTATCTGTAGACTTATCTCACACTTATTGTCAATCCTTGTTTTATCTTACTCATATAACACTAAAACTGATTTTAATACCCTCAGTAACATTAATAATATAATTATCATTAATAAAACACAAGAAAAGGAGCTGCATCTTTATAATTTGATTCCCCTTTATAACTAAACCTATGTGCTGTGTGTGAGAGTTTGAATTTAATAAATAACCATTTGATTTTCAGAGAAGTGATGTTCAACAACCCTAGAATTCAGAATTGTTTGAAAGAATGTAAGTTTTTATTCATTTAACAAATATTATAATTCATTGAAAATTGTGAATTTCCTTGACCTGTATTGTATCTTAGATTTTACAGTATAATATTGCAAAAAATAATAGGCCTATCCACCACTCATTTGTCAATAGCATATATATTACTTCAAAACTATTTAGAACAACATTTTCAAGGATAAACAATTCTTTATATTTCGAATCACTAGGACCATTAGATTTATTCAGACAAATTACTTGTCCATTTTGTGTTATGATCAAGGTCTGCTCATTTGTAAGGTAAGTAAACATTTTCATGAGTCATGTTATTGCTAAAGTCCTCAGGGTTGTGGCTTAACACCAATTCACACCAGTAGTGGACCTGGGATTTATTGAGAGTCAAAGAATAAGTATATTATTCACATAATAACCCTTATATTTTGGTCCTTTAATGTATTTTGTACCATTAGTACTAAACTGCATTCATCAAATCTCACAATCGCAATACAAGTATTTAGCTATTTTCGTGTGATATCAACCATAGAATATAAATTGGGGCCATTCTTTTTTAATTCAGCTATGAGTATTATGGCTTCAACAATTGGCTAATCCTCAAGATATTAATTTATATAATATGGGGTCTCTGAAGGTTTTCTTAAATCTGTTATAAGAACTGGTTATTGTTGGATGTATATCAGAGTTTGGCAAACAGACAAATGTGAGTTAGAATGATTTGCATTGTCATTTGATGTAAGAATCACATACAAAGTATAAATCAGGATTTAAAAAAATTGAATATTTTGAAATCACTATGAGGTCTTGTCAACACGTTTGTATTTCCCGAATACCATTCAAGCGCTTTGAAAGTTATGGTGTGTTTAAAATAATTATTTTGTGTACAATTAACATGCAATCCTTTATCATGTCACATTTTTTAAAATCATAATATTATCAAATAATCTATTAAGTTTCTACTAGAGTCTATTTAAAAAGATTAAAATTCCACAGTAATAATAGAATTGTTAGGGTCCACCAGATGTACAACTTAACAAACTCTGACGTGTATCGGTAGTTGCATGGTCTAGCGCATCATTCTTGTGTTAAACTGGATTGCTGGTGTGAGGAAGATCTGGGATCAAATCCTGGTCAGGTGCACTGAGAGTGTTTTTTTTCTCCAAATGGTCTCCACACAAATGTGGGTGCATTTCCTCTAACATTCTACCTTCCTCATCCTTATTCTATTAGCGTAATTAATGTATATGGATAATCCAAACTGGTACTACATTGTAATAAGGGGAGAGGGGGGGACGACTCTTGACCTTGAAGGGCGAGGCTAAATCCCACTCTGAGTGATTTTGTTCAGGGTTTCTCAATCATCATTTGGACACTTGTACTTCCTTAAACATTCACTCATGTGTCCTTAGATTAAATAACTTTACGTTGCTTGTTGTCAGTTTGTATTGTTTACTTGTTATATCAAACTTGCACTCAGTACGAAGAAGAGCCAAAGTTGATGCCGAAGAAAGTAATAATGGCTTGCACAGTTGGCATCTTCATGTGTGTTCTGAAAATAACTTCCCCACAGCAGCGGGACTGGCGTCATCAGCTGCAGGATACGCTTGTTTAGGTAATTACTGGGGGATTGTCATCATTTTTCTTATTCTAGACACCGAGGGCAGATTATACTTTATCTAAAGCAGCTAACACAAAAGTTCATTATTATTTCAAAAACTACTCAACCTATGGAGCTCAATCATTTATAGGTGAAATGGAACAAACTAATTAACAAGATGAAGATTATTTATATTTTGTATTTTTATGAAATGATATACTTAAACATAATATTTTATGAATTAGATATTGTGTACCTAAAATTATAATTTATTTAAAACTAATCTGATTAAATTTCAGACTTTTTAAGAGTTAAACACACAAAAAATATTTAAGCCTTTACATATTAATACATTTTGAATAGCGAATCAAATCACAGATACTTTGAACTTGTCCAAGAAACATTTTTTCAAATCATTCCTACAATCTTGTCATAATATATTTGAATCAACTAACTTACAAAAAATAATACAAAGATAAAAGCTTTCAAAAATGTCCATCATGGCTAGCTTTTTGATAAAATACCGTACTTATATATCTTATTTTTTGAAACATTTTTCTAGTTCATGAATGATTTGGACCAACATTCATCAATGTAAGATTATAATTTAAAATGGTCCTTTGTACATAGATATAAGTAAGTTAACATATCAAAAACTCTTATGATGCTAGGGCTGTGTGTGCATGCGTGTGGGTTTTTTCATCGTTAATTAATTAAAAAATAAACCTAAAAATCTTTAATACATAGTTTTTTATTAATATAACTACTTTAACTTAGTGTTTGATCAAAATAAGGAATTATAAAATAATTAAGTCAAAATTGAGTGAAGAAAGCCCAACCAAGGATAGATGCAAGAATGTGGGACGAATACAATACTCAAACTTGACATCTTTCTTTATTATGTCTTCTAGTGTGGAATACTAATACAAATGTTGGGACAAAAAGTTTGTATGTTTTGGCATTGTTGCCTTTATAAAAAAAAAGAAGAAAAAATACTGTAAAAATACTAACCTGCTCCAATTTAAATTTGGAGTAAATTAGTGTTAACTTGGGTTTATTTTTCTCAATTTCCTTCTTTTTTTGATAAAGTCAATGTAACACTTTGTGTTTCAATATGTGTATGAGTTTGTCTACACTAGAAGACAGAAGAAAGGAAGCAGATGTCACATTTGATTGGATTATTTCCACATGTTTTTTTCTATCTTTCTTCTAACTTTCTTCACTAAATTTTCACTTTGTATCTCTCTCTATTTTTATCATTTTTCATTATTGTATAATTATTTATCCATTGGACCTCCTAATTGTTAAACATCTTATTTATTATTATTATTAGGTGTTCTGTCTTATTGCGGGTCCATTCCTTTTGTCAGTGAACTTAGACCTCCAATGCGACCTGTCCTCTACCTCCTCCTTCACATCTCATCATTTTCTTCTTTCCCTCAATTCATCCATTATTAGAATCCTCTTTCTTCCTAAGCTCCTCTTTCTCTCAACCTTTACTTCAGTGACATCATGCACAAGACAGTTTTTTCTAATAGGGCCCTTACACAATCAGTCAGACTGTAAGTATTAATAAAGTAATAATTAATACTGGCAGTCTGACTGATCGTGTAGGGGCAGCACTGATGGACAGACTTACGAAAATACTGATGTGATCTGAATTTTCTGATCACATCAGTCTTGCAAGTGGTGGTAGAGACTGACAGTAATACTGACAATAATACTGACGTGTGTGCACACTCGTAAGTATTTCCTTCAGTCTCAGTAGCAAACACACACTACACACGCCTCTTCTTATCATTCATGTTGTTGCATGCAGGAGCTGAGACTGATAAAAATAATGACACAAAGACTGACCGTGTATGGTCTTGTTGTAAATACTGTGTATACTGTCAGATCGTGTAGGGGCCCTATAAGGTTGTGTCCGATCCAGTTTGCTTTGCGCCGAAGAATCACATCCAAAATGGTTCTCTTCTCACCCACTCTTCTTAGGGCTTTTTCATTTGTCACCTTGTTTGTCCACCTGATTTTCCTCTAATCTTCTATTGCACCACATTTCAAAGCTCTACAAGTATTTATTTTCAATCTTCCTAAGAGTTCTCAAAATTAGAAATATTATTTTTACAAGTTTTATTTATATTCATGTTTTTTTTCTTTGAATACTGAGGAAAGGTTTACCCTTTCACAGTGATGCATTTACAGCCAGGAACTGGATGTTTTGTCTGTCCTAATCTTAAGTTATATTATAAGGAACATGAAGCTATGACAGGCCTAGCAAGCCGGTGGTGGAAAATATATAGCTTGATTAAAAAACCGACCCAGGCCACAGGCTAGAACCGGCAATGGATGTAAGAAAACTGTATCCCTATTGTTTAAATGACTACCCCAATGTTTACAGTCTACACCTTGGCTAAGCTGTATGGAGTGAAGGGAGATATTTCCAGTATTGCTCGGCAAGGGTCTGGTAGTGCGTGCCGCAGTGTTTTGGGAGGGTTTGTCCGCTGGCACAAAGGATGTGACCCTACTGGTTTGGATTCTGTAGCACAACAAATAGTCCCTGCCTCCCATTGGCCACAACTCAGGATACTCATTCTTGTGGTAAGCTACAAACACTCCTTGGCATACATAGATACCAACCTTGAATTTTTATTATATTCATTTGTATTTGTGAACTGCGAATTCGCAGGGTTAGAAAAAAACCGGGTTTTATTGGGTTTTTTCAGGAAACTCTTAAACTTTGATTTCTTCATGTGTTTTGACTAAATTTATAATTTTTTGGTCAAACCTGATACATTTGTTCAACATGTTAAGTGTAATATTAAAAAATAAATTTGTAAAAGCATTTAATAATGTGACTACTAGGCCTATGCTGCAAATAAGATATGTTATGCCAACTGCAATAAATTAGACTTCTTTCATGTAATTTTATATATAAAAAACAAGGTTTTACATACTTAGTATGAATATTATTAACTGTTTGTTATACCATATTGATAAAACACAATCTTGTTATTAATTTCAGATTACAATTAGAAATTATTAAGGACAAACAACAATTTTTTTTGTATTTTTGAAAGAAATGGTTTTCATTATTATTATTATTTTTGAAAACAGTTTTGCACAATATGAAATAGTAAACGCTTTTTTTATGTGAGAAGTTTGGTAAAATATTTAGTGCAATAACTAAATAGTAACTAAACTAGTGCTGGTTTTGTATTTAAACGTATTAATTAATACAAGTATAGATAAATAAAGTTCAAGAACATTCAATGCAGTATATTCATTATGTTAAATTTTATTTTAGAAAGAGACCAGGTAAAAATAGTAAAAAATAATCACTATTCAATTATTTAGTAATCTATTTAGCTATTTTTATTTTCATTGCTTTGTCATGGCAATACAAGTATATAACTTCAATCAAGGATAATTCAAAATATATAACAATATTGATTAAGTTTACCAGTCAAAAGTAGTTTTAAATCTATTATGTTATTAAAATGAAAATTGATACTAATACTAACAATTTGTTAAGTAACCAAATGATTAATAAATGAAAATGCCGATATTATCTAAATTAAATAGCCTATGATTACCAATGGGTTTAAAAAAATGATTATTACATAAATCAAGTGGAAGCTCGAAAATGATAAGCCTAGAAAACTTTCGATCTCGATCTAGAGCTTAAATGACGAGCTCGGCTCGAAATCCAAGTATTCACAGAGCCCTAATATTAACTTGTATGTACACAAAATGAACAAGCACAATGGAACACTGTAACTTTCAGTATCATCACATGACACCCAAAACAAAATAGATGGAAAACTGTGTAGGTAGCTGCCTACATACTGTTGGACCAATCAGCTTCATGGCTAGAGAGGGGAATCCCCTGCATATACTGCTTAACCAATCAGCTCAAGCTGTCTAGCTAGAAGGGGAAATTCCCTGCCAAAATATTGTGACCTTATTATGGCTACAGAGGAGAATCCCCTTCTGATGTATCTGACTGACTCACTTCCTGTTCATTTACTCCTGAGTTTTTCCCATGCCTTGGCTGGCTGCTTAGGTCAATCTGTGGGTTTTATCAAGTGGGCCCACTCGAAAAACCTGGGTGGTTTTTTTTCTGGTTGGGCCAACTATGGCGAATCCTGGTGGATTGGTTGAACACTAATCCCGGGTTTTGTGTATGTCGACCTGTCTTCAGTTATTTTACAAAGAAATATATTGTTGTTTTTGATGATTTATAACACACTATTAACTTATAAGATATGCTATATACATATGTTTATATTTTTCAGGTGAATGATCATCAGAAAAAAATAAGCAGTACATTGGGTATGCAACAAAGTGTTAAAACAAGTGAGCTACTTAAATATCGTGTCAGTCACATATTGCCTCACAGAGTGGATTCTATAATCAAGGTGGGCTTTATTTCTAAATATAGCTTAGTGGTGGTTTTTTATTGAGGTACTATGCATGAACTTTTTTAACACATAAAATAGATCATTAAACACCTTTTTAACTAATTGCATTAGACAATGAACACATTTAATTGATTTAGTAAATGATTTTTTTTTTCAAAATCAAATTATATTAGGAAACCAGATGCATTCATTAAATAATTATTTTTTTCCTGCCATTCTATTCGACAAATTCCCACATCAAAAGATTTTCTTTACATTTTATTTAAAAACTTATTTGTGTGTGTTTGCTTTTTTAAGTGATTAGTTTTTAGAAATAAAAGTTCAGCAGACATTTTATATCTTTAAATGACAAGCTGCTTAATTGTTTCAAAATGATCTCTTTTCAAAACGGAAATAAGTCTTATTCTAAAATGTATAATCATTCATTATTAATTGGCATACTATTTTAAGAATCTTGTACACTATCATTGATACAAAAATAAACTAACATTTCTTTTTTTGCTGCCAAATACTTTAAAATGTCACAACTAATAAACATGATAATTGGCAACTAAGATTCATTTTCAAATCACTAATTACTGTTTGATTATGATTCATCAGTATCTGCATCACTAAACTTCTGATATTATGTATGAAAAAAGTGCATTGAGCAAAACCATTTAGTAATAAATAAAACGATAGAATATTAGGAAAATGGTAGAGCACAAATAAAAGTAAAAACACTGACACATATTTACACACACTTCAATATTTCGATGCTATAATAATAAATGTTTAAACTTCTGATATATATCCTAGCACCATCTGGCAACAAACCTGGTTCTCTTAGACTTATAGTTGCTCATTCCAACCATTTAGCCACTGGACAGGCCTCATTGGTGGACCCTTGGAAGATTGACCACTTTTAAAAAATATGTTTTATAATATGTACCAGGAATTTTAGGGAAAATATTTGCACTTTTGATCCTGGCGTTGAATCTCAACTTGATGCAATGGAGGTAGGTAGGTTCCATTTGGTTCGCA
>CABFWB010000164.1:32154-55172 GCA_902151455.1 Timema bartmani | reverse complement strand
TATCTCCAACAAGAGATGTCAAGGGCAGCAATTTTAAGTTTATTAAATTATTATTAATTGGGGTAGTAGGTATCATGAATTTTATAAGATTCCATTAAGCTACTAGTCCGCCTATACCATCATCACGTGCATGCACACAGCTCGGTTTGGCAAAAACTTTGTTGAATCTATCAACGCTTTTAATTTGGGACAGGTTTACCATTAGCTGAGTGTGTTAAATAATGTATTAAATACATTAGTGCCTTTATAAGTTGTAACATTGATTGCATTGTTTCAGGCTATTAAAGAAAGAAACTTTGAAATGTTTGCAGAGTTGACTATGAAGGACAGTAATCAGTTCCATGCCATGTGCTTGGACACATATCCCCCTGCACTGTACATGAACGATATGTCTCATTCTATTGTCCACCTCGTCCATTTGTTAAACTCTGAGAAAGGCAGGACTAAGGTATGATCATCTTATTATGTTTCAGTTAAACCCTGGGAAAATTATGGACCGCATGTAGCCCACCTCGTGTTTTTATGCTGCCTGCAAGCTATAACAATGAAAAAAAATTATATGTAAAATATCAAAATTAAAAAATATACTCTAATGAAAGTACAGAGGAGCGTCGTTAATCCGGATCGATCTGGACCGGGACCCATTCGGATTACAGAACTGTCCGGATTATCAAATGTGCTTTCAATAACTGTATACATACGTAATGTATTGTCTAGACTCTAGAGGATACATGACGCTCGGGAGTCTACTGTATTGAAAAATATGTACCGTTTTAACTCGCACACTAAAACGTCACAAGGCAACTATATGACTAAGGTTTCACCACTGCTGTAAAGTTTGTAAATGATAGCACAGAACTGGGCTGAGCACGTGACCAAGGAAAGGTGACTGGCTAAGTCGTTGAACTCTCAAGGACACCTTCCACTACCTCCCCTACCTGCTCTCACCACCGATCCGGATTTGCGACGCTCCGGATTTTTGACGTCCGGATTTCCGACGCTCTACTGTATACACAATTTCTATTCAACACACCAATAGAAATTTACAAACAATTTTAAAAATTTCGACTAGGTAGTTAATTAACACCTGGCATTAAAGAAATGATTAAAGATAAAATAAAAATTGCCTTCATCTCATAAAATTCTGTTCTATTAGAGAATCACCTATTTCTATATTTTGTCTTTCTTTTTTGTTGTACATATAATTATTTTTTATAGTAAATTGCGTCTTCTGAAAAATTGTATTTTTTTTTTTGGCAGCCTGTCTTAAATTTAAATTCTCAATCTGGTCCTCAATCAAAATATATATCCAGGCCTGCCTTAGCTAGTTTAATCTCGTTTTCAATTCAAAAATTATAAAATAAATAGTTTTAAATTATTTAGCCATTGGGCCACCTCATTTTTATACAAAATAAATAGTTTAAAATAAAACACAAATAAAATCATAAATACTAACGTTTTTCTTACAAATACTTGTAAACTCCTTCAGGAGGTATTTAATCTACAACCATCACAAACTACAACTGTTTTATTTGTGCTTTATTTTTTAAACTATTCCATCATATTTATTACATGACACATAAACACACATTTAACATGGATGCTATCATAATAGTACAATGATCTTGCCAAATGACTCACTTCAATAAACATTGAGAAGATAGACAGGCATGGTGTATACACTTGACAGTAATATTAAAGCTACATTCATATTAGTACTTTGTAGTGTTTAAAACTAATGTGAACTTTTCAGCTTGCAGTTTCCTCTTAAGTGAGTTGACCCTGCCCTCTTTCATTAGTTATTAAATATGTTTAAAGTAAATAAAAAGGCATCAAATTAAGGATCTATGAAGTCCACTTTTTTAATTCGAAGTGAACTCGAATTGAATATATGAAATATTCTCGAAGCCGAATTGATGTTTGAATATTTGGGATTAAAGGTTTATTGCTTAAAAATATTATATTGTGCTTAATGTTATAACTTTATTTATTAAAATCACCTATAAAATGTTTTATTGCACTTTTTTTTTCATACATCATTC
The DNA here is from genome assembly GCA_902151455.1 of Timema bartmani. Taxonomy (NCBI): domain Eukaryota; kingdom Metazoa; phylum Arthropoda; class Insecta; order Phasmatodea; family Timematidae; genus Timema; species Timema bartmani. Next base: position 53,130 of record CABFWB010000164.1, on the reverse strand, counting down.
CAATTTAATTAATCAATTTTCATCTGGTCTTAATGGTAGTTAATTGAACTTAAATGGAGTGTATAAGATGTCAATATTTTTAATGGCAAAACTTTTAAGTTGCCGAAGCCGGAATTTTTTTTAAGTAAAGTTGAAGGAGAAATATTTTCAAAGCCTGAGTCAAAGTTTCGAAGCTTCGCACACCCCATACAGCAAGCCATGTTGAACATATGTCTTATTATAAGTACCTGGAGCCCAAATGTTTATTAGAGCAGATAACTCTATGGGATTTGTTTGTCAAACTTCTTAAAGTCTACATATATATATAATATAGTGCACAAACCTTCTTGTATCTTATTTTATTAATATAACATTAGAGAGGTTTCAAGGAAATCTTTCCATTTTTGATGGTACCTAATTGTATGAATTTAAGACACTGTGCTCCTTTTTTCATTGTGAAAACCAATGGTTAGTATTCATATTTCCTATACCTTTCTTGATTAAATATATAATATCCTTCTCAGGTTATTATTCATAAATGGAAACAGCTTGTTCATAATTTTTAATCCTTTCCCCTCAACAGTTCATCTAAATGAGATACTTTACATCATCAACTGTTTCCACCCTGTGGCTTGGTCAATTTAATAAAATGCCTCTATCTTCCAGTCTTCTCTTACGTGAACACTTTCTGTTATCTGCTCCTCTCATCTCTTTCTTGGTCTCCCTTTCGATCTTTTTCCTACATACTTTACGGTCGACATTTTCTTTGGCATCCTCTCTTTTTCCATCCTCATTACATGCCCACACCATCCCAGTTTTCCTTCCTCTACTAATATATGTACTCCCTGTACCCCCACTCTTTTCTGAATAACTTTATTTTTAACATTGTTTCTACTCGTGACAGCTACTTTCCTAGTCTCTTTTACATTCACTGTCCATGTTTCTGCTGCATATGTGACAATAGGTATAAAGTACGCCCTGAACAACACTTCCTTACACTTCAAGGGGACTTCTCTTCTCTGTAACAGGTCTCTTACACACCTATAGAACAACTCTCCCTGCTGTCCTTTTCTCATTAAATCCTCTCTACTTTTACCTTTCACCTCATTCACGCTTCCAAGAGATTTTACACTCTGTACCTTTCTCAGCTTTACTCCATTCAACTATATAGCTTTACTAGGCCTTATCCTCTTCCTTGTCATTACCATCACATCACACTTCACAAGTATTCTCCTATTGCACTGAAAGGTGGCTAGACCAGGAGGTAGCAACTGGTCGAACTCTCAGCACTTTTCAGTTGATCATGTAAGAAAACATCATTAAAAGTCGAGCTTTGAGTCTTTAAAACTCACAAATATATCAAGTACTTTCTATTTGAGTGTGACCTAAATAACCTTGATCATTCATAATTGGTTATGTTGTAAGAAAATTAAATAGTTTAATATGAAAATATACATTTTATTTATTCTGTTTTTCTTTAAAGATAAGGAAATAAGTATTTAAGGAAGATATATAGAAAGAAAAAAAGCAAAAGTAGAGTGGTAAAAATATGAATGATTGCAGGTTTTTTGGTTAAGTTTTTATTTGATTGAGGCCCAAAAATATTTTCAGACCGCGAGTTAGACCATAATGGAACCAAGAAAGGCAAGTATGTTGCCTCTTAATTTAAAGTAGTGTACATGCATAATTTTGTAATGCAAAATAATAATGACCACAATCACATTTTATCGTTTTCTATTAAAATAATTTTCTTATCAATAGGTAGCATACACATTTGATGCTGGGTCGAATGCGTGTCTTTATCTACTTGAATCAGATGTTTCTGCTGTCTTGTCTGCTATAAATCACGTGTTCCCTCCAGCCAATGACAGTGTAGAATATCTCAGGGGACTTCCTGTAAATATCGATCCTCTTGACAAGGTAAGCATTATTGTAGTACATGTAAACATTATGTACTTGTGTTTGAGCTGATCAAAGTGTATTTCAGTACAGTAATATAAAGTATATATAGTTGAGTGATGCAAACATGTGTTCATGTGTTCAGAAAGTCGCCGAGAGCCTAGCGATGAAGCCATATGAGCCAGGTTCACTCAAGTTCATCATCCATACACAGCTAGGGGAAGGGCCCCAGGTGGTTCAAGACTTGGACCAACACTTGCTGACACCTGCAGGAGACCCCAAATTCCTCACTCCTCGCCATGACAACTAGCACCAAATAAAATAAACACAATATTTATTTCATTACATACAGGTACAGTATTTATTACACTGAAAAAAATTAATGGCACTTTTTCCTTACTATAGTAATATGTTTGGCTTATTTAGGTTACGATACACCGACACCTTAGCTCAGTCGGTAGCGTGTCTGCCTAATGAGCTATGGGTTTACCCTTTCACAGTGATGAATTAACGACTGGGGACCGGATGGGGCACCTGTCCTAGTCTGAAGTTATATTATAAGGTATATGAAGCTACGACAGGCTTAGCAAGCTGGTAGTGGAAAATATATGACTTGAATAAAAACTGACCTAGGCCACAGGCTGGAAACATTAATGGATGTAGTAGTAGGTTAGGATACAAAAGAATATAAGTGTAAGCACATTTCCGTTCAAAACAACGTAGGCTGTCATGCATATTTGAGTGTATACATGATATTAATTTGGAAAACATAGGGTAAACCTGCCTAAGATTAAAATACTCTGCAAAATATATATATATTTTTTTTAAATTGTAGGTTTTTTATCTTAATATAAGGTAAATTAGATATTTTCACTTGATAAAATTAAGTAGCCACCTATTCCTATAAAGGATCTATATTTTCACAACCAGATACCTTTGTGCCTAAGCCTGATAAGGCACCAATCTTAAGCTCTAACCTATTTCTTCTCATGGTTTTCAATGGATGTTGAACATTAGCAACAAAATGAGAATGTGACTGCAGACTTGCATCCATTTTGCCATAATATATTTTAATTGAGGCTAAAAGGCTATAATTGGGTGTATTTTATGTACCAACAGAAAAATTGTAATTTTTGAGTAAATGTATTTTTAACTCTTTGTTTTCAGTAATGCTGCGACACCGTTGTAGGTTGTTTAATCTCTTGAGATAGATCAACTTGAGAAGAATCTCACATAAATAGGCACAGGACAGGCATATCTTTTGTCTTATCTAGTTTGCTGGTGACAGGGATATCGGGGTTTGAATCCTGACTGATGTACTTATGGTGATTTTTACACACAAATGGAGGTTCATTCCTTCTAAATTTTATACTGATGTTTAGAGTCATACCCACCTTTAACATTTTTACTTGAACTGCACATTATTTTACTATGCACAAGTACTAACTAATATTACATATTATTATTGTAAATATGTGGACAGGTAGCAAGATGCACTGCACATATATATATTGGTGAATTAATGAATATATTAAACATGAACAGAGCTGTTGAGGTTCAGGTGCAGCTTCGTAGACAAACAAACACACCACAATAGAAATATACTTTCAAGACCCATGACACCATTTTCAATTTGTTGAGCTTAGAAAATGTAGTGTGTTAGTTTGTTCCAGCAGGTCTTAAGTTCCCAGCTAAATATAGCTAAGAAATCAAATTATGCTATAATTAATTAAATTTATGGAGAGGTTTTTGTGACACAAATAATCTTAGTATTTCTCCAGTAGAAAAGAACACTCACTAAACCAGCGTTTGTTTTTTTATTTTATACTTACTTTATACAAACTCTTTTTAACATTTTTTACAAGTAGTAACTAATATTACCGTATCGACCTAAATATAATTCTAGGTTTTTATCCTAAAAATGTCCTTCCAAAAATTGTACTACAAATTATTATATGCCCACTTTAACATTTTTCACTGAAAAAACTGGCAGTTTCCTACAAAGATCTCTTCTTTAGTATGTAACTGTAATGACCGGCCTGCACATAAACTCATGGTCTAAACAAAGTAAGAAACCAGAGGCGAGTGCGGGAAGTATCACATTGGTGCACATCTAATACTAAACTAATGGTTAAAACGGAGATAAGGAGAGGAGGATTTCTACCCTTCAAAGTATTTGAACTGGTAATTAAATTTGTAAGTGTTGTGTGTGCTGTTTTTCTGATAATTTTTTTTTAGAATTGCCTGTGCATCAAGACAAGCATTCAGAGTCTAACTAAACTGTGTCAAATTTGTTAAGTTTTTACCTCGTATAGTTGAGGCCTTTTATTTTTAATGTAGAACACCTAAATATTATGTGCGAGGTTTTACTATATTTGGGCCAATACGGTATATGCTTAGTTATGCTATAGTTAAGATATATTTATATTGTCATAAAGAAAATAAATATATAATAAAATAAACCAAGTCTTCCACAGTGATTAAAGAGTTGTTTTAATGTCAACATAACATAACAAAATACCTAAACACTATCGCTATATTGGTGAATTTCCACTTGTATGCCAAACACATTATTCATGTGTTGAGGTTATGAGTGATTGTAAGAATGGAAACCCAATTTACCTTTGTGGGGGTTTATTGGTTTTGAAATTCTAGTACACACACACATTCAAGCTTTCACTGTCACAGACAGGATAAACAATATGGTATCTGACTTTCTCTTGCTGTTTATTGACTGAACGATAATCAACACCCTTTGCCTAATGAAGCTGTCTGTAACAGATGTGTGTTTGTGTAAATATTGTGTGTTCTAGATTTACATAATCTGTGAATCTCCACAAAGGAAATCTTGGCGCCTAGCCTTTAAATTCCGAATGATTTAGCCTTTGTATATTATGTGTTTTGTCTTTCAATAGGTCCAGTGCATTATCTAAATCAAATCCTACAGCATGCCCTATCAACAGCTTCCTTTATTAGATCCTGAAACTTCATCTTATTTTCTTGTTAAGAAGTCATCCATCAGTTGCATTCATCGTCTTACTGGTCACATTTTCTGACTTCTCTCAATAAGACATTTCATCAAAATGGAGATTATCCAGTTGGACTTGATTAGTAGAACCACATGCAGAATGTTTATCTTTACATTTACTCTTATTAGTATTAACCTACCAAAAAGAGTAGTTAAGTGATAACGTTAGGTATTTAATAGAGGTGGGTTGAACCCACTATTTTAGGAATTCGAATCTCTAATTGAATCATGGAAAAAATTATGAGTATAGGAGGAAATATATAGTAGAATAATAAAAAATACAAAGAGTAACTAAATTTCAACATTCTTATATAACATTCATACATTCAGTTAAGTGTTAAATTATTAATCTAGGGTCTGGTTGTTTACTAAGTTCATCCTATGATTATAAATAGTTCTGAACCACCAGTAAGCAATATTAGAGATCTAAAACAAATTTCACTTGAAAAATTTAACAAATAGGTTTTTAGTATTTGAGTTGGAAATCCTCAAATATCCTCAAGAACTCGATTAGTATTTAAGTAATAAAATTTATTAGAGAGATAAGTTGATGTCATCCCATAGGTATTTTGTTCAAGCAAACAACCTCCCAATATAGTATTTGCTTTTGTTTAACCAAAACATACTCGCAATCCAAAAAAAAAAAAGTGGAATTCTTCCGTATACAAAATTTGGACAGTAAAAAGAGGTAAAACTTGACTGTCTCTTATGAAGGTTAAATTTTCCCATGGCAAAAATTAAATATGTCCACAATAATTTGATTATGGTTAACATAAGTGTCGAAAGGAAATTTTGTAAAAAACAATAAATATAAATACAAAGCCAAAAGAAAATTAAGATTACAAAATTTGATCAGCTGCCACCTTCCTTGCATGGCAATCAAAGAGTTTGCCCATAATTCAAGTGAAACTCTTAGCATTCATATAAAAAGGTAAACACTATACATATCCACTGAGAATAGAGGCTAATTATAGAGCAGAAATGAGTTGGACAAGGGAAACACAGCATAGTCATAGCTAGGCTTGTTTGAAAACACACTTTATTATTATTATTATTAGCACCGCATCTTACTACCCGTTCGGGTTATACGCACTTACGCTAATGTGTAATGTTATGGTGATTGTGAGATGAAATGGAGGACCTACAGCTTAACGTGGAATCCGAACCACAGTGGCGGCCTGGAATTCCTCACTTTCACAAGTTGTGATTAATACATGTCTTGTCAGAGGTGAAGGAAGGGTTTGGGAATCAGATAAATCTGTGCCGGGACCGAGGATTGAACCCCGGACCCCTAGCACAGAAGTCTGACACCTTACCCCTAGACCACCAGGTCACCTGAAAAACACACTTGTTCTTGTTTAGAAACACTCGAAATGTACTGGATTGCTGGCGTGATGAAATCGGTGCTGACATTGCATTCTTCTCCTTCCGCGATATGACGCATGCATTTCAAAATTTGCCCCTGTCGAGTTCAATTAATCATAGGGGGAAGTTACGGTTGGCGTGTTGGTACTAGAGGGGACAATTATTAGTGTATTCATCAAAATACTTTTAATTTTTTGTAGCTTGTACAATGCTACATTAGAACAACAGCATTACTCATTCAGTCTGTCCACTTTATCCTTTCTATTCTCCTCCAGCAGATTTAGGCTAGGGCTATATTTAATGTGTTACTAATGTTTTGGTTTACTATGGACAAAGGTACAGGCAAGAGAGATAAGGAACAAGGAAAGTCAATATTGCTTTTACAATTTAAATTGGTTTAGTGTTAATGATTTATTTTCTTCAAGAAGCAGCTGCCTACTGACAGCAATGTAAAATGTGGTCCTCTTTATTTAATTTCTGATCAAGGATTGGTGTTATTGTTTAAAATTGTACATTTAATTACCTAGTTTTGTCATATTGTATCTTAATGTGGACTCTGTTATGCGATTGATGATTTACTGGTGACAAATCAAAATAGAATGTAATATTTACAGCCTACCATACAAAATAATATTGTTATCTATAATGTCAACCTACATGTTGATGTATATTGGCATTATAAAAAAACTATTTGAACAGTGAAAAACGCTGTAATCATATTGCACAGATACCACCTGCAGGATGTCCAGCCAAACTATATTTTAAAATTCACTGACTTTACTAAATTTTCCATTGGGTGGAAAGAAAACATGAAAAATCATTTGTTGACTTTGAGAATAGGGATTAATATGCACAACTGGGACAGACAACTGTGTTAAAATATATTCGCAGTGTGTATTAACTGGAAGCAATATGTTATTTTGACTACTGTGAATAAAAGTTGCATTTTTTTAAAAGTGAATTTGTAAAAAATCCCCTGGTTTTCCAGTTCGCTGGACACCCTGCACCTTCCATACTATTGACAACAATGATAACACCACACCACCAACACAACACCACACAAAAATACAAGTTAGCATCTACGCCCATTGCAGTGTATGTTAAAGGAGATGAATGGTTCTTCTCACCAAGCCATGTATAGCACAAAAATAAGCCAGATGTCCAGTATTACTATTATATGGAATTTGGTTATATCATGTTCATAAGGCCTTGACCAGAGCAGCACAATGAAGAGGTTCAAGTGAAAGGAACAGCAATCAATCATAAAATAATGATTCACAGTTTCCCGCAAAGTGTATAATATATTGTGGGCAAAAAAAAAACACAATTCTTTAACCCTTTTAGTGCCACGCCTATTCCAGAATTCGCATGTGAAGAGTGCCAAAGGCCTGTTAGGTTTTGTGTACGAAGAATAACACAGCTATTCTCATTTTAATCTGCATGTACTTTTCCTTAATAATAATAAATTAATATGATTTAATTTAAATTAATTGAACTCCCCCCATCCCCTGCAAAAAAACTAAGGCTAATTAAAATATTTAAAAAAATATTATATATACATTTCACTATTATTTTACTGCAGTGCATTTAGTTTTACACAAGAAAATAAAGTTTTGAATATATATGATTATAAATAGGAATCAACGGAATTTTAATTTGATATCCTACATTAAATATTTTTGGGCTGTTATTGCTTACCTTACAGCAGGATTTATTATATTGCTTACCTCATGAATTAAATATTTAGGCTCACACACAATGAATGCGTTTTTCAAAAAACCTTTTATAATGAATAATTTCATATTTTTTATACGTGTTATATAAATTGATGAAGTTATTATGCCTATTTACTTGCATTGGTCAAGAAATCTTTTCATTCACATGATATAACATGAAAATCCAAATAGTATATTTTTCTAAACTCAGAACAATTTAACCCGTACATTTGAAAACTGTTTACAAAATATTTACACCAGTAGAAATATTAGTCCTAGGTACGCTTATGTTTTTTCCATGCAGCTCGTATGTGAACCGGCTTTGCACTTAGCACATTGAGAACGTGACCATCTGCCATTGTAAATATACTAAACGCCCAGTTCCACTAACCATTTACGTTTGATTTTTGTAACCAACCTTAAATAAAATAATAGAGGAAAATGTTCTCTTTACAGTGATATATGACACTACCACACTATCTATCAGGTAAAGCGAGAACTAGCGCAAATCTAGAGATCCGGCCTTATCGACTCTGCTACTTTTAACGGTAGTAGGCGGTGCGGATCAGATCGGATCGTGACACTTTTAGCGATAATAAGCGGAGCCGATTAGATCGGCTCATGGCACTACAAGAGTTAATGTAGTGTATGTTCACAACAATACTTATAAGAGATGTTTAACCTCTTTATTCATCTCATTCTTTTTTAAATTATTTGATCCAAGATTGCAAACGAGTTTATTTAGTTTTATCGTCTTGCAAATTAGAATAGACCTACACTCAATCATAGATATGACCTGAAATTAATTTAACAACTTGATCAACCATTTTAAATGTATCTATTTGATAGTAAAATTAAACCAACAATACCTTTATTTGGTGGCTGGACAAAGTGAATTTAAAAATTATTTGATTGATTTAGAATTATATCAATAATGTTTAAACAAAGAGTCAACCAAGCACTTTTTTCTTGTGTGTGTGTCTGCAATATTAAGTTATCTTGTGTCTTTTTTAGTAAAACTTTCAAATAAATAATTTCTAAAACTTACTGTTTTCTTTGTTTCTTTAAGAGATATTTAGATTAAATGATTTTAATTATCACAGTGAAGTCTCTACCACTTTTGTTATAATTTATTTGATCATGTATATTCCATAGATATAATGATTTCTTTTACTCATTCATGTTGTCCAAACGGCTTGACACTCAAAACACAGTTAATAATAATAAGCCGATCATAAAACAACAAATCAAAACCTATTTTTCATTCATCGTCGTCACTTTGATTCTTGGCCATTATGGTCAAGATGTCCACCTTACACAATGTCTTTTTTTTCCGTTTCATCCGTCGAAACATTGCCAACAAGCTGTTGGTGAACTGCAAGTCTTAGTCACACTCATTGTTTTGACTCCTTGAAGATAAATAACTATGTATTATATGTGCAGAGTGTGGTGATACATATTCCAAACATTTTGGCTCCATCTTCGTTTTAATGGGAGTGATTTCTGAAACCAGTTAAGATATAGTTTAAATTTCGTTTAGCATACAACAACAATATTTTTGTTATATGTGTCATCTATAGGTGTAAAATAGTACTTTAGTTTAAATTCTATCAGTTAATATACTGGCCAATATTCATCAAGGGTGTATAGCTGGCCAGCACTGGGTAGAAATGTTATGTTGATATGTTGTTATCAATTGATATGTACATAGTTTTACATTATAGCAGGGATGGGAACTCAAATTCTTTGAAACCCTAGAATCTATAAGGATATTCAAGAAAATTAGTTGTTTTATACTTACTAATTTTCCCAAACAGAAAATTAAATCTGATTACCATTTATTTAAAAAAAATTGTAGGTATGCAGCATCCTTTAATTTGATATTGAATGGCTCCCTCCCATCATAAATCTGTGAAATACATTCAGAAGGCTACGATGTCTCGACACATCTGTTCTTCAATGATTTTTCAAGTTGGTTCGACCATGAATTGTCGAGCAAAAGTTGATTTATCTTTAGTTTTATCAGAGCATCTGAGTGCCCCTTCAGATTATAGGCAGACATTCACTAAACTAATGGGATAAGATTATTATTATTATTAGCACCGCGTCCTACTACCCGTTCGGGTTATACACACTTACGCTAATGTGCAATGGTAGGGTGATTGTGAGATGAAATGGAGGACCTACAGTTTAACGTGGAATTCGAACCACGGTGGAGGCCTGGCATTCCTCACATTCACAAGTTGTGATTAATGCACGTCTTGTCAGAGGTGAAGGAAGGGTTTGGCAATCAGATAAATCTGTGCCGGGACCAAGGATTGAACCCCGGACCCTCAGCACAGAAGTCTGACACCTTACCCCTAGACCACCAGGTAATGGGATAAGAATAAGGAAGGTAGTTTATATGGAAATGTACCCATATTTGAATGGTGGAAGAGTGGTAAACCATTTAGGAAGAGTCGGCCTAGGTACACCTAAACTATAATCAATTCTAACAAGATTACATGGAACCAATGATGCATTGGAAACTTGTGCAGCATCAGAGACACTGGTGGTCAAAGAAAGTGGTGGATTCCCCCTATTATCAGGGAAAGGTAAATTAAGGGAAAAATTGTTCTTATTTGTGAAACACTTAGGCCACATGTAAACGATTTTTTTTAATATATGCTATCATACAAACATGGATCTTCCTCTACCATTAGATCACCACGTATGGCCATTGTATAGCAGTGTTTGTAGCTTTTGAAATGGATCCTAGCCTGTATGATCTGCGATATGTCCTCCCACCCTACCTAGTGTAGAGTTTTCTAAACCGGAGCTGCTACTTCTTTATTCAAGTAGCTCCTCATTTGTCCTTACGAGTCTCCGTGTTTAGCCCCGTTCCAGACCCACTGCTTCACAGATACATTTTTGGAACGCCAGGGATCAAACCCGGAATCTGGATCAGTAGTCAGGAACTATGACCAATTAAACAAAGGGTATTTTCTCTTCATTAATGGGCTTCAGGAGCTCTGGGCCCTGGTGCGGTCGCATCACCTGCACGAGGGGATGGTACGCTTTAGTTCCCAGTTAGATCACATAAATAACGTTGAGAAAATGTTCAATTAACCATCAATAATTAGTTTCGAGTTACAGTATACAAACATGTCTGTATTAGTATGAACTAGGAGTGTATGACTACTCGAAAATTCGGCTTCGAGTCGAGTTTAAGCATTTGCTCGAATTCGAATTAAAGATTTTTATAAAATTTGAAAATTTAAGTGCTCGGAATTTTCAATATTTTCCTCGAAAATTCCTTGTTTAGTTAATTTTTTATCAATTTTAAAGTATAATTTCATACCATATAGAGTCCCTCAATATTTCCTTTTGCCTAGTTAAAAAAAAAGTACGATTATATTAAATTTATTTTGAAATGCCCATTTGTGTGACTTAATCTATGGTTTTTGCATGGATCTATTACAGAAACACAACTCAAAATATTTCTAATACAAATATTGTTCTATATTACTAGAACTTGAATAACAAATCTCGGTGGCTGCGTGGTCTAACGCGCTATTCTCGTATTGGACTAGATTGCTGAAGACAGGGAGATCGGGTTTCGATTCCATTTGGGTGCACTGAGAGGGTTTTTTCCCTACATGGTTTTCCACTCTCCCTCCATACAAATACGGGTGTATTTCCTCTAAATTAAGCTTTCTTAATCCCTAACCCATTAGTGTAAATAGTACATACGCGTATAAACCGAACGGGTAGTAAGACTCGGTGCTAAAAAAAATAAGACTCGTTTTCATCCAAACTCGACTCGAACTCGAAGTGAAAAATGCCTCCCCTAGTATTAACTAGCCTATTACTAATAATTATTTTCCAGTTACAGTGAACAAACAACGCGATTATACAGTACATAAATAACTGGTTACCAGTTGCGGTACACAAAGAACTTTATGGAAATATACCATGAATCATCAGTCACTTTCTCCCAGCTTGAGTACATAAACCCACTCGACATAGCCCTAAACTCGGGGTGTTATCAGTGTCACTCCATTTCTAGGTCACACACTATAATATCACTATGTTAATATGTGATCAGCTGATTTTTACCAACACTCGTGACATTTTATAACAGACCAGTTTCTCTATTGTGTGTTCAAGAAAGAAGAGCGTTTGTATAATGAACATCTGAGGACATAATTTATGTCTGATAGTATAAGTGTTGACAGAACTGATAATTATAGTGAATCATGGTCAGGGAGACCAGGGTTCAGTCTTTGCTGGGTACATTTGGAGGTTTCATTAATAATTTAACAAGGCACTGTTAACCAAAATTATTTATTTTTAGCACCGCGTCTTACTAACCGTTTGGGTTATACGCTTATATACTAATTACGCTAATGGTTTTAGGGATTAGGAAGATTATATTCATATGAAGTGTACCCGCATTTGCGTGGTGGGAGATCGAAAAGCCGTTTTGAGGAAAAACACCCTCAGTACACACGACCTAGATTCGAACATCGGTATCCTCGTCATCGGCCGTCTAGTCAACTCAAGGCACAACGCGGCCACCGAAACTGGTTGTTAACCAAAATAAAATCGTAGCATTCTTGGAACTTACATACGTTATTAAAGAATGGCAAACCTGGATTTTACCAATATCCTAGAAATTTCTTTGCTCATATTCTTGAAAATTGTTATTATCATTATTATGATCATTATTATTATTTATTATTAGCTAGCACCGCGTCTTACTACCCGTTCGGTTTATACGCACTTACGCTAATGTGCAATGGTAGGGTTATTGTGAAATGAAATGGAGGACATACAGTTCAACGTGGAATCCGAACCACGGTGGAGGCCTGGCATTCCTCACATTCACAAGTTGTGATTAATAAACGTCTTGTCAGAGGTGAAGGAAGGGTTTGGGAATCAGATAAATCCGTGCCGGGACAGAGAATTTTACCCTGGACCCTTAGCACAGAAGTCTGACACCTTACCCCTAGACCGCCAGGTCACTGATTCTTGAAACATAAATCCCAGTAAATATGTGTTTGTTATAAATTTGTAAAAAAAATTCTGCAGTTTGCAAATTTGAAGATGTAATTTTGAACACACACAGATAAGACAATTTACAATCAAGCAAATCTAATATTAAAGTAGACAACACTGTTTTACGGACAGCAAATAAGCATGCCCACTTATTAAAAATTCTTTCCCTTGGATTTCAATGTTTTTACTACTCGAAAGAGAGCGTTTTGACCACTTTTGATTAAGTCGGAAGTTTTGTGTTCTACCAGAATTAATTGTGTCCAAACTCACGCCGGTGAAAACGTAGTATGGGGTTGGGGTTCAAATCCTGTCCGGGTGTCCCAAGAGTGATTATTACTAAAATTGTTTTCTCCTCTCCCTTCAAGAAAATGCGAAAAGATATCCTTTAAATTTTACCTTACTCACTTCTACCACATTAGCGTAATTAATAGGTCCATCTAAACCGCCTCTGTGGTCTAGTGGTCATGGTTACTAGTTACAGGTCCAGAGGTCCTGGGTTCTATCCCTGGCTCTTTTAAAATGTATCTGTGAAATAGTGGGTCTGGAATGGGATCTATCACAGCCTCGTGAGGACATATGAGGAGCTACTTGAATAAAGAAGTAGCAGCTCTGGTTTAGAAAATTGAGATCAAGAGCATGCACCATATGTTCACTGTCCATCAACTCTGTGATACAATCGGATCGAAATCGTAGGTTTACACGAACACTCTTGCACGTGGGTCATTTTCGATTAAACCTTAATGGAGATTAAGAGTTGATAGAAGTTTCTTATACTGTATATTGTTGAAATATTAAATTATATTTGGATAAAAACTGCAAATTGAAAAGGCCGTTTTTGACTATTTTAGAATGGCTTCACTTATAAGCACTGTGCATAAATCTTCATTCTGTCATAATAGTGACGTACTGTAGTTATTAATAAGAAACTTTGTCACTTTGTCCTCCATTGTCATCGAGGAAAATTTCGAGTAATCATTCAAATACGAATGCACTGCACACATTTCTGTCATATATTGGGTCTTTTCTTTTCCTCTTTACTCCCATTTCTAAGTAGGAGTTGTTTTAATGGAAAAGGAGGGGGTTTATATTTTCCAAAAGTAATAGAAACAGCTACGTTTCCGTGTGATATAAAACTTAAAATCGGCAAGAAGTATAAAGAACACTCCAAATAATAATAAAATATTTAAGATTTTAAATGGCGAAAATAGAAGGGGGGGAGGAGGCTTAGGTAAAAAAAAACTTTCAGGCGTGGCATAAAATTTAAATTTTACAGGAATGCGGATGGATTACTTCAATAACAAAATACATTTTAAATATTTACTATCTATTAGGAAGGGTCTGGGGAAATGGGGGTTTTCATTGTTCCCAAAAATAAAAAATTGAATATTAATTTTCAGTACGCTAAAATATTTAAAATTTATAACCACCCCAAACAATCATTAAGATCTGATCCTTAAATTTCGAAATGAAGAAGCAGTAAGTGGTAAGCAATAAATTCCCACAAGTTTCCTAAAATTAATATAAAAACACTTTTTTGTGTGAAGTTTGACATTTAAGGCAATATACAATCGCGGAGAACCGAATAACGTCTGAACTTAACGAGTTTCCTAATTTAAGTCCAGGAAATGGAAGAGCTGAAATTGATGCAACGTAAAAAGGACACAACTTTTCAGTGTGGTTCTTAATCCTTTTAACTTTTATAGCCTTTTTATTTTTATTAGATTTACTTTTTGACCTTCTTACATTTTAATTTGTGTCCGTTTTGCCTTTACCCTAGCAAAGCCATGCAAAAAGGTGTGAAAAGGGCAAAATGGGTAACGAATAGATATAATCAATTTAAAAAGGATAAAATGAGTGAGTAAAAAAGGGCTAAATATCCAAAAAAGTGTAAAAAGGATTAAAATGGTAAGACCAGATAAAATAAATATAAGGGGGAAAAGGCAAATAAAGATGGTAAAAAAGGCAAAAAGTGCAAAGAGGATAGAAGGTAATAAAGAGGTAGTCATATAAGGTAAAAAATACCAAAATAATAAAAGGGGCAAAATATGCCTAGAAAGAAAAAAGGGTAAACAGAGTAAAAGTGGTAAAAACTTAAAAAGTTCAAAATGGGAAAAAGTACCTAAAGGGCAAAAAGGGTTGCGAGGTTAAAAAGGGCAAATAGTTCAAAAATGGTCAAAAACATGGACGGGCTAAAAAGGGATATTTAAAAGTGGTAAAAAATACCAAAAAAATTGGTTTATTCACTTTCGCATTTTATTCCCCTTTGTACCCTTTTATCAATTTTTTACATTTTCTATTACCTTTTAAAAAAATCGGCTACTTTTAATTATCTTTGCCCTTTTTACTTTTTTCACCCAAAACTATTTATCCCTGAAAAAGCCGGGTACGTCATGCTAAAAAAAATTTGTTATGGCTATGATAAAACGTTAACTCTCACGAACGATTTAATGGCGAAATAACTTATAATAAGGTGCTCAAAGTATTGTAATTTTGCTTACAATTGTTAAATATAAGTAATATGACAAAATTTTGAAGCCCCTCCATTATATTTTACAATGAAATTAGATTGGAAATTATTTGCGAAACCAAAACCAACTAAATTAAAACAGCTCTCGACATGAACTGTAGTAATATCTCATTTAAATACTAGATAGCAGCACAAAGCAAATGACAGATAGTGTCACCTTGTTTGAGTAGATAGCAGCACTATACAAAATATGACAGCTTTTTTTTTCTAACTTCTGGGCGTCAAGATGAATAATTTTTAGTACTTATATGAAAGTGTTTGCATCGGCTGGTGAACGTTGAAATCGCCACCCACACCCAAAATGAGATCAAATAAAAGGTATACCGTGTAACCAGTTGATACTTACTAGGCTATCTCTTATTTAAATAAATGGTACGAAAACCTCAATGACTTTCTAACTCCATTGTTTAAAAATGAAGCTATTTACTCAAAACTCGTAATATATTATGTGAAACCAAATAATATACACTAGCAAACCCAAGCTTAGTTACGTAAAACATTTTTGAATACTGGTTTTAGATTTTATAATTTTATTTTTAAGGAATTAATGTACTCATTTATATATTTGGACCAATAAAAAAGATCGATATTGGGTCAACAAGGGTCAACACTTCATATTAAAATTTCAACTTCCGGATAAAATTTTCGACATTTTATTAGGTGTTGCACGTCTTCAGGTCATCGCACTGCTATTAAATTTCTCATTTATATATTTTGACTAATAAAAAATTTAAATTTGAATATTGAGTCAAAGATAATAGAGATAAATCATGGCTGTACAAACATATCTCCTAAGAGGTTAAAGAAAAAAGAACATAAACTTTTTAAGAGACTTACTAATAAATAAATAATTACTCTGTGGAATTAGAGAATTATTGCGTTAAAACATAAGTAGTATCTCTGTACAACTAATACAATTAATACAATTGTATTAATATATTTGCCTATATCTCAGAAACTATTGGTTCTATAAAAATATATTTCAAATAAATGTTTTTTATTTTTAATAGTGCTACAATTTTTCAACAATAAGTTATTTAGTATATCAAATAGTTGCGGAGCTATGGAAATTTCCTCTTCTGTAAAGCACCCTAAAAGTCATCTTCATGGGAAAATGAAAATAGATATTTGTTTATAATCTTAATCAACGAATATATACGAATTTTAATCAAAATCGTTAGAGCCGATTTTGAGAAGAGACGTTCTTTTTATCTTCTCGCCCTTTAGTAAACTAATTTTAGGGTTAGACAGACACACACACAGACAGCATTGCAAAAAACACTTTTTAGGGTTGGGGGGGAGGGCGGATCACGAAAAGTCGACATCCATCAACATTTCGGTTTAGATTTTTTTTTACAGTCGAAATACTTTACCTTATATGTTCGAAAAGTTATTTGCGTATAGCTTGAAAATTATTGGTTTTATAGGAATATGTTTCAAATAAAATATTTTTATTATAAATAGACCTACATATTTTCAAAGATAACTAATTTCATATCTCAAATAGTTTCGGAGATGTGATAAAAATGAGAATCTACGCATCAGACCGGAATCCTTAAAGTAATTTACAGAGAAAATGAGAGTAGCCATTTTGTTTATAGTATTGATCGATGAATAGAAATGAAATTTAATCAAAATCTTTAGAGCCTATTTTTAGAAAATATAGATTTTTCTCTTTTCACCCTTCAGTAAACTACCCTTAATTTTAGGGTTTTATATTTTTCTCTTTTCACCCTTCAGTAAACTACCCTTAATTTTAGGGTTATATGTCCAATTCCAAAAAACTCTCGGGGCAACCCTATGAAAACCATAGATATCACGTTTCATCCAGATGACGAAATTCATCAAAATCTCGAGTTTAATTTAATTTTTTTTACGATCACAATACTTTCTCTACCTCTAAGATAGCGAGAAAGTAAAAAACCGTAAACATATACAAACTATTATCAATATCCTCCGGTAATTATGTTACAACCATTACAATGTTTTTGAAAAAAAAAAATCACATCTATATTTGCGGCGATCACGTTCGGTCGGGAGCTCGGATGCCTTGGCTTTCAGAGCTAAAGAGACTCTGAGGGCTGCTGACTCATCAACCTCCAGGGAGGGTGTTTCTGGCGGAAGTAGCGATTCCCAGGTCGGGATCACTGTTGCTGCCAGTCTGGGACCGCTGCTTGGATAGGTCCTGGAGATGCTTCAATGCTCTCTGGGGGCTATTCGGTCGATCCGTTCTTCAAGGTCCTGATTTGAGTTGACCGTTTGGGACAACTCGTGCAGGTCTGCGAGTATCTGTTGGGAGTCTTCGCGTGACATTTCTGTATCGGTTTCGTCGTCCTTTCTAAACCGCACAATTTTCCTTATCCTTCACAGGTTAAAAATTAACCTGGGGTCTCCAATTTGGGTAGAATCCCCCATTATCTCACCACTGAGCTTCATCTTTAGCTCACGTGTCCAACGGTGTGGGGAATAAACATAATCAAATCAACTGTTAAGATTTTTGAGTTGTTGCTTCACACATCATATGGTTTTCGTTGTTGGGGTGACTTATTTTCCCGCCAAATAAACATAATCACCGCTAAATATTCCACCATAATTGTCTTAGGTTTAGCTTTGTTCAGTTTGGGATTTTGGATTTAGGTTGCTACTTTGCTCCCTAAGTGCTGGTAATGGAACACACTTTCCTTTGCTGGTACATCTAGTAGCCAGCCAATAATTTCAGGGGGAGAGGTGGGGTTGGTAGGAACATTCACGCCGGAAGCTGGAAAAAATTATAAATGATAAACCCCTCCAGAAGCTCTCTAAAGTGTTTTTATGGCAACATAGCTCCCTAAATGCCGGAGGAGAGGACAAATTCTAAATATTAAACACCTCCAGAAGCGATCTGAAGTGTTTTTTTATGGCAACATAGCCCCCTAAATGCCGGAGGAGAGGACAAATTCTAAATATTAAACACCTATAGAAGCTATCTGAAGTGGTTTTTTATAGCAACTGTTTGGTAGTAAGTGGACTGTATAGTTTTTGCATCACATAACCACGGAATGTTTATGTTATACGACACATGGACACTCGAGTATTGCCAGATGGTAATTATATTGTATTGTTCATGACAATAAGAGCACCAAATGCAACTGACGCCCGATAGGTTCGGATCTGACCACGAGAACATTACGGGATGAACTACAGGACGAGACTGGCGTGCCCGCGACCGGAAATACGAACGGCGAGATTTAAACCGTCAAAAATGCGCACAACAGGCGCCAAACCAAGTTTCTTGGTGCCAAAACAACACAGTAAACATAATTCAAAATAAAATAAAATAAAAACAATATTCAAGTATACAATCCCCAAACACCAACATAGCACCATAACTGCCGAAGGCAAAAAAAAATTCTAAATTCTAAACTCCTCTAAAAGCTCTCTGACGTGCTTTTTATGGTAGCACAGCTCTCTAATTTGTGCTTTTGATAAAATGTTTGAAACATTAATAAAGCCATATATATATTTTGTCCATTAAATTTCAGGGGTTGGGGGGTGTTTGGGGGTTCAACTCCCCCTCCCCCGACTACAGCCTTGCTAGTAGCCAAGAAAGAATTAAATTTGTATTGAAGAATGTAGGAAACAATTTAAAGAGGTCTTGTGCCCGTTAAAATGATCTTACACGTTTGTGGGACAACTAAACTTAATTTTGATGTTTTCCACGACCTACTTCTTTTAACTTCGAAACTACAAGGCGAGACGTAAATCGGGTGTTTATAAAAGGTTTTAGTTTATAGTAAACTGGGCCACCCACACGCTGACGATTTCTGCTCAACATCTGTGCGTGTCATTTTGTCAATAGTTAGTTTTCTCCCTTCTGAAATACCTTGTCATTTTAATTTAGTATTTGAAAATCCCCTAAAGGGTTTTTTTTATTTATATTTTGCAATTAAGTTAATATGTAAATAAAATTAATATACTATGTTTCCGGCAAGGGTGAAAAAAGTAATATCTATTTTAAAATTGGGGGTTTATAATTTAAGGTGATGAATATACGAATTAAGAACTGGGTGTTGTGTTTTTTTATATATTTAAGTCAGATTGTAAATCGTGTGTTGATATAGTCATATGGTTAAGAAACTTCAAATTGTTTAACATATTGAAAAGTTTTTTTTTTCTATTACCCAATTCCTGCTCCCTATTTTAAAATTCCAAACTTTCCCAATTTTATGGTAACTGTACTCCTCAAATTAAAATTTTCTTCCATGCTGAAAATGAGATTTCATAATAATTTTGTAAAAATTATAAGCTTCTACTCCCACCCCCACACACTTTTTCAGTTTCCATATTCCTATTTTTAAATTTTAAGATTTATTTGAATATTTTACATGGACTATTTATGTGCGTGCCAAATTTCAATTTTAAACCATATTGAAAAGTAGTTTTTCATAGTAGTTATATCAAATTTGAGCTTCCATTTCCTAAGCTTAAATTTTGACATTCGATACATACAGACGTCATTCGGCTCTTTGGAAATGTCTAATGACTTACGTGTTGAACTTAAATTTTATATCACACCAAAAAGTGTGTTTTTTACAATAGTTTTAGGAATATTGAGGAGACCCCACTTCTTCATTTGCAGCTTCGTAATTTTGAAATTCAAGGACCAGACCTTAATGGTTGTTTGGGTTGGTCCCCTATACCCACCTAACAAATTTTAATCTTCTACCATACTGATCATCCTTCTACCTACCTGTCAAATTTAATTTTTTTACCATTCCTAAAAGTGTTTTTGTATTCCCCACCCACCCGACTTACCAAAGTCTCAATTAAAAATTTAACATGTTCATATTTATTTGGAATAGTATTTTTATCTGCCCGCTGAATCTAGCTCACTGAGAAGTAGTTCCCTAATATTAGTATTTGAAATACAAGCTCCTCCGGCCCCTTTTCTTATTCAATCTTAGAAATTTTAAAATTTAAGGTTTATTTGGTTATCCAAAGCTATCTCTTTACCTCTCCACCAAATCTTAGTTTTCTACCTCATTTAAAAAGGTTGTTTACAATTGTTAGTCCCACAATTTCCCGGAACCCCATCATACTAATTTATACTAAACTAGCGGACCCGACAGACGTTGTCCTGCCCGAACGTTGGCTTTTCGTTTGGGTGGCATAGTTGATTTCGATAATAAAACAAATACTATGTGATCATCACAATTACAAATTCACAATGAACTCCAAGTAGTGAGTTACACAAATATTACAAATTCAGTGTTTGTCTTCAGAAGGTTTTAACGGTCAATTATTGATGAACTTATGATTTTTTTAACGGTCAATTATTAATATTATATTCATTATTATAAATATTGGGTGGTGATGGTGGGGGGTGAAATTTTGAGGTTACATGTTCTGATATGCAAAAAATCTAAAAAAAAAATCCCCCCCCC
>CABFWB010000164.1:14580-31217 GCA_902151455.1 Timema bartmani | reverse complement strand
TCTGATTGCCAAACCCTTCCTTCACCTCTGACAAGACGTGTATTAATCACAACTTGTGAATGTGAGGAATGCCAGGCCTCCACCGTGGTTCGGATCCCACGTTAAACTGTAGGTCCTCCATTTCATCTCACAATCACCCTACTATTACACATGAATGTGTGTATAAACCGAACGGGTAGTAAAACGCGGTGATAGTAATAATAATAATAATTATAATAATCTTAAACCATGTGACCACCGAAGCGGGTATTTACAGGATGGCTACAAAACTTTTACTATAAAATTCCTTGAAATTTCCAGGTTTATCAGACAACATTTAAAAAATCTCCTGACACAAACTTTTGACAGTTAATCTTTGTGAATGGGATTTTTTGTTTGATTTTTACATTCATCACATATTTTCAAAAACAATTCTAATGGCTATTAAAGATCAACACTCTTATAAACTATATTTACAGTACCGTATTTAATGTTTAAGGTATTATTTTTGTGTAAATGTGTTATAAAAAATACTATGTTTTCCCTCTAATAATAAAACTGTCCTATCTAGACAATGCATTTTGTTTACATGTTTAGCTGCATAAAGAGTCACGTGTTTAAACTCCCTGACACTTTCTTATTTTTTATTAAATTTCTGGAGATGTCCCTGTTTTCCCTGACATCGAAAAATTCCCTGACTTTTCCAGATTTTACCTGTCTTTAGCCACCTTGATTTACTAATAAACAACACGACTAAACAAAATTCAAAATATTAAATGTCTTCATATGGATCCTCTCCAGATTTGAACCAGGGTGCCCTTCCTATAAACGTGATCAGCAAACTTTTACCACTTATATCACAGGGACTGATACTAAACAATCAACAACGTGAAGTTGTGTTTGATTATTATGTGTTCTCTGTCCCACCTGACGTTTACAGTTTGTTTGGGTCTCAGGCCTATTCTACACTAGCGGTTTAAATGCCGCGATTGTTGCTTCCACTTGTGCAGAATGGTTTAAAAATGTACATTGTACAGGCCGGTTGTATATTGCGGGACTTTTTTGTTGGAGTAAACTCGCAAAAAAAAAAACTCGTCAAAAGAGACGTTGGTGGATTCACCCCACATTATCGAACCGTCTCTCAACAGGACAGTTTCATATTATGTTTATGACTCACAGAATGTACCTAGAGAAGTTATTTTCTGTACTATAGAATGTCTGTGGTTTCATTTGATAAACTACTTGGTTTAGTGAATGAAAATATTTCAAAACGTGATACCATCTTGAGGAAGAGTATTATTCCTGCCGAAAGACTTGTTGTAACATTGAGGAACAGTTGCCTGTCAACGCCTGGTGTAGTTTGATTCGCGTTTCTACCGCTAGGCGGTTTTAACGCCACCAGAGGTAGCAGTTAAATGATGGTCTAGACGAAAACTTATTTTCTAACTTGATAACAAGGGTTTCATTCAAAGGCGTGGTTGCTAGCGCTTTAACCGCTAGTGTAGAAGAGGCCTTTTAAACCATTCTGCACAAGTGGAAGCAACAACCACGGCATTTTAACCGCTAGTGTAGAATCAGTAGCGTTATGGTAGCTGTTTAACAGTTGCGTTTCTGACAGTCAGGTGTAGATTCAAGAGTTTGTGGGTGTAAGCTAGCGGCAAAACCGCCGCGTTCTAACCGCTAGTGTAGAATCGGCCTTACAGTTGCGTTTTGACAGTCAGGTGTAGATTCAAGAGTTTGGGGGTGTAAGCTAGCGGCAAAACCGCCGCGTTTTAACCGCTAGTGTAGAATAGGCCTAATACTCGCGTTATGCAGGGTTGTCCTCCTTGAATGGTTGCGTCATCAGAACCAAGGACAGGCCACAAATGGAAACAAGCTGCTTCGGTAACAGGCAGGCCACTGAACTATGAGCTCAACACTAATTACTGACCTCTATCGGTCGCTGTCTTCTCCTCACCTTCTTTTGGTTTCAGGTGTTGTATTTAAGGTGGTATGGTCGGGATTGTGAGTTAAGGGCAATATTTTTGTAATTTTTATGGTAAACAATTCTTTCCGGAAAAATAAATAAAATATTTTTTCCAGTAGAAATTTAAGAGTTTAATTATCTACACAAAATAATCTCAACATTTCTTGTAATGGGTGTTCCTGTAATTTGATGAAAACATTTTCTCTTCATTGAAAAAGTTTCTCGTCGAATGCTAATATGCTCATGACATATATTCAATAACTTTTGAAATTATTAGATGTAGACAATCAAACTCTATATTTTTACACCCACCTCGGTGGCATAGTTGGCTAACGTGCTAGTCGTGTTGAGCTCGACTGCCGAGGACAGGGAGATCGAGGTTCAAATCTTGGTCGGGTGAACTGGTGGTGGTTTTTCCTAAAAGGTTTTCCACTGTCCCTCCACGCAAATGCGGGTTCACTTCCTCTTAATTCAACCCTCCCAATTCCTATTCCATTAGCGTAATTAGTACTTAAGCGTATAACCCGAACGGGTAGTAAGATGCGGTGCTAAATATTATTATTATATATGTTTTTACAAAAGATATATTTGATTTATTTTGTAAAAAAAAAATTACTTTGAAAACTAGAAAAACAGTGACTTTTCTGAAGCCCCCTTCCATCCCAGCGTCCACTTTACCCGCATAAGGCTACCCTCCACCTCCCCACGGGTATTGAATCTCAATCTCGCAGTAAGCTGGACTGCAGGTAATGGATAGGTCTAGATAGATAAAAGATCCGTTCGGCTGTACTGAGGTTTTTTCCCCTAAATGGTTCCCTTTTCTCCCTCGATGAAAATGTTGGTACGTTTCTTCTCTATTGTACCTAGCTTCTCCCTATCATATTAGCGTAAATATGTGGATAGTCTTGACAAGTAGCAAGACGTGGTGCACCATTACTTAACCAAGTAACGTATAGCATACAAACTACAATCTCATTCAGATGAGGAGGAACTTTATTGACAGTTATTAAAGTTAATAACACTATTTTCATATATTTATACGCAAAGCCGCGTGATCTGCAACCGTCAATTTTCATTGATAATATCAATACCTTTGAACTAAGACTAATACTAAAGTATAATAGTATCAGTGTGTACCACAAGTATGCACGTATAGCCTGCAGGCTTATAACCGCTTGGGACCCACCTCGGTGGCATAGTTGGCTAACGCGCTAGTCGTGTTGAGCTCGACTACCGAGGACGGGGAGATCGAGTTTCGAATCTCGGTCGGCTGAACTGGGGGTGGTTTCCCCTAAGTGGGTTTCCACTCTCCCTCCACGCAAATGCGGGTTCACTTCCTCTAAATACAACCTTCCCATTCCTAATCTATTAGCGTAATTAGTACTTAAACGTATAACCCGAACGGGTAGTAAGACGCGGTGCTAAATAATAATAATAATAATAATAATAGTAATACTATAACCGCTTAGTAGACTCGAGTTGAATGGAGGATTGCTCGAATATCTCATTGTATTGAAAATTAGTTAATGGTTTAGTGAGTTATTGGTCAACTACTCACCTAGGAGAAATACATAGTATACTTTGCATACAAGGCTTGGAGGTTGCAAATGTCAATTCATGTGTAACTAAAGACAAAACTATTAAAAAAAAGGGATTCTATTTAAAGGATGCTATATTTATATTTAACTTTTTAAAAAACAAATGTTTATAAACCTATAAAATAATGGTTTTAGAATCTTGTGATAAAATTAATATTCACTGTTACTATTGATTCGTAATTTCAGGGAATATTTATTTCTTGAGTAAAATAAAAAAGGGAAAATGTTTATTTCAAACGTGAAAAGAAATTAGAAATTATTATTTCTAAATTGGAACAAAGGAGGAAAATTTAGTTCAAACGTGGAAAAGTAAGAAGGAATGTTTATATCAAAAGAGGAAAAATATGAAGAAATATTTATTTTAAACATGGAAAAGAAGAAATAATTATTATTTCTAACTTAGAAAAGAAAGGAGAAATTATTATTTCATAAGTGGGAAAATGATAAATTATTATTTCTAATTTGGAAAAGAAAGAAGAAAGTTTTATTTCAAACGTGGAAAAGAAAAGAGGAATTATTAGTTCAAACGTTGAAAAGCAAGGGGAAATGTTTATTTCAAAATTGGAAAAAATACTTATTTTAAACTGGTTTAAAGAAAGGAGAAATAGTTATTTCAAACGCGGAGAGGCAATTATAAATGTTTATTTCAAAGACGGTGAAGGAAGAAGAAATGTGTTTGTCGCTATTGGAAAATTTAACTATCTAATAAGAGGGATTTTAATGTGAAGGGTGAAATTTAATAAAATGCATTAGCATTCTACTTTACAAATAATATAAAGACATAATACTTTGTGAAATCTCCCAATGTACCCGATCGGGGACTGAACGCTGTTCCCCGAATCAAACGCAAATCTGGGTGTGCCAATATTTAAACCCTCGATTCAAAATTGAATTGGCAGACTGTGTTAATTTTGACAATTTTGAGATAAATAAAGATATAGTTTTTCTTAAATAACGATTTGAGTTTTTTTCTAAAGTTAAAAATATTCTGTATCGGCAGTCCAACTGAGTGTATTTGTCTCCTCCCTTTCAATAGCATCTCTCCCTCTCTCTCCTTCCCCACACCACTAATGACTCGTGATTGTTGTCCTTGGATCACGCGATATTCCCCTACATACGTGCCGGCCTGAACGACTGCCTGACAGCCTGCCTTCCTCTAGTCGGGGATATGGGTCAGAAGCTATCACCTATCAGTGTTTACTGGACTTGGAGAGCTACCTTGTCTCTTTGCTAGTTCTTCAAACTACATCAGCTCCCATGATACGCATCTAGTCTTAGTACACATGTAGCCTCTATCTATAGTACACATATAACACACACACATATATATATAGCACGCATGTAGCCTCCATCTATATTACACATTTAACCTCTATCGATAGTAGCCTACACATCTAGCCTCCATTTATTTTACAAATCTAACCTATATATACATATATAGATAGATAGATAGATAGATAGATATATTACACTTCACATATAATTAAAATCTTACCTCTATTTATAGTACGCATGTGGCCTCCTTAGATAGTACACATCCAACCTCTATCTATATTAGATTACATGTCTAACCTCTATTTATAGTCCGCATGTAGCCTCCCTATATAGTACACATCTAACCTCTATCTATAGTACACATGTATCCTCCATATATAGTACACATCTAGCCTTAATCTATTCTAGAGTACGCACCTAGTGCTAATCTATATTACACATAGTCTCCGTCTTTAGTAAACATCTAGCATCCATCTCTAGTAGGCTACACATATAGCCTCCATCTGACACATAGTTTCCATCTGAAACATACGAGTAAGACTTATTAGTTCCATTTATACCATAAAACTTATGCTACCTTCTCAACTCTTTGATTAAGCAACGTAGAACAATATACACTTAAGTGGGGGGAGGGGTGAGACCAATTACTCAAAAAACAAAATATATATGCAGATACAATCAAATGATTCTTTATTTAACAAATTGGCATAACATTAGCTGACAGGAGAGCAGTGATAGACTAATTCGATAAAAATATGTTTCATAAATACACGTAAATCGTGAAAACCATTGAACTTGTGAAGCAAGTTCTTAAACAATAATACAAGATAAATAATAATAGCAAACCAATTCCTCAATGGGACAGTTTTAGAGAGCAACAAAACCTGAAAAATATATTATAAGTATTCTCTCAGTAAATAATGATAATCAATTAGATCAAAGGTCTTAATGTACAAAATGTACCCTTAAGGGGTCAAATAAAATTGACAATATTTCATATTAACTGAGTAAATGAATGAGAGCAAATTTTATACTGTGGTACTCGTATGGGGCCAAATCTAATAGACAACATTTAACACCTTAATCTTTATAACCTTAATAAGGTCTTAGAAGTACAATGATCTCTATCAAGAGGGACTATTAGACAAGGTAAATGAATATTAAACTCAAGTATTCAATACATTAACTAACTTTCATTTACACAAAAGAATATCATATAAAAGTATTAGGCCTATTACTGGAAAGACCAGGAAAGACGATAAATCATAGATAATCAGGATAACGCAAAATCCAATCTTACCTTAAAATTAAAATTAAAGTCTTAAGTGTTCAAATTAATCAGAGCTCACAAAATAATATTCTAAAGTATTAATTTTAAAAGTTTACGTTCCAAAACTAGTAGAGTCCAAAACACAGGAAAATAGCTAGAATCCAAATGACAAAAAAATAGTCAAAAAGAGTCCAAAACATTGAAAATTATTTAAATAACAGCAAAAATAAATTTTCTGAATACATCTTTGAAAGATTACGACGGAGGTAGAAATTATAAATTACCTACATTATGAAGTCGTAGATATGTCACCTGTCGCGATTCGATGTTGAGCCAAGAAGTTGATTATTACCCTTTCAGCTGTAGCCATTTCTCTCTCTGATAGAGTAGGTGAATTTGATCTTTGAGTTATAGGTCACAATTGGTAACCCTTATCCTCTTCTTGTTTTTATGGTTAACCAACATGATTTATTGACAAACAATAAATTTCCGTAAAAGAATATTACACATTAGCACATTTTAGCACTCATAAGAGATGAAATTGAATATGAAGTTGTGTACGAACATGAAAAATGGAGATGATTTCATCACTTTGTGAATTTTTTTAGGGGAGGGGGGTGTAGCTTAGGTTTCACAGGTAATGTCAAAGCTGAAAAGTAAGGCTATATAAATGAATGATTATTTGGATGGATTGGTTTAGATGATAGTGGTGTTGAGGATATTTGGGCTTATCTCAGATTTGGCCTCTTGTAGAAATGTTCTTCATCAGGGTCGTATCTTCCCAGGTTTCTTATAAATTGGTTACTGTGTGTGGCTGCTTCTACACAGAATTTATGAGTTCTATCCCTACAGATCTCCATTAGTATTCTACTGTTTGTCATTTCATGGAGATCAACTACACTCGTTCTTCTGTCCACACCAGTGATTGTTCCAAGGATCGTATTTTGAAGTCTCCTAAAGCGGGTTTCGACTGCGAAGCTCCAAGCAACACATTTGTATAGTCACATGGGCTGTACAATGCTTTTATAGAGTATAAGATAATCTTGTTGATTAATTCCACGACTTTTAAAGCGTGCATACAATTGAAAGACTCGTCCAAACGACTTTTTACTTGTAAAATCAATGTGCCAGTTTCATGTTAGCTTCTTGGTGCCCAGATATTTAATTTCGTTCTGCATTTAAACTTCAATGTTGTGCTGTATAAGACCCTTTGCGAGGTTTTTTATGCCTCTGGATATAATCATTGCCGATGACTTGTCTGGATTTACTCTAATCCAACATTTTGTGTGCCAGTCTTCTAATTTAACAATGTTCCGCTGCATCGTTAAGCTCGCGTAAGGTATGTTCCTATGGATCGTGTATAATAAGTGTGTCATCAGCAAGGAGTCTCATCTTAATTTTCTCTCTGGAAGGTACGTCAGCTACAAGATATATTGAGTACAGGTAAGGGACCAGGCTAGATCTCTTGGTACTCCCGATCGTATTGGATGCTGTTTTTACTTTGCACCATCAAATGTTACTTTAAACCCTCCACGTTGCAGGAAGTTATTTACTATATTCATCACCCAAGTAGTAAAATTTAAATGTATAAGATTTTGTAGAAGGCCTGTGTGCCATACCCTGCAACGTTTTCTTTCTATCCAAGAAAATAGCTACCAGCTGATTTTTCTGGTGATATCTTTCAGTGGATTCTTCAATGATATCAACTATTGGATGGATTGTTGAGTGTATAATTCTCAATCCAAACTGTAAATCAAATACGATATAATTTGAAATGATGATATGATATAAGTTTTTCAAAATTTTACTTAAAGTGCTGATAGGACGGCAATTTTGAAGGAACCTTTTATCTTGTCCCGGTTTTGGCAAAGCTAGAGCCATGACTTGTTTCTATGTGTTCAGAAATGATAAAGCGTTATCACTTTATTTAGAATGATTAGTAGGAGGGCTACTGTGTTTGGTGGAAGATATTTCAATAGCTCATTTGTAATTCGGTCATGGCCAGGTGCTTTATTTCTGATAGTGTGTCTTCGATAGTGATCTCCTCTGCCTGGTCTCGTGTTGGTCTGTACAGACAATTTTGTAACGTCCTTGTTGATTTTCTTTTGAAGTCCTTGTCTTCCGGTTCAATGCTGAGATTAAATTGGTTCGAGAGTGTCTCCGCGATAGCTTCCGCTTTATTCTCGCTAGAGTAAGCCATCTCCCTGGCTCCATGAATAGCCGATTAGGCCTTTAAATTGTTTCGTCACTTTCCATATATCTTTAGCTATCTGTAGCTGCCACGGTCAAATACTTGTTCCAATTTGTTTCAAGAATTTGAATTAATTTTCTACAATTCTTAGCCTCGTAGAAACGTTGAGACAGCTGGCCTAGAGATCTACCATGCATCATCAAGCGTACAGCGGTAGCCGGCCTAGGATGCCACTCTAGCAGGTCAGGAAACTGACGCAGCCTGCCAAGGGTAAGGAGCACTCTTCGCTATCCTTGTAACCAGGGCCATTTTAAGACAATGTGAGGCCCGGGCAAAAGAATCTGATGCCCTCTTTTGTTCGGCAGTTTTTCAATTTTAGCACTAAACCGTTCCAATATATTGATATGTACTCAGTACTTATGTTACTTATTAATTTCTCATGTTTTTTTGAATATTGATCAACCCATTAAATGACTGTACTTTATTAAATAAATGCAAACAATCTAATTAAGTTAACAAAAGTAAATTCCTCTTTGCACCATTTCACTGTTAGTTTTCTGTAGACCAACAGTGGTAGCACAATGGTGGCGTATTCTACTGTACCGCAGCACATTACTCGAATAACGGATATCTTAAATAACATAAAGTTAGGGTTTTCAGGAATCTGGAGTGGAATCCTCTTATTGCTATTAATTATCTGTACACTATTTGATGTGGAATTTAGAATAATAACTGTAATTGAATTTAATTTTTTTTAGGGAAAATGTGACCCACTGGAATGGGAGGCCTGGAGCAACTACCCCCTTTGCACCCCCCTCAACCTCCCTCCATCTAGACGTGGCCCTGCTTGTAAGATACACAAACAGTGGCGTAGGAACGTTTTTATTTGGGGGGTGGGGGAGATACAATCATGGGCTGTTATAGGGGACATTATTTTTGGGATTAAAAAAAAACCAGGAAAATATTATATTTAACGGTCCCATTGTGCATTTTTCTTATTTATTTTAGGCGTGCCAAATATTAGAGTTAATACACACAAAATAAATTAAGAAAAATTATATCTAATGTGGCTCAAATAAAAATTATGAAACACTGAAAATTAAAGTAGGTTTCCAAACAACTTTGCCCTACATTCATTATTAGCTATAAAACCACAAACTAGTTTTGCAATTTCAAGTTTGTTGAGCTTATCAGGGTATGCATTAAGCAGACACAGATGACTTAGTCTTTATTGCCTCATCGTGGAGTGAAGATAGTTTTTTATGCGTTCAAGCATTGAAAAACTTCTTTCTTCAGTGGGTGCTCTAAGTAGATTTTATTTATATCTTGTTAACTCAGAGTGAGCTCTGTATCCTGCCTCAACAAGATCTTTACATGATTTATAAGTTTCATTATATTATTTTGGGACGGTAAAAATTATACTATTCAGCCCCTCCTCAATCTTTAGGGGGGTAAAATTTACCCCTACCCTCTCCGTTCCTGTGCCACTGTACACAAATAAACATAAGAAAATACAAGCGATACATATTTACAATCTAATTTACACTCTAACACGGAATAATATACCAAAACAAAATCTCTATAGTTTCATTAAATGGGTTTCTTCATCTAGGTAATATTTACAAAAACAATAGCAATTATTGTGTATAAATCTCCATAGCTTCCAGTAGTGCCATCAAGGATCGCTTACTAAATTCATAAACTCATGTTGGAGTGGAGTCCTTTGGCTCACTCGAGAAGGTTATTCTTGGTCGGACACTAGTAAATGACACAACAAATATTTGAGTTGTATAGAGTCTTGAATTGAAATACTTCTTCCATGTTATGAGAGTCTTAAAGAAATATTCCTATTCGGAATCAATGTACAACAAATGCCAATGGAACACATTACACGACCAGAAACTAAGCCGTTATTTTAAAACGGGTATTATGGCAGTATGAAAAAATATATTGTTTAAACGTTATTAGAGAAACTATAGCCAAAATATTATCCGACAAAAGCAAGAGTAAATAATTCACTGAACGATAAACTGTGATCCAACTTTGATTTAATTTAAAATCATCTCATCATTTGAAATACTCTTTGTTTTTCTGAACTTCAAAGGTTTCTCTGATAAATCCTACTAATATGATAAAATCATCACTTTACTGTTCTTTCATATATCTACTTTCTCTCAACACCTCGGAGAGAAAGTATTGTGATCGTCAAAAAAAAAAAAAAAACCAAACTCGAGATTTTGAAAAAACATCGACGTTTCATGACCCCCTGAAACAAAAAATAATGTTGTTTCCTCAATGCCGTCTGTCTCTCTGTACCTCGGGCTAGAGCCGAAACTATTTGACCGATTGGGCTAAAACTTGGTATCTGGGGCTTTCATAAGGGCCTACTGAGCTTTTTTTTTAAATTTTTACTATCCTACCCTAAATTTAAGGGTAGTTTACTGAAGTGCAAAAAGACAAAAAAAATCGATTTTCTCAAAATCCGCTCAAACGATTTTGATTAAATCTTATATCCAAACATTGTTTTTTAATATAAATAAGATGGAAATTTTCATTTTCTCGTGAAAATGAATTTGAAGGTACTTTACATTTTTTATTTGAAAAATACTTTTATAAAACCAATAATTTTTAAGGTATTAAATATATATTCTTAGATTAAAGTCTTTGAAATATGAAATTGGTTGTTATGCTCTTTGGTAGACAGAGATGTTCCTCTTTCCTCAATGTTTCTGTAACAGTGTGTTTTATTTAGTCCATGCTCTTTGGTGGAGTGTTTCTGCAACAATGTACATTATTTGGTTCCAAAAAATATTATTAGTTTTTTAATAAATATATCTATTTTAAGATAAAAGAGAGAGAAAATCTGTGAGGTGCGCCTTACTAATTATTTATACAGAAATGCCCTGGGTTTTTTCGTGAAATATATTTGTTATTAATAATTGTGCTATTTTATTTTATTATATTAATATGTAGTTTTAAATTGAAGAGCTATTATTCACAAAATAAAACATAAACACCCTTTATTAATTAATATATTTTGAAAAGTATAGCTGGTCGGTTTTTGCACCAAACCTCGCCAATAATTGGACATTTAGCTAATCGCTAAACAGATACAATATAAGAATTAATCGCAAACCTACTTGAAATGATGCCAATGCTTGGTCCATAAGTCACTTCCTTTTTTTTCTCTATTTTTTTAAGGTCACCGGTGAAAGGGGAGTATTCCCCGTTGACGATGCATGATCACTCTACAGTCGAGAATCTTTCGTCTCAAGGGAAGTTTGGGTGAGAAGTCTAATTATAACATCTGTTGGCAGCTCTGCCAACGTGTTGTTAAGATATACAGCGAGCCAGCAGCCAATGAGCCATGCTGGCATCACGTGGTACTCAGTACGTTACCTCCTGCATCAGCTCTACTACGCAGGAAGCGCATGATTCCCGCCAGCAACATCGTATTCAGACGATGTGTAAAGTCTGTTCAGCGTAGGAATTGTTTTATGAAAGGCCTTTTTCCCTACCAGAAATCTGTTATATAGAAGTATATTGTTAGGAAAAAAGACCTTTCAGAGAGTAATTCCTACCGTGAATGGAATATACCTACAAACCAGTGAAACTACAAAGGAAAATAAAAGTATCAGTCAAATTAATAAACAATCCTATTAGAGGTGTGCGAAGTCCATTTTTTCAATTCGAAGCGAACTCGAATCGAATATAAGAAATATTCTCGAAAAGGAATCGAAGTTCGAATATTTTATTTTATTAGTTTTATGCTCGAAAAAATATTATATTATGGGTTATTTATATTACAACATGCACTAAAGTGAATTGGAAAAAGGTTTTATTGTACAATTTTTTGTAATATTTCGTGCTAATCTGACAAATCAAGTTGTTACTATCATAACATTCAATACAATTACTTCAGATTTTTGAATATTAATTTGTAATGTAAGAAACAGCTCAAAATGGCTAAATTTGAGCATAAATTGAGTATTTTATCTGTTAATATTTTTATTGACAAAGCTTCAAAGCCAGAATTTGTTTCGAAGCGAAGTCGAAGCTGAGGTTTGTTTCGAAGCTAAGTCGAAGTTTTGAAACTTTGCACACCCCTACATCCTATAATTCTCACAGACTAAGTTTATTCACTAATTTATTAAATAAAATAATACCGAAATACCGGTATTGATTTAATCTATAAAAATATGCCTAATTGAATAGATGAAATATATTGTAATTAGGCTTATCACAAAGCTTCACTGTTTTAACTCACTCAAACCAGCATAAGTAGGTCTGATTTGCAGATGACTGGGAGGTTGGGGTTCAAATCTAGGCAGGGTGGTAGAATGATACGGGGAGAGGGGCGGGAGAAATATTCCTGAAAGGTCTAAGAAATAGTTAGTTCCTTCTAGTGTGAGACTAATAATTACCACCAAGCCCTTCTGGGCGGCAATCATAATCGTCATCATCATTATATCACCACCACATTGTCATCACTGGCAAATACTGGGCTCGAAATAGGAACTTTCACAAATAAACACAGTGGCCAAGGAGATTCAATAGGAATAATTCAAGCGCTTGCACAATAAGTGTCACATAATAAATATTTAATTAAACCGGTTTTGATTCATTGTGATTTTAACTAAGTCCATTTTTAATTTCCTATATATAATTTGATAAGCTCGTTTTCCGGTTATAAAAATTACGAGGAAATGGCTCAACATATTTTGACAAACGAACTTTTATTTTAAAAGTTAGGTGCCCAGAATGCCGGGAAAAATAATAGTTTCCAACGAAAGTCTGATTTTCCCAGAAAATTTTCGGATTTTCATTATAAGTTGTATGGTGTAACAAATATAAAAATTATGGCAAAAATGTATGTTTACTAAACAAACCAATGATAGTAATATATATATATATATACAATTTTGTTACCATTTAAACTATTTATTCTTCTTAATTTTTGAATATTTCACAAAATGGCCATTGTAATAGCTGGTCCTAGCACATCTAGGCTCCTATTACCTTTTTTTTTAACTGAGGGAATTAATTTCCTAGACTGGGGAAACATTTATTATTATGTTGTTATCATTAATTAGCATTTAAATCTACAATATTGACTTTATTTCGCAAATTAAAAGATTAAGTTGTCAATTTCGCGAAAATATTTTCCTACCTTTGGTTTCGCGCATGAAACGATACAATAATGTTTAAAATATGTTTTGGTATATATTATAATTTTAAAAATTAATAAAATAATCTTGAAATGTGTTAAGATAATCATTTTAATTGTTCAAGTATGGGTTTTAGTGTTCACTTTTTCTAATAATGCTTCAATACAAAATATAAGCTCAAACATGTTTCCATATTACCACTCAATTTTGTGTGAATAATATTTCAAAGTAATGTTTTGTGTATTCCATCTATCTTCTCTCTCTCTCTCTCTCACACACACACACACACACTCTCACTATCACTCTCGCACTATCTCTCTCTCTCACACACACATTCTCTAGCACATTTTAGCTCTCTCACACTTTTTCTGTCAAAATCTTTCTCACACTTTCACATTCACACACAATTTCACACACACTACTACAGACTCTAACCCTCACACAATTTCTCTCACTCACTCTTTCTCACACACTAATTTTTTCACACACTTTATCTCACACACACATTCTCTCGCAGACACACTCTATCACAAACACACAATTTCACACACACTCTCTTTCATACAAACCCTCTTTCACATACATTTTATCTCACACCCATGCTTTCATACACTCTTTTATCACACACATTCTTTCTCACTTTATCTCTCATACGTTCCCTCACATGCACACACACACACTCTCTCTTTCAAACTCTATCCCTTTCCACACAATTTCTCACACTCTCTCTCTCTCTCACACACTCACTCTCTCACACACTCGCTCTCTCACACTCACGCTCTAATTTTAATAATCTCATTCTCACACTCTCTCTCTCTTTCAAACTCTATCCTTTTCCACACAATTCCTCACACTCTCTCTCACACACTCACTCTCTTACACGCACATTCTAATTTTAACAATCTCATTCTCACACTCACTCACATACACCTCTCGGGAAGCCTTAAGAAAGCCCTAGATACCAAGTTTCAGCCCAATCGGTAAAATGGTTTCGGCTCTAGTCCAAAATACAAACACACACACAGCCTATATTGCAAGAAAACGCTTTTTCAGTTTCAGGGGGTCACGAGACGTCGACCTCCATCAAAATCTCAAATTAGATTGTTTTGATGATCACGATACCTTCTACATCAGAGGGGTCGCGAGAAATTAAAAAAATAGCTCAAAGTTTTGTTTGTTGGTATCATCTACAATCTGCATTAATTTTACGGTTATATAGACAATCAAAATACTTGTCAAGGTTCTAAAAAAATAGTTTTATAGCTAACTATGAAAGTTCACGTAATTTTTCAACACAATGCAAAGCTCAAAATAGTTGGCGCTAGGGTGGTTAAGGGGGCAGAGGAGGGGAAGGGAGTCTTAGAGAGGTGGGAGGGACGTAGGGAGGGGAAGTGTATATGCAAATTAACAGTTTCATGAGTAACTAAAACAAAAAAATAAGTAGCTTCATAAACCATGGTACCCAAGAGAATAGTGTGTAAAATACAGTAGATTCTGTTTTTTAATGTGTAATATAGAGTAGAGTATGTTTTTTATGTATAATATACCGTAGAGTTAGTTTTGTAATGTGTAATATACAGTAGAGTCTGTTTTGTAATGTTTAGTATACAGTAGAGTCTCTTTTGTAATGTGTAATATACAGTAGAGTCTGTTTTTTATGTATAATATACCGTAGAGTCAGTTTTGTAATGTGTAATATACAGTAGAGTCTGTTTTGTAATGTTTAGTATACAGTAGAGTCTGTTTTGTAATGTGTAATATACAGTAGAGTCTGTTTTTATATATAATATACCGTAGAGTCGGTTCTGTAATGTGTAATATACAGTAGAGTCTGTTTTGTAATGTTTAGTATACAGTAGAGTCTGTTTTGTAATGTGTAATATACAGTAGATTCTGTTTTTGTGTATAATATACAGTGGAGTCGGCTTTTTAATGTGTAATATACAGTAGACTCTATTTTGTAATGTTTAATATACATTAGAGTCGGTTTTGTAATGTATAATATACAGTAGAGTATGTTTTGTAATGTGTAATAAACAGTGGAGTCTGTTTTGTAATGTGTAATATACAGTAGAGTATGTTTTGTAGTGTATAATAAACAGCAAAGTATGTTTTGTAATGTGTAATAAAGAGAAGTAATGTTTTGTAATATTAATACACAGTAACGCTTCGATAGCTCGAGCTGAACGTGACAAGGCACATCTCGAATTACTCGAAACGGCCGGAGCAAATGAAAGTACGTGAATGTTTTTTAAGTGTAAATAAATACCTAATTATATTTAAATAAACAGTAGGATTTGTATGATACAATATTAGCTAATTTGAAAAACTGGATTTTTATACCTCAACAAGATTCCCCATGAAATTTATATTTGAATCATTGGTTAAAATTAACATTTAATTTGAATTTTAGAAGGAATATTTGGCTAGTTCTAAGCCTGTACATTGTTAATTTTTTTCAAGTTTGTACTTATTTCAAATTTAGCTTAACGTTCTTCACCAAACCACCCCACATACCGAGAATGTAAAATATGCTTAGAGTTAGTCTAGTGACACAAAAATAAATAAGAAGGTGGTGAACTATGAGCCGGCGGTGAATGAGTTTCCTAATATAGGGAATGTGTTGGCTCGGCTTCCATCAATTCTGATTTTAAGTTTGCAATTTTCTTATGCTAGTTCTTCCAAAATCTTAAATTTGGTTTTTTAATTTTTCTTTTTGTTTTTATACGTGTTAGATTATAATATGTAACATAATTTGAGGTTATTGATTTATTGTGTACCAGCTGCCTAGATACTCGTGAAAAGTTTGTTCGAATTTTTTTTTTTTTAGATTACCCTTGGATTTCGAATTAAAAATGTTCTTTATTACAATACTAATTTTGTAAACATAAATATATTAATAGCCTAGGAGACGGCCAGACTGGGTGAGCGAGCGAGCGAGTGACTAAAATATAAAATAGAACACATTGGTTGTAATGAGAGGTGGCCAGACTGGAGCGAGCGACTGAGAGCGCGCGCTTGAAAGATAAAACTGGTCCTATTTTTCAAGCGTGCGCGCTCGACCCGGTACAGTCTAGTTTACAGGCGCTAGGCAATATTATTGTATGTTGGTTCATTGAGTGCTAGAAAAACTTCTCATTTTGACATTTTTATTACTATCGATAGATTTAGCACACTTGCTACTAACGGA
>CABFWB010000164.1:0-14531 GCA_902151455.1 Timema bartmani | reverse complement strand
TATATATATATGTAAAACTGATATGTTAAAATATTTCAGTATTATCAAAGTAGGCCTTTACAAATAAGAATCACCATTAGCGTGGAGAGAGGATGAGAAAACCACAACAATAAATCACTTGTTAAAACCCTCCTCAGTTCACTGAGCCAAGATTCGGAGCCTCCTCGTCAACAACTATCGAGAACTATCTGCTAATCACGCGCTCGCTCGCTCGCACGCTCGCCAGTTTATCCACCCAGTCGCTTGTGCGCTCGCTCGCTTGCACGCTTGTCAGTCTGGCCGAACCCTTATTTGTTGAGATGGGTCGATACCAGTTTTTTTTTTTCGATACGCGATACCGATACCACCATTTTCTCACGATACCGATACTAAAGTCGATACCAACCCATTAAATAGGATTAACCACACTGACATGAATTATTACCACTCGTCTTCAACGCCAAAAATAAACGTAAACACTGAGCGGCTACGACCGTAGAAACTTACCCGTTTTATTAACTCAAAGCGCCGTGAGATCGGCTGTAAGTTTCTCCTTTTTTATTTGACACCTCCACTTTAACATGCTATTATTTGGCTGCTATTGTCGCTATGCACGTGGCAGTGGAAAACCAAGTCAAAAGAAGCGCTTCATGACGTGACACGTGATGCATCGCATCGCGCGGAGGACTAAGATACCAGGCAGTTGAGTAGTAGTACTACCACCACCGCAGTTTTTGATGGATTATCGCCAAGCTTGAATTGTTTTTCATATTGTAGCATACCAATTAAGTATGTCGACGTTACAATCCTTATATTTTATTGCCATGTGCTAGCAAACATATTTTTAATCTATTTCATTGCGATTTCTTCTATTTTTTCAAGGATTTTTCGAGATATTTTTGTTTTTTCGATACTCGATACTATTTTTAACCACCCACTCGATACTCGATACCCCCAAGTATCGGTGCTTTCGGTATCGTGAAAAGTATCAACCCATCCCTAATTATTAGAATTTAAAAAAATAAACTATCAATAGTTTTCTGTGTTTCTCTTTATTATGGTTGTTTCATAGCGTAACCACGCGGATGCTCAAACTGTCGAAACTTGTGTTTGGTATCTACTTTGTACCGTTTTAATGCTATATTATAAATGTTACTTTCTTGCTAGGCTTGCTATAATGTTCTGATTTGAATCCGGTTATACCGACGTCTCTTATAACATAGTTTCTGATATACCGCGGGTATTTATTTATCCCCGAAGAATTGGTGTGTCACATATTATAGAGGTAAGTGCTTTATAAATGTAATTAGAAGAGTAGTTAGTCGATGTTCCAACAGATCAGAAAGCACTAAAAGGCTTAAAGACTGAGATTGGATGGCAAGAGGCACAGGAGATTTTGAGAAAGTAAAGGTAATGCAGGTAGTTTCGCTAAAAATATGAGATTCCAAAACATAGTCTTGAATTCTAAAAAAACACAAAAAATTACTTACATTTTAAATAAGTGATTATATAGGTTTTTTTTAAACTATTACTGTGGTGACTTATTGTATTAAGTGAAAATGAAAGAGATTTCGAAAAGTATGTCTGTACACAAAAGTGAAATAGAGGACGGCAGGCCCTCATATCCCACTTTGACTTGTGTGAGAGCCGACTCTACTACTGCTATATTCACATATGCAACTAAGCTAAATTAGGGTGGAGTACGTGTGCGTCAGGCCAAGCAAGGCCTATACGCTTTAAGGTTGGGTGCTAGTGAGCGCGAATTTAGTGCGCTAATTTTGCAGTTTTTATAGCATAAACATTTTTTGAACAAAATAAATCAAATTTTTCTTCTATAGAAACATAGAGTTTAGCTTTCTGCACGTGCTAATCTCAATAGTTTTTGAATATCTGGCATGAGCATAGTGGCATTTGGTGACAAACTTTTTAAATTAATAGAAAAAGTTGTCATTAAATTCCAGGACATATCTGACAGATATTCACGGACTGTTGAGATTAGCATGTGCAGAAAACTAAACTCTATGATTCTATAGAAGAAATATTTTATTTATTTTAGCCAAAAATGTTTATGCTATAAGAACTTCAAAAACACTTCCCTAAGCTCACGCTCACTAGCACCCCATGTGAACGTCAGGCCAAGCAAGGCCTATGCACTTTAAGATGAGTGAAAGTAATAAATGAATGTACGACTCTATTAGAGTAGGGTAGGGCAGGCCTGGCAGACTAAGGGAAAGCAAGAGAAGGATAAAAAACCTGGGTCAAGGGTAACCAGCGATAGTATCGTGCAGGGTGCATGCACAAGCTAGCATGGTTTGACGCGTATTCCCGCTAGCGTAGGATATTACTGAATATGTCAAGGATCGAATAGTGCTACTGGGCCTCATGTCCCCTAACAGAAACAAGATAGTTTAGATGGGGTAGCTTAGGTCACCAACTGGAAGAGCTACAATAATAATAATAATAATAATAATTTAGCACCGCATCTTACTACCCGTTCGGGTTATACGCTTAAGTACTAATTACGCTAATGGGTTAGGAATTGGGAAGGTTGAATATAGAGGAAGTGAACCCGCATTTGCGTGAAGAGAGAGAGTGGAAAACCATTTAGGAAAAACCACCCCCAGTTCACCCGACCGAGATTTGAACCTCGATCTCCCCATCCTCGGCAGTCTAGCTCAACACGACTAGCGCGTTAGCTAACTACGCCACCGAGGCAGGTAAGAGCTACAAGTAGCCCCCCTCCCCCCTTCACTCCAGTAGGTGCCTCAATTACTAGAGTGTCTTTATTATTGACAACTTGCTATGAATATATATGCTACTAGATTTAAATTTTGAAAGTATTATAATATCTAGGTCTCTAGGTGCAATGATGGATGCTGGTGAATATGATGATGATGGTGAAGTTGAAGGTGAATGTGTAGTTTTTCAAAATCTATGGCAATTCTTGGGTCCTTATTCCAGTGGCTTCTGTTTACCTGAAATAATACACACAGTACGAAGGTCCCAGGGCTACGTCCAGGGGGAAGCAAAGGGGCGATTGCCCCGGGCCTCACATTCCAGGGGGCCACATTTCCCCCCAAAATTATTAAATTCAATTACAGCTACTATAATAAATTTATCATCAAATAATATACAGATAATTAGCAGCAATAAGTATTCGCTTAGTGATAGGATTCCATTCCAGATTCCTGAAAACCCTAACTTTATGTAATTTAAGATTTACATCATTAGAGTTATAAGCTGCAGTAGAGTAGAATACGCTACCATTGTGCTACCACTGTTAATCTACAGAAAACTAACAGTGCAAGGGTGCAAAGAGGAATTTACTTTTGTTAACTTAATTTGTTTGCATTTAATAAATTACATTCATTGAATTGGTTGATCAATATTCCATAAAATATGAGAAATTGTTAAGTAACATAAGTACCGAGTATATATCAATATATTATAACGGCTTAAGGTTAAAACTGAAAAACTGTCATACAAAGGGGGGGCCACAGATTTTTTTGCCCCGGGCCTCACATTTCCTTAAAACGGCCCTGGTAGGCCCTACCTAAGTACAATAATTATACTCAATTTGTTTCATCAGTGACTTTCCCTGTAGCCTGTCTGTGTTCGTGGTCGCTCTGTTTATCGTGCCTGGTAGTATAATATTATTAGATCTTATATATAAACCTAATCTATTAGATAATCACTATTTTAGAAAATAATTTATTCATCGGTTATAACCCGGTTGTCTTATAACACGGGTCGGATTCATACCACGCCCACATGTTATAACAGGGGAGCGACCCACTTCGGTGGTCGCATGGTCTAAGGCGCTACTCTCGCAGTATACTAGACTGCCGATGACTGGGAGATCGATGTTCGAATCTCGGTAGGGTGTATACTGGGGGTGGTTTTTTTCCAAACTGGTTTTCCCCTCTACCTCCAAGCAAATTTTGGTACACTTCTTCTAAATATAATCTTTCTTATCCCTAACCCATTAGCGTAATTAGTACATAAATGTATAACCCGAATGGGTAGTAAGACGTAGTACTAAAAATAAAATAAATAAAACAGGGGAACGGTACATTTTGAAGACGGCGCGCCTCCACGAAAATAGGGCTGAGAGGGTACACCAATTAGAGAGAGGCTAAAGAATCACCCACTAGGACCAGTTTTTTCACGGCCACAAAAGTGAGTAATCTCGGTGGTTGGCGCCTTTTCGTCCTGCAAGGCCTGGTTTTGACCGTGTCTTCTGACGAGATCGGTGCTGGGATTGCATCATCTAACCGAGGGGTTCACAACACACGGACAGAATACCACTGTTTCACGACATATCATCGGACAGTAAGGTAGTTAACCGACAGAACCCTGAATCACAATATTTAGTACTTTTGTTTTTAATTTTATTCTCTCTTCAACCCTCCTCCACCCTCCACACCCCCAAATAGCTTTCTAAATATATTTGTTATAAGACAGTATTTATCTGGTATACAATGTAAGCCTATACGCTGATGTTTTAGTAGAGATTAATTTACTCTCAGTGGCGGCTTGCTGCCTATAAGTAGGTAAAAGAGCTGAGTTAGGGGACAAGAACAGCCAGGGTTTACTACAGAAGCCCCATGGCTTCTTTGGTGCTGAATGACAGCTGATGGCTTTGAAAAACTACCAGACCAAATTATGTATCCCTACGCCGAACCAAATGATCTGCAAAAAACATGTGTTTAGCAGCTGTCACTTCTGACAATCAACATTTAGGTATATACCTAAATGTTGATTGTCAGAAGTCAGCTGTGAACTGTCAGCACCAAAGAAGCCTTGGGGCTACTGTACATATATATATAGAGAGTCATCAAACAGTGAATTGAAGACGAGTGTGGGATAATTTTATAGCAAATACTAAATCCAAACAAACTATAGCAACGGAGATGAAAATTTTTTGGTGAGATTTTCAAATCATTGTAGCTCAGAAGAAGGGGATTATTATTATGATATTCAAGTATTAACTTATAATATTTCTAGCAGACTCATCGTTAGTGATAGTTTTAACCACCGAGCGCTGTAATCAATACGTGAGGGTGAGATAATAACTGTATTCGTTTTTATTGCTTCATTGTTACTCATCTGATATCGTTTCTAGTTGTATAGTCATTTAAGAGAAATTAAACTGATGTGTGAACTTCAAAATTTGGGATAGCTTGATTGCACTCGTTTCGTTTAAATAACTGGATTTTTTTTTTTACCAGAAAAACGTAATTGAAAATTTTCCAAAACGCTAAATTTTCCATATTACGTTTCCAGCCCTATTTCTTTGTGAAGTTACAATTCAGTAACTAGAGTCAGTTCACCATTATTTGTTGTAACTAATTTGAGAGTTTCTAGAAGTGTCAACATGCAAATGTGTGTCACTGGCCCTATCGATTTGTTCTTATGAACATTAATCGAACGTTAACAACGAAAACGTTGCTCCATATTTTTTAATTAGCACATTCAACATCAAGGTTGCTTATGGATTAATCTAAGGGGTGGGAATTGGGAAGGTACCAGTAACTTATATAAAATGCAGCCGTACTCGCGTAAAGAGGGGATGAAACAACCACAATGCCAAATAATATTTGGAGAACAATTCCTAGTGTACCTGAGTAGATTCGAAGCTTGACCTCCATCACCAGTTTTACAATTTATTGCGAACCAGATGCATTAAAAGGTGTGACC
This sequence comes from Timema bartmani, assembly GCA_902151455.1. NCBI lineage: Eukaryota > Metazoa > Arthropoda > Insecta > Phasmatodea > Timematidae > Timema > Timema bartmani. Next base: position 8,852 of record CABFWB010000164.1, on the reverse strand, counting down.
ACATAGAGTTATTGTGGATTCACAAGTTCACCTAAAAACAAGGGCAGAACAGAAATGTGGTCATGTGATGAGTTCTAATATAATCACAAGATTTCCGCCTCATCGGCGCGTGCTGTCCTGCTAAATTTCAACTCATCTCTACTTTGTCCTCTCTGCCTGAGATCTTCATCACGGGAGAACCAATCAAATCTCAAAACCATCTCAAATTAGTGCGCATGCGCTATACAGCCAGAAGCTAGCAGACAGCTTCGTTGGCTGTTGTGAGGAGATTTGAAATAACCCGTTAATGTAAAGTGTGTGTATCGATGTATTGGATTGTGCCACGACACAGCGTTATGATTTCAAAACATCCATCAAGAGAATGATCTAAAATATATTTCTATCTACTAGAAAATAAAATATGTTGATAATCATCTGTTTTAAGTTGTAATGCATCATGGGTCAACATACAGTGTGTGAATTGTTGCGCTACTCAAGCAGATTCTGCTTTCTATTTTCGGCGAACGTGTGAATCAAGCTTTAGTGTTTTACTACCAAGGGGAAGGCTGAATGGTCTTAATAAGACCCCCTGGAAAGTTTTTTCTGTTATCGTTTAAGAAACCCTATTTGATTGTTAACTTTGATTTTTAAAACCTTTTTAAAATTGTACACAAATTTTACACAGAGCTTATTATCATAAGAACAATATGATTGTGTGTGAGAATATTACATATTTACACCTCCACCGATGGGCACACGGACTCGAGCTCATATAGTTTGGGTTTGCCATTAAAGGAGAGCTCAGGGTTTGAATCCAAGATTAGTGAAATTTGTGTGGGTTTTTTTTTAAAGTTATTTCCCATTTTTCCTAGTCACAGATGCTATAAATTTCTACCTTTCTCATCCTTATCCTATAAGTGTAATTAAATTCGTGGTAAATATTATATAGGTCTCCAGGGGCGGATCCAGATCACTTTCATAGGGGGGCCATGATTATAAATAACATAGTTACTTACAATGTAGATTTCTGTTTAAGGCCATTTAATAGTTTCTCATTCATATTTGATCTTATGTATGCTTTAAAGCATGGTTATTCTCTTAATTTTTTTAAAAATCAGATAGTTTTTATAAACTATTTGTAGTGGCCCTCCTTCAACAATTTTTTGAAAAATGGTTCATTCTAGAAGCTATGAGTAGTCCTCGCCTTGTTTTTTTTTAATTAAATTCTTTTATAAGCCATTTAAAGTGTTACTCACCTAGAAATTTTTGAAATTTGGATGCCCCTATAAGCTATTTAGAGTGATTCCTTAATTTTTTTTTACGATAGTTAGATACCTCTATAAGATAATCTTTGAAGTGGTCTTCCACCGACAACATTTTGAAAATTGAATTATTTCAGAAACTAGGTAATTTGGGGTGCTCCTCGCCTGAAAATTCTTCAAAATGACATGCATCTAGAAGCTATTTGGAGTTGTCCTCCGCTAGACAATTATGAAATTTGGATGACCTTGGAAGCTATTTAGAGCTTTCCTCCTTTACATTTCTGACAGTTAGATGCCTCCAGTCTATTAGTTATTTGATACGTTCTTTTCCGGCAAATTTTTGACAATATAATGCATCTAGAAGTCATTTGGAGTTTAATTTAAGGCCATCTTTCAACTTGATATTCAATAATATCAGAGGATTTTAAATATATCTGGGGGTAGGGGGATTTATTCCAGGGGGTCAAAGACCCCCAACAGTTCTGCCGCTCCTGCTGTCCACACATACTCTATATTCGGTATTCGTGGATCAGCTACTCTGAGGCGTTAATTAGTCTTCTTTGATGTGTGGTAGTCTACCGTCTCTACGCGGAACAATGTTCGTGCTATGCACGACAAATATTCGAACATGTAAACGAATATTTTTTCCACACTTATGTGAGTCATATCGAACATTGAATAAACATGGACGAATAACGAACGTGTGGACCCGGTAGAGTTTATCTGTGTTTTTTNGCCGCGCCTGTAGACCTCTATGTGTGTATGTTTAGGTGAGCCGACACCTTAGCTCAGTCGATAGAAAGTCTGTCCACTGAGCTGAGAGACCCCAGTTTTATTCCCAGCACGGCTGAAAAATATTTTTAAAAAAATATTGGGGTTTCCCCTTACACAATAATAAAATAATGTCCTGTTAAGTATGTGTTATTTCGCTTCTAGTACAAATAAGTTGGTTCAGAAAGTGCACATTTAGTAACCTTAAAAATGCCCGTAATTCCTCAAATAGTTTCCACGCAGTCCTCGATGTAGAGAGTTTTCTCAGTCCTATTCATGTTTTCTCTGTGGAAGCCAATTATAGTTTCCCTAATCACCCCCACCATACGAGAGGAAATTAAAAACCTACGCACACCTTTATAGTATTCTATACCCTCATTTTGTGAGGAAGATAGTTACTAAAGTTACTAAAACTATTTCAATATATTCATACATCAAGTCATGTGATCTGCAGCTGTAGCTATTTATGTATATTATCAACACCTATAAAATAGCACAAATAATATAGTTAAATGCTACCAATGTTGACCTCAAAGGAATATGTTTGTATTTTCTAAAATAGTTTTCCTACCAAAAGTTATACTAGGGTATACAAACTCATTTCATATTAATGAAAGGAATAACAACTAAATATTTCACTGTTATTAAACAACATTTTAAAAAACATTCTAAGAGAATAGTTGAAAGTAAGGAGTTGTTATAATGAATGTTAAGACTTAGATAAATTGATCTAAAAAGTTATAAAATTAATTTATAAATTAAGCAGTTAATAAAGTGGTTAATGTATCACGTGAAATTGACAAGCACTAAAATGTATAATTTAAATAAAATTTTCATGGAGAAACATAGTGTATGAAATGAACAATTAAATAAAATTATAATGCATCATCAACTAAAAATATCATGCTCAAACGAGTTGACACATTAAAATATTAATACAAAAAATATAGTATACAATATTACGTGATATGAACAACGTTCTTAACTCCAGATTTGTTTTGAAATTAAAGAATAAAAATTAAGTTAACATCAGCCAAACTGATTTAGAAAATTAGTTGGATTATTTATGTAATGTAGAATGATCTAAGTCTTATCTGTGTTTGTGTCCCATTACTCCATTTTTGATACCCAGCACTGCAAAAAGTCTGGATTACTTCATTCCTACATGTTTCGATACCATAGTACAGGTAGAGATAGTATTGTGATCGTAAAAAAAAAATCGAACTCGAGATTTAGATAAATGTCGACGTTTCACGATCCCCCCGGATCCTAAAAAGTGTTTTTTTGAATTTCTGTCTGTCTGTCTGTCTGGACTAGAGCCTAAATTATTTTACCGATTGGGCTAAAACTTGGTATCAAGGCTTTTCATAGGGTTGCCCCGAGAGGTTTTTGGAATTGGATATCCAACCCTAAAATTAAGGGTAGTTTATTGAAGGGCAAAAAGAGAAAAAAATCGATTTTCTCAAAATTGTCTCTAATGATTTTGATTAAATTTCATTTATAATCATTGATCAATATTATATCAAAATAGACTACTCTCATTTTTTCGGCAAAATAACTTTATGGGTTCCGGTTTGATGCATAAATCCTCATATTTTATCACATCTCCGAAACTATTTGAGACATGAAACTATTTATCGTGGCAAATATGTAGGTCTATTTTAAATACAAATATTTTATTTGAAATATTGTTTATAAAACCAATCATTTTCAATCCAAGTGGAAATTTATATATTTTTTTAACTTATTGAACACTAAAGGTTAAGTATTGCGACCGTAAGAAAAATCTAAACCGAGATGTTGATGGATGCCGACGTTTCGTAGCCCCCCGATTCTTAAAAAGTGATTTTTGCGATACCATCTGTCTGTGTGTTTGTTTAACCCTAAAATTAAAAGTAGTTTAATAAAGGGCGAAAAGAGAAAGAATCAATTTTCTCAAAATTGGATCTAACAATCTTGATTATAGTTCGTATCGATGCGTTGAATAAGATTATAAACAAAATGGATATTTTCATTTTCCTTTGAAAATAACTTTTAGTGAACTTTACAGAATCGGAAATTTTCTTATCTCCACCACTATTTAAGATACTAAATAACTTATCATTGAAAAATGGTAGTACTATTAAAAATAAAATAATTTGAAATATATGTTTATAAAACCAATAGTTGCGGATATATTGGCAAATATATTAATACAATTTTGTGAGCTTTAGTTTTACAGAGATACCAAAGTTTTGACGCAATAATTCTCTAATTCCATAGAGTAACTAGATAAGTAAGTCTCCCAAAAATTAACGTTCTTTTTTCTTTAACCTCTTAGGGGAAATGTTTGTACAACAATGATCTCCATTTTAGACTTAATAGTTAATATTTTCATTTTTCATTGGTCTAAATTTATAAATGAGGAATGTAATAGCATCGCGATAACACTAAGATGTGCAATCCTTAATAAAGTGTCGAAAATTTTTCAACCGGAAGTAGAAATTTTAATACGACGTATCATCCCTTGTGGAACCAATATCGATCTTTTTTTGGTCCAAATATACTAGTGAGGACTTTAATTCTTTTAAAAGAAAATCATAAAATTTAAATCCGGGAGTAAAAAAATGTTCAACGTAAGTATAACGCAATTTTTGCTCGGGTTTGCTAGTGTATATTATTTCGTTTCACTTATATTACGAGTTTTGAGTAAATATCTCCATTTTTAAACAATGGAGTGAGAAAGTCCGTGTGAAATTTCGTACCATTTATTTTACATATTAAACATACAGGTCTTCTCAAAATCCCTTTTCCAAAAACCAAGAATATAACAATTTCCAATAAGACATTAAATAATGTAATGTAATTTTACTTGCATAAAATAATTAATTGCATGGAAATTAGGTCAACCCTTTTATTTTGCACTCAATCCTACTACTCATCTTGGCTATCCGCATTTAATCACACTTTTGGGATGGGGAGGATGAATGTATTATTTTAAGAAAATTTACCCTCATTTGCATGACGGGCTAGTGGCAAACCATTTAGGAAAAAGAAACATTAGTACTCCTGGTTTGGACTCGAACTGCGTACATAAATATCTCAGTATTGGATCGTTATAGAAAAATCATTTGGCTACCATTTATTTATTTGTCTTAATTATATAACATATTTAAGTACACACTTTGATAACCTGACTAAAAGTTCTCTTCCTTAGTTCGAATTAGACACGTAGGCCTACACTTATTAGAATATTGCAATGACATTATTATTAATTTCTTAATATATGGTCCAGGAAAAATTATAATACAATTCAAAAGGTTTATCTGTTGTTACGGCAAGCACAAACATTCTAAGGATATAAATAAAAATATAATCAACCATTTCGAATATAAAACAACTAAAACCAAATATTATGATATTTGGGTACATTTTTCTGCTTATTATTTTGACACCAATAGCACCGATTTGTATATACCCTTTTGCCCTTAGACCACTTGTTTTTATCCATCTTGGAGCTAGGAGTGTTCATAGACCAACCTTGTGTGTTTTATTCAATAAATTCTTAGATCCTAGACGGTAGATGACCTGTAGTATTTGGCCTCATTTATAATACATGATTTCCGATGTTACAGACATTTAAATGATTTCAAATGTTAACAGGATTATATTAGCGATGTGTCTAGACAGTTGGTATTTGTAGACAGGGTCGTAGACGCATTGTATAAACCAGTGATACATATGGAGAACAGTTTCGGTTGGGTTTTTTTGACGGCAGTGTGACGGCTTTGAACTTTCCAGGGTTGCTGTTAGTAATTTTGAATTTGATTTAAATATGAATGTGGGGTTGAGGCCAATGAAAACTGGCGTCAACAATATGAATAAAAATATAGTTAGAGGTCTCATAGATGTGACCGAATATGTGAATTAATTTTATAATATGTCTACAGACGTTTCATTTGAGCCAGGTTTAGGTATTTAAAGGTATATAGAGTAAATATATTTTAGTTATTAAATGTACTGAGTTAGAAGAGAGCTATTAATCTAATAATATCTGTCGACTTATTTATTGAATATTTGTCATGAGAATCGGGTGATTTCAATCTAAATGTATCATATATATCGGGAAATGCACCCTATTACTCGCTCATTAAGCTGTTGTCATCTCGACTGCATTCAAGTAATGTAAAATTCAGAATATACCTAAAACAATAATTTTAGGCCAGTGTCCTTTTTGATGGGGCCAGGTCAAAGTTTATCGGTAATGATTTTTTCTCCCCATTTTTTTCTCCCTCATTTAAGTTTTCCTAATTTTTAAAAATCACTAGAATTACAAAATCACTAAATAAATCTATAAACTGAAAGAATAAAATAATACAGGTTTTTAATTAAACTTACCAAGTGATGACATTACGTGAACAAAAGTTGGCCGCGTCTGTCTCTTAATACCAGTTCATGAGTACTACATTATTTCAAACATTCTATAAATCTATTTTTTACACCTGTTCATTGTGTTTTTGGAGTAAAATTAAAATTTTGACCATGGAATCTATCTGTGATGCATTATTTACTGTTCCAAATGTTTTAAACTTACATGCCTTTTCCAAATAAACTGCACATTCCTCGTGTTTTTTTAATTCGTTCACTTATATGTTTAAAATCCTTACAGCCTACAGGGATTCACAACACACCTCCAAATAATAAACAATAAAAACCTAATAAGCTTTGTTTTTATTTACTCACAGTTAACCACAATTGTTTACCAAACCAAGCATTAGAAAAAAATATGTTTTTTTTTGCCCGTCCACCTGCATAAATGTAAAGTTATTAGGCTGATGTGCTCCTAGTTATTTAGGTCAAAGTTTTTCTTGCAGTTTTAATGAAGAAAACATATTTTTTAATATATAATCTACTTTATTCATTTCAATTAATCATTTTTACGCGTCAACTTACTTCTTGGGTATTAACAAATAATAAAACACAGACACATAAACGCAAAACAAAATATAAACCATCTTTATCTTATAGTGGGCCCGCTTGGACTGGCCCCATTCGCGAGTGTAAAGTTGTTACCTAAATGGTCAGGGGATTCACCTTGAGAGACTTCTCACACCTGGTGTGGCTTCTCTGATAGGGCCTTGTCACGGCTGGCCATGCTCAGCTTCTATATTCAGTCAATAGAGCGCTGGTATAGTCCTCACGTGACGTTCGGAGCGAGGAATGAATAATCTTGAATGGAATACAGCATAACGAATAATTCACTGCGTATAGCGAATGGTGTTCCACTTCATATTCATGTTTTTCCCAAAATATTTTATAGAATAAAAAGAAAGAAAAAATGTTTTTACTAAAAAAAAGTTGGAAAAATATTGGTAGTGCCTAAGGACCGGTTGTTCTCTATGTGTATGATAGCTAGTGATCTTAATTGATCACTCATATGTAGCTGACGAGTTCCGCACGTCCATCATAGACTCTGCCTTAAAATGTGGGTGAAGAATTGCCCTGAGCACGGGACGACCCCTGGATAGCTCAGTGGTTAGAGCATTTACGTACTAAATCAAAGGATATTATGAGAGGCAGGTGTGGAAATCTACTTATTATGAGGTCAGTGTTATTACTTATTAGTATAGAAAATTATGTGATTTTCATTGTTTCTTAATTTTAAAGGAAACCCTTTTAGGATTAATTCTCTATATAAACTTTGTAAATTGAAATAAAATTTATTAAGTTATAAAATGTTATGTATACACGTGGGCACCGCAAATTTCAATGTCATTTTTTACTAAAAAAAGTATGTGTTAGATGGTGCTGTTTATATTCAATATTATTTTACAAATAGGTAAATATTTTTATTACTGACTTGAATATTTACTTAAATAGGTTGGTAATTTTTACACATTCACAATTTATAAATAAATCTGGTTTTGGTTTACTGTTTATTTTACATGTGTTGGTCATAATTTTTTTTCTATATAATTCACTAGTCGTTAGACCCGTTCTGTACTCGGTTAAACAGCACCAAAACAATATAAAATTAAAACATTCAACATCCGGCTGCCCACTTTTTGATAGTGCCTTTGGTTACAATCCTGAGTTAACTATGGCAATCACAAACCGATCATGGAAATTAATAAATTAAATATTTGAGACAAAATATTACCTTGTTCACAAACTGGGTTTCACAAACAAACGCAGCCCATTAACAACGCAATATTCACCTACACACGTTCATAAAATAAGATAAACGAACTAATATACATTGTTACAGACATATTTTGGATAAAAAAGCATCACAGTCCACAAAATAGCATAAATAATATCATCTGTTACAGAAACGTATTAAATAATAAGCATCATGGTTTTCCAAATAGTATCACGGGTCACTGAGCTATGTCACCAAAATATGTGTATTTTAATTGCTATGTGACTGCTAATTAGGTAGGCACTAATTTATCCTTTGATTTTTAGCTTTGTTATTGCAATGCCAATGGATCCCCTTTGATGCAATTTTTAGTTTTTGTATTATATTATTTATCTCTTCTGCTTAAACCATTTTTTTAAACATATTGAGAAGTTTGTTTTATCTAGTAGCCATTTCCCGCCCTCTATTTTCAAATTCTAAACTTTCCAGCTTTTACTGTTATTGTGGTTGGTCCTTTGACAAACTCAGCAAATTTAAATTTTCTTCCATGCCGAAAATAAGATTTTATAATAATTTTTGAATATTTTAAGCTACCCACTCCACCCTTTTCACCCCCTACCACTACTTTTCAGGCCCTTCTCTAAATAGTAAATATTTAACACATACATATTTTGTTATTGGAGTAACCCTATTATATGCATGGGAAATTTAAATTTTCT
>CABFWB010000163.1:439137-451002 GCA_902151455.1 Timema bartmani | reverse complement strand
GAATGGGGGTAAAATAGAGGGGATGAGAGGGGTCGGTGGGGTGACTACCATAACTACAGCAGGGCACCTATGGTGAGGTGATAATACATTGAACTACTTGGACGAGAGATTTGCAAAACATCGATATGTCCATCTGAATCTTAAATGCAATTTTTATTGAAATTATTGTGTAGATAAAAATGTATTTATGATTTTTCTACTCATATGGCATATCAAAAAATTCATTTATAAGACTACTAAGTGATCTGACACATTAGCTCAGTCGGTAGCTTGTCTGTCTACTGAGTTAAGGGTCCCGGTTTCAATTCCCAACATGGACGAAAATTTATCATTGTTGAAATGTGGGTTTACCCTTTCAAATTGATAAATTAACACCCGGGGACTGGATGTTGTGCTTGTCCTAGTCTTAGTTTAGATTACTAAGCATATGAAGCTACGACAAGCCTAGCAAGCCGGTAATGAAAAATATATAGCTTGAATAAAAAACTGAACCAGGCCATAAGCTGGTAACAGTGATGGATGTAAAGTAATTACTAAGTGGAATAATGCATTTCTAAAAATTGTAATTCACTCAAATATGTAGTATATAAGCTTACAATATTCCCTAATTAATTTTTCCACATTGATATACGACCTTACACAGTACTAAACCAATCATTAAAGCTGTGGTGTAAGGACTGTCTCACTCTTTGCAGAAAACACTTTTGCTACTTTCTAAGGATCATGCCACTTGAATTGTTTGGTGTAGATTATAACACGTTTTATGTCAGGATCCCAGTTCCCATCATGGCAAGTTATCACAAGAAACTCAAGCAACCCTAGTTTACAAAGCCCGTCAGAATGGTCCGTCCCTTCTCACAACAATTCGGCAACTGCCACGCCGAGTGGAAGTAGTACCCCAAATGGCAGAGCAAATGGATTTCGTAACCCTTTCGGAATCCTGGCAGCCTTTGCCTTCCAAACAGAAAATAATTCCAGGTTAGTATATAATTGATTACTCCTTCCAAGTAAACTCACATTACATCATCATTATTTTTTCCTCCAGTAAGTAGGGTAGGAATTTGTCAAACGATTTGGCACCATTTATTTTTGTATTGGTAAGTTTCCTCTTGCTACAACTTCCTAAGTTTCCCTTTTGCTTTCTAAGTCTTTTATTAAACTCACCTCATCATCATTATTATTATTATTATTGTTATTGTTATTGTTATTGTTAGTGTTAATGTTGTTATTGTTTGAGGTATTTAACAAGCACTTTCGAAACCAACTGATTATATCAGCACACAACTTTTAAACCAACTTAAATCCAACACAGATACAACAACTATCTCTCAGCCGTTATTTCTTCACTGTTAAAGAGAAAACTCATATTTCACCAATAATACATTTTTCGACCATACCGGAAATCAAACCCTGGACTATTAGCTCATTAAGTAAACACACCACTGACTGAGCTAAGGTGTCTTAATACTATTATAGTACAATATATTTTTTAGTCTTCTTAAAAAATCAAACTTTGGTTCAAAAAACAGTATTATTATGAGAATAAGGATAGAGCAATTAAGCCTATTTGAATCCGACTATTAAAAAAAACCTCTTTTGAAGCCTTTCGCTACTTGTTCACTACACAAATTATTGATGTTTTGTGTTATTTATGGATGTAAATCAGGAAAAGGGGAGGATTGTTTTCTCTACTTCTATTTTCCAAAACTTGGGAGGATTGTTTTCTGTATTTCTATTTTCCAAAACTAGGCATGTTTTTCTGTGTAAATATAAATATATACATACCTGATTACACTTTTCCCTTACAGGGTAGGCAAGAAATTGTGCATGTAGCTCAAAAAATAACTTCATACTTGATATATCTTCACTAACTTTCTCCACACTTCCCTATCCTTGCATACTCCCTTCGCTTCAACAACATTCATACACAGAGTCATACATGCTCTTTTATGCTTCTCTTTTTCACACATTTGTCTACAACAATTAGCCACGTATTACATGGCCTACCCTTTCTTTTTGATCCAAACACACTACTTTCATATATTTGCATAGTCACTCGATCCACACTCATCCTTTCAACATGCCCAAACCAACTTAAGACTCCCTTTACCTATTGGTTTTTCTTTCAAACTGCACTCCTTCAGCACACATATATTACCGACTCTGTACATCTGAGTTTTTCCACATACATCTTCTTAGCTATAGCATTCCAACCGCATTCACCTTGCTTCTTGTGTTTATCCTGACAAACCCACACTCCACATACATAATACAATGTTGGCATTAGCACACTTTTATGTACTGCCATCTTTACCTCTTTCAATACTACTTCATTCTTTGCAATAATCCACATACATCCAACTACTCTCCGAGATACATTCACCTATCTGTCGATTTCACCATCCATCCTTCCATTTTTACATGAACCACCACCTTTATTTTATACAGCTGTAAATTAACTTATATAATATTCTAGCATATAACATAAAAACATGCATGTAGCATGTAACATAAAAAGTAGTACATACAGAACATTCTGCCCAGATACACAAAATCATTCACTTGTTCTAACAGTTTTCTGTAAATATATTTTATTTTCACAAGTTCATAAGAACGTTCTAGATAGTTCTGTAAATACTTTTTCATCCCTTGCTTTGCCCATAATTCAAAGACCTTCACATTTATTGTATGTTGGAGGCATAAATGGCACACACAACATTATTATCATAACAAATATAATATTACATGTTATGTCACATAAAATACTTTGTTTCATATAACCTGATTAATACCAAACATTTGATCTAATTAAACATATGTTTTGATTTCAGTTCTATTTCCCCTGAAGTAGTTTCAAGATTAATGTCAGCTGTTAGCTTTGGCTATGGTATCTTCCAGTTGTGTATCTCACTACTTCCTCCTTCCCTGCTCAAGTTGATCCACTTCTTAGGTTTCGAAGGTGACCGCCAGGTCGGAATTTCAGCTCTCATGTTCGCAAGGCAAGGCCAAGACATGAGGGCACCCTTAGCAACGTGAGTTCATAAAATGTATAATTAATTTTTCTGTATCTGAATCATTTGAGATCAAACCTACTTCACTTAATTGAATATTTTAGTTTTGTGATAAAATTTAAAATAAAATATAACAAAATATTGCTCACTAATATTAAAAAGGCTTCCCCTATAATTGTCTGAACTAAGAGAAACTCAAATATGACAAGGAAACTTTGTCACTATCTGAACAAAACCTTGAGAGCCAACATGGTCTAGACCAGGGGTGTCAAACTCATCTGGTCATAAGGACCACATTGAAAATTGAAAATTGGCGCTTCATAAAAAATATGCCACCTTGTCAGGAGATTAAGTAAAAAGAAATCCAACTTGGTATATTTTTAAAATCATAAATAAAATGTTGATTCAATAAATTAGTAAAGCTTACCCTTTGTTTTAACTAAGAAATGTATTAAGTTTTTATTATCTCTCTCTAAGGAAAGCCTCGCATCCAATGTCCTTTTCCTGTGTTTGTCCTTTATGTTATACCTTTTACATGTTCCTATCTATGTGTTCTATCGTTCTTTATAATTTTCCATTTTCTCACTTATGTTTTTTTGGTTTCCTCTTTTAGGAAGTTGCGTTGCACGTTTCACATTCCTCCCTGATGAGTTCCAATAGAATGAAACCTAGGTCGGGGGATTGGGCGGTGACGATCTATTTTCTTTAAGAGGCAAACATTACCTCTTTGTCCAATGGCAGCAATGTAAGGTGTGAACTGTGTTCTTCTTTTCATTGTAAAAGCCATATTGTGTTCGTCCCATTTATATGTTTCTACCACCTTTCCTATACCTTCTTCCAAATATAATACAATTAAATTTTTATTAGGAAATCTTTAATAAATTGAACATTTGTAAAATGTTATGGATTTGATGAAATTAAATGTTATCAGGAATAACATTCCTTAGTGTTGTATTTCTATTATATTTATAAAAATAACAATCTGACCGTATTTTATACCTACGAGCCGCCAGTTTGACATGCCTGGCCTGGACTCTAAACCACAGGTTCTTAAACTTTTTTCATGTCTCTTTTTCATAAGACAAAATTACTAGTGACCCCGGGCAGTAATGGTTGAGTTTCTTTATACTCTAAGTGTCAATTATTGGGCAGTTTTAGATAAAATGAGAAAAAGATATTTAACATATTTTTTTTTTGTAGAAAAGCATTCATGTTCAATTATATTCAATATTATTAACTACATTTTTATAATTTTAAACTTTACATATTATTCAGATAAAAAATAATTAAAAATGGCAACTGTTACAATTTTTTTACATCCATTAGACCCGGGGTGGGCAACCCCGTCGCCAATCGCCACATGTGACGAATTGTCTATAAAATTGTGGCGAATTAGAGTTTACTAGCTCTCACAGAAAAATAAACTTTTTCCTGATAGTGAGACCGTTGTTGTAACTTGATATTTACTGTATAAATTCGAGATTTTCTTGTTGAGAAACGTCAAATAGAAACATTTTCTGAGATTGAGAATTCTTCTTTACATTTTATGTGAGATATCATGGCTCACTTGAATGAATTAAACGTGAAGCTGCAGGGAAAGGATAAAGTAATATGCGAGCTGGCTCAGATATTCAAGTCTTCAAGTCAAAACTGGATCTCATTCTGGTACAAATTCGGAGGGGCGATTGGACCCATTTTGTAAACCTAAATATATTTTTAGAAAAAAATGAGGAGTGTGGTTTACTCAATGTGAAGCGGCCACTATACGTAAACTGGATTAAAAATCTGACCCAGAAATTTGAATAACGTTTATCTGATTTCAATGCCTTCAAATTAGCATTTGAATATTGCGTGATCCATTTCACTTTGATATTACAAATTCAAGCAAAGATATCTCCACCCTTATTTCTTTGGACAAGCATGGACTTGAAAATGATTTGCTTTTAAGATTCAGATTTGAAATTTGGGGCTTATATGTAAAATTTAACTTTTGATTTAGAAAGAAAAAAAACTGGATCTGGCCCATCTCTAAAGATACAGTAGAACCTTGATAGTCTAAACTAATTGGGACCAGGCTGGTTCGAATTATCAATTCATTCGGATTAGCAAGTATGTATACACAACCCACGCACAAATCAAATATAAACAATGAGAATATTGGAACACGAAATATCACACGGCTCACAGTAGCAGACAAAGCCAGACTGATTGAAAAACGTTAACTGGAGCAGCAAGATTACGGCAAGGTTACTGTTTTCCCCACCCAAGTTAACATGTAGAGTCTAGACATTGCAGTGGGCTCACACAGTTTGCTCGCTAAAATGTTCATTTCAAATAGCGTTGCTTCCTATTTTCTACATTTCATACATCTGTATTTTGGCCTATTTTACTTAAGGTGCGTTCGGATTACCAAACGTTTGCACTATCAAGGTTATACTGCAATTGCATTTGAACTAATTAAAGTATTTTGGTAAGAGTTAATAATTAGTAGAATTTGGATATTGTAACTCTTCTATGAGGTAACTCTTCATGTAACTCTTTTAAATCATTGAAGTCATATAACTTTTCCACTTTTTTTTGACATTTTATTTCTCTAGTTACTTTAACGATACATTCTGAATCACACATCTGACATGTAATTTTTCTAGTTACTTTAACGATACATTGTGAATCACAGTACAGTTTAGACCTGACTTGTCCAAAAGTGAAAGCTCGCGGACCGTGCATGGAGTAGAACAGACGTCCCGCCGCGCACAGGCCAGAGAGGAAGGCGGCCGACCTGCCCTATAGCGTCACACGCGACGAGCACACAGTTCAACCAACGCGGGTGATACGTGGAGTGTGACGTCACACTCCACAATATTGAGGCAGCTGACTATATATATCTGTACCTACTCAACACACTTTGTTTGGTTCTGTTTCAGACTTGCTCTTTTGTGGTATCACACAATTGTCCGTCCATTCTTCGCTCTAGATGGCTCTAATGTCCGTGCTGGCGTGGATGCAGCGCAGCACTTGATTGACGAGTCTCAAGATGACTTTGGCCAATCAGCTCTATTCCTTTTCTTCAAGGGGCGGGTTGAGCGGCTAAGGGTTAGTTTGTCAACCGACTTGATTATTTATGCTTGTTGCTCATTAATATGATTATAATGTTGTTAATTTGATCACAAGGAGTGCATGAGATAGTAGAGGAAGCAAGACTGAGATGGTATGGGCATTTAATGAGGATGAAGAAGGAGAGAACCAAAAATAAAGTTGGAAATGGAGTATGTAAGAAAAAGACTGCAAGAGAAGCCAAGAAAGAGATGGGAGGAGCAACTAACAGAAAGTGTGCAACTGAGAGGAGAAGAATGGAAGAAATTAGAGGAAGAATGGTGGAAGGATATAGGCATTTTACTAAACTGACCTGGCCAGAGGTTGAAAACAGTTGAGGATGATGACGATGATGGAGATAATTTGTTGGGCATTAAGTTTATTTCTTTGTTCTTAAAGTTTTTTTATGTCTCTTGATTATGCTTATATTTGCTGTATTTGTCCTTTTTGTTAAGCTTTGTCCTTTTATTTGTTCTTGTCTGTTTGTCCTGTTACACACTATAATTTTATTCTTCCTCGTTTTTATATCTTTTTGACAACTTATTTAAAACTTAAAAAGTTGTGTTGCACATTTCACATGCCCTCCTTAAAGAGTTTTTATAGAAAGAAAATTAGTAAAATATGGCATTTATGGCCGATTTTCTGTCCATTGGTAGCAGTTTTTTTTTTGACACTGGTGACTATGTGATTAAATGAAACAGGGTGAGAAGGATTTATTTCAAGGGAAACACCTTCATTTTCAGAATGATAATATAATGAGAAACTTAAATTGTAAATAAATATACCCTAGGGCGTCACTTTTTAATAAACTGGACTGTCGATGACGGGGAGATTGGGGTTGAAATCCTGGTCGGGTGTACAGAGTGTGGTTTTTCCTAAATGGTTTTCTATTCTCCTTTCATGAAAATGCATGTAAACTTCCTTATCACAAACACATAAGTGTAGTTGGACATGTGCGTACAACCCATACGGGTAGTGATTGACCAAAAAAGTATCGTAAATAAAATTATTATAACAAATTGAACCTATAACCTATGGTTTCATAGCTGGTTATATACTAACCCTTAAAGTAATTCTCCATCTTTGTCTTGCTGCTGAAGTTTCAATTTTTTACTCTTTTTTTAGTTGTGTTTTTTGTTGGTTTTATTAATAAAAAAAATGGTGAACTTGACTTTTTTTACTATTGTTTAATTACTTGTTTTTTATATTCTCTAAATTTAAAAATGACACCTGGACACGGGAATCAAACCTGGGACCTTTTGATTAGTATACCAATGCTCTAACCACTGAAATATCCAGGAGTCGTCCCATACCCAGGATCATTCTTCACTCATATTTTAAGACAGAGTCTGTGATGGACATTCAGAAATTGTCGGCTACAATGTAGATATTATTTGAGTAGTTAGTTTAATTATAATGGTAAATATATAATGTAATTTTTGTATATACACATTCATTATAATAAAATGAAAACTTTGTGAAGTTTCAAAATTTCATATCTTAATTTGAATTTAATATATTATTTAGCTTGGCTATAAAAACTTGTGAATTGTGTAATATTAATTATATACTCTTTGTTTGAATGTAGTTTTTATGGTCTTAGTTTCTTTATTGGACTTTTAAAAGAATTATAAACTATCATATTCAATTTGGATTTGATTTGGAAAAAAAAAACTTATAATATTTAGTTCAGAGTTGATTTAAACATTTTCACTATAAAATAATCGATATGGATTTGATTTGAAAAGTTTTCAAATCATAATTTTCAATTTAGAATCAAAGTGAATTTGTATACAAAGACACTGATCTTATTAAAAATTTAAAATCTTGTATTCACCCACTAAATTATGCAATAGTCGACCAAACAGTGTGTAAAACTAAAATTCTATCATGCAGGTAAAGTGTTGTTTGTTTAGTCGAACATTGATGGAGCGTTGGAAGCCTACCAGGCTGCTGTCGTGAGGTCTCCACAGAGAGAAATCCAGCTCCTGTGTCTGCATGAAGTGGGCTGGTGTCATCTCATTCAGTTGGACTGGAGTAAAGCCTACCATTGCTTCTTGCAATTGAAAATCAGATCTCGCTGGTCCAAAAGTTTTTATACATACCTTGCGGCAAGTAAGTGTGCACGCCTACCTCTGTAAATAAAATAAAAAACAAATAATTTTGTATTTATAATTTTGGTGTAACTATTTGTACCAGGGGTCTTCATTTGTTTTTGAACCATAGATCATATTTAATTGCTTAAAGGCTTAAGGACCTCATCTACTTAATTATAAAGTTATGTTTTTATGTTTTAGCATATATATTCACAAATTTTGAAATAATAACACCTGGAAACGATAATCGAATCCGGCAGCCTTGGCTTAGCGCACCACTGAGCTATCCAGGAGCCCTCCTATGTCCAGAGTCAGTCTTCACTCATAGCTTAAGGCAAAGTCTGTGATGGACATGTGTATATCGTCAACTAATAATGAGTCATCAGATACCACAACCACTGGTGACTTGGGAGTCAGCTTTACACTGCTGGATAGCGTGCTCATTAGATCAGTACACAAAGCCATGAGTACTGGGTTCAATTCTTGTGTTCATGTGTCATTTTTCAAAATTTGCAAATATGATACTTGATACAGCTTAATATCCGTGATCGTAACTATTGATTCTTTCCATCTTGTGAGATTTACTAGTCATGCACATTAAATTGTACAAGCGTTCACTTACTTTCAACTCTATTTATATTAATAAAGTTCACATATAAAACTATTTTAAACTTTAAAAATTGAAATTTAACTCAAGACAATATAGTAATGAATACCTATTAGGAGCAGCATCAATTATCGCATGGTCTAATCATGTGTCACACTCATGTTAGACTTGACTAGAAGTGACGAGCAGATTGGGGGTTGAATCCTAATTGGGTTTTCTGAGGGTGTTTTTTTAAAAATGGTTTCCCACTTTCTTTTTATACAGTTATGGGTACATTACCTATACATTTTACTTCCTCCATTCTACCTCATTTTTATGAATATGCGGAGAGCCCAAATGATTACTAAGACGCGATGCATAACAAATAATTACCTATACATTTTAACTTCCTCCTTTCTACCTCATTTTTATGAATATGCGGAGAGCCCAAATGATTACTAAGATGGGATGCATAGCAAATAATTTTTATTAGAAACTAAGCTTAAAAAATCTGTAGACATTTGAACGTTCAAAAAATGGGATAGTTACTTAATTAGAATAAAATTTGCTAGAGTTAAAAACATATTTGCAAACCACAAAATCTCAAAGAGGCTGCAGATTGGAGATCTTTTATACACATTCACATTTAAAAACATTGTCATCTAAATTATTTGTTTCCATCAAAATGTTATCTCAATTACTATAGATATATATGATTTTTTATTTGTTGATAGTTTGCACAGGAGCTTCAGGGAATTTGAAGCAGGCGTCGCATCTCATTAATGGGATTCCAAACTTGTCTATTGCTGCCCAACAGCGGGGTGCACAACTTGAGATTTTTATAATGCGGCGGACAAACCGTTTTCCAAGTGAGGGTTTTGATCAGGCATTCTGCCGTTTGTTGGCATTTGAGCTGCTATTCTTGTGGAATGCCTTGCCATCATGCAGTGTACCACACATTAACACTATCATGGAAGGTAAATTTTCGGCATGAAGATTTTAGTGAATAGAAATTTGTCTCATTAATTTAAACCATAGACATATACAACAAACATTTTTATTTTTATGGTGTGGTAGATTGTAGTTTAACATCTGGTTTGCACTTTGGTGCTGATGTGTTCTGTGCCAGTTACTACTTAAGATATCAAAATCATCATTTCACCTTATCCAGTTTCTGCCAGGTCGGGGCTTGAATGATGTATCTCGATCTCCTCTTCTCTTTCCACCACTCCTCCTCCAACATCCTTTTTATTCCAAACTTCTTCTGACACACTGTTCTTAATCGACTCCAACCATCTCAGCTTGGGCCTCCCCCTGTGTCTCTTTCCAATCATTCACATTTTTATTGATTTCTTTGGTAGTCTTTTATCTTCTATACGTGTACAAACCATTTCAGTTTATTCTTGTCCATTCGCTCTTTCAGCTTTTCCACCTCAATTTTTATCTCTTCCTCATTTCTCATGCCCTTTCTTTTTGTTTGTTTGAGTAAAAAGGCAGAAGAGTGGTCAATTTTATGAAAATTAATAGAGACCTTGCCCTTTCTACTTTTTCAGAGCTTTGAATGATTGGATTAGCGATGATAATACTTTATATCCATTACTGTTTATAGCCTATGGCCTGGGTCAGTTTTTTATTCAAGCCGTATATTTTCCATTACCGGCTTGCTAGGCCTGTTGTAGCTTCATATGCCTTATAATTTTACATAAGATTAGGACAGGCAAAACATCCAGTTCCCAGCCGTTAATTTATCACTGAAAGGGTAAACCCATTTTCATCAATGATAAATGTTCGGCCATGCCAGGAATCGAACCTGGGACCCTTGGCTCAGTAGGCAGACAGGCTACCAACTGAACTAAGGTGGTGGACAGCGATGATAATAGTGGTGTGAAAAGTTCACATTTCCGAACCAAATGGAAGCCGAAACCAAGCTAAGATTGAAAAACTAAAAGTTATTTACTATAGAGTTTGACCCACTACTGTCAAAGAGAACAAAACTTGAGACATATCTTATTTTAAATTTAAATAAAACAAATTGTACATACATATGTATCTAACGAAAACAAATCAACCCATAAATAATATTCACTATGGTCTAGATTGAAAGGGATGGAAAAATATCTCAAAAAAATACTATTAGTATGATAATCAATAATTGAGATTAAAACTGGCTCAATCTCAAGTGTTAGTTTTACATATATTCACTAATCTTGTATATAATGTGTAGTGTTTACTATTTTTGAGATACTAAGTTATTGTGTAGATTGTCAGGCACAAGGCATAGAACCCATGGAAGGTCTGAGGCATCTAGTGATGGGTGCTGTGCAATGTTGCCTGAATCAGTACGAAGAAGCAAGAGCCAGTTTCAGAACTTGTCTAGCCAAACGCAGCGACAGTGATCAAGCCACCGAATCCAGTATCGGAGATCACCACATCACAGCTTTTGCACTCTATGAGCTGGGAATACTCCTCTGTAAAGATCCACAGGTATGTGTATATGATCTCTTTTTATAATCACAATTTTGCCAAAACATATTTGTTAGATACTTTTAAATGGAATTTTAAGCCATATATATAAAAATGATCTCTTTTAATAATCACAATTTTGCCAAAACATATTTGTTAGATACTTTTAAATGGAATTTTAAGCCATATATATAAAAATGAAAAAAAAACAAGTATTATTTAGGCACTTAACAAGGGTGTATGTTCTGTAAAGCACTGTGGGTATCTTGAATATTAAGTTTTAGTTTTGGGGTTAATTGGTGATTTACAATTCACTAAGAGTTTAGGGAGTCATTGGTGGGCACGTGGTCTAAATTTCAGGTTTATCTAGTATTGTTTTTTGGTGACTGGATTACAACCTTTGGTGGGTTTACTGGGGTTGTTTCATAAATTGTTTTCCACTTTCTCTCTATTCAAATATAGGTACATTTCCTCTATTTTACTTTCTGCATCCCTATCTCATTAACTTAGTTAAAATGTGTTTAACTTAAGATGGTTATTATTAGTATACAGTGGAGGAAAAAAAATATAAGATCACTTTAAAAGTTCCCTTGGTTTTTTTTTTTTTTTTAGTTGA
>CABFWB010000163.1:408237-433905 GCA_902151455.1 Timema bartmani | reverse complement strand
AAATTAAAAAAAAAAAAAAAAAAATCACCGACTTGCACACTACAGTTCACAATGATGTATGATTTTATATTAACACTTTAAATTTTAAAATGTTAAGTATAGAAGTAGACTATTATTTATATTTTTTCAGATATTTTTACTACACAACTATTTATAAGATTTATTTACTTTCGAAGTACAATTTTTGTGAAAATACATTTAAGAGGAAATCATATTTACTGGAAAAAAAAATGAGTTACCAAAACTACTTTCATAGTGTAACGTAGTGTAATATACTGATATTTTAGAATTATCTAAGTGTTTAGTAATAAATCTATATACCTACTTACTTGTTTTTAAATGGTGTCGTTTCCCTATCACTACACACACAAAATTCCCCGAGTTCATTAATTATATTTTACATGTTAAAATAATAAAATTATTTTCTATGGGATTTCTTTTTTTACTAAATTTATCCCAGAGCTGTGTATAATAAACTGGATTCAATGATCTTGTTTCCAAAATGATTCAGGACCACAGACAAATAATATACCCAGACACTCAACCTCCAGGTTAAAATGGTTGCGCTCCTTTTGCCAGCTTGAGTACTTTAACACTAGGATCACTATGTTCAGTCCTATTAGTTTTGAAGGACTCAAGCTGGCAAAAGGAGCGCAGCGAAACCCCCGTAAGGTTGAGAGTTTGTTTCTTATTTGTCTGTGACCAGTGCCAAAAGCTTGGTCTGGTTCCAATAGTTAGGAGGATCACATTCCAACTGTTACCTGTATGAAAGCCAATGTTTCAGCATTATTAAAAAGTGTTAAGGTGCAATAGTAAAGCTTGATTTCGTATAGGACTTGACTTCAAAACAGACATCAACATTGACTTCGAAACAAACCTCATTTTTGACTTTGCTTTGAAACAAATTCTGGCTTTGAAGCTTAAAAATATTGACAGCTAAAATACTTTATTTATGTTTGATTAAAACCAACCTGAGCTGTTTTGTACATTACAAATTAATATTTCTATGGAAAAAATCTGAAGAAATTGAATTGCGTGTTGTGATAGTAACTTGATTTGTCAGAGTAACATGAAATATTACAAACTTTGTACAATAAAACATTTTCCAAGTAATTTTAGTGCATAAAGTAATTTAAATAACCATAATATAACAACTAAAAGAAAATATTAAAACTTCGATTCGGACTTTGAGAATATTTCATATATTCGATTCGAGTTTGCTTGGAATTGAAAAAGTGGACTTCGCACACCCCTAATTTTCACACGTTCACCGAAAATAGTAGAATCTAATTTGGCAGAAATTAATGTTGAACCATGAGTCGAAGTTGAAGGCTTGAAGTACAGACTCGACAGCTTCGTTTGTAACACAACTTAAAAACAACTGATTATCAACTACTATTTTTTTTCCTAATGGAAAAATCACATCTATTAGGTTATTGTCACAATATATGTTTTCAAATTATAGTGTTGTGTCTGGATAAAACCTATGGTAGGGATGACTCAAGAAAAGGTGTTTTTGCAGTTTTTATATCAAAAGTTTTTTAGGTCAAAATAAAAAAAATATTGCCACAATAGAAACGCAGGGTTTAGTTGTCTTTATATGGTGACCTCAACATTTCTTGAATATATGTTAAGGGTGTTCTGGAATTTACTGACAACTTTTTCTCTTCATTTAAAAAGTTTTTCATCTAATGCCGCATTGCTCATGACAGATATATTCAACAACTGTTGAGATCACCGCTCATGATAGATAATATTCAACAAATCTTGATATCACCATGTGAAGAAAATTAAACTCCGTTTCTACTGAAGCATTATTTTATATTTGTTATATAAACTGCAAAATCACTGGCCTTTTCTCACATTCCTTAAACCACTTACTTAATACATTGATACAAACATTTCCATTAAACAAGGTATTACAAATCTCCTCCCAAAAATTAAACAAAACCGTCTGCTTGCCTCTAGCTCAACAGCGCATTTGCACCGATTTGGGTCTCTAGCATAAGTAATCGAAAAGAGCCGGGCAACATCAAACTAGTTCAACTATATATTTGAAACGGTGAAACCTCGATCTATCGTTCCTGGATTTATCATTTTCCTGGATCCGTTTGGTTTCTATGGCCCCTGAACAAATCCTATTCACACAATAGAAATAAAACACGCATTAATCATACCTTGATTTATAGTTTTTTCACATCTATAAGTCAACATTTTTTTATTAGTCCCTAAAAATGTTACTCGACGATTGGTATGATCTGTAATATTTAATGTTTTTGGATTGTGGTTTAGTAAGTTACAGTTGTGCGTCTTGTCAGCTAAACAATGGTCTAAAGGAGATGGAGGATGGCAAGTGCCTTGTTCCACTGGGAAAGCCTGCCTGTATATTAGTGTGACTCATTTCACTTAGCACTTTCATCTAGTTGAGTACTCATCTCATCACGTGTGTTCAATCCCCAACAGTGATTTTTATGTTTATTAGAGTCATTGTTATCTTTTAATAAAATACATTTTCTCACATGGTGCTTTCTGTGAAATAAGTCCTGACTTTAGAACGACTGCCCATCATAGAATAGGTGGAGAAAAACCCATCACAGAAAAGGATTGACGTAGCCAAGCGACTTGGCCTTCCACCATCTACTTTAAACATGATTATTTCGAAAAAAAATGAGATCATAGAGCAGGCTGATTAGTGTGGTACATCAGCAAAGAAGAGGAAGACAGGCAAGGTGTCGACCTACAGTGGACTGGAAAATATCCTCTTTACCTAATATCGGCAGGCCACAGCACCAGGCATTTCAGTGGATGGGAACATTCTCTGGGAGAAATCCCTCAAAATAGCTACAACAATGGGGATTGAGAACTTTTTAGTTTCAAATGGTTGAATCTCCCGCTTCAAACAACGCCATGGTCTGGTATCAAAGAAATGGTTGGGGAGAGTGCTGGTCTGGACACCAACACCACAGTGCTTTGGTTCAAGAGGCTTTCAAAGCTGCTGGAGGGGTACGAGACTCAGGACATCTATAATACAGATGAAGCGGATATATTTTTCAATTGCTTGCCTGACCGAATGTTGGCAATGAATGAAGAGACCTGCAATGGAGGAAAAAAATGCGAAGGAGTGACTGAATATACTTCTGTGCACAAGCAGCGATGGCTCAGACAAAAGAGTGCCCATAGTTATAGTAAAGTCCATAAAACAACAGTGTTTAAAAAATTTAAAGAAGCTACCTGTGACCTACCATACCAAGTTGAAAGCGTGGATGAAGTCAGATATTTTCTGCGTGCTCTTAATGTATTATTCCGAGCACAAAGAAGGAAAATCCTATTTGTAGACAATTATGCCGCTCATTCTCCAGACACATCCTTTTTGAGGAATGTAAAGGTGGTATTTTTACCTCCTAACTGCACCAGTGTCATACTGCCTCTTGAGTTTGGTGTGATTAAGTGTTTCAAACAGGTGTACAGGAAGCAGCTAGTGCAGAGAGCTATATGTCTGATGGACGCAGGGAAAGGGGTTCTCTCTAGATAGACATCCTGCAGGCCATTCACTTTATTGTTTTGGTGTGGCAACAAGTGACCCAGTCTACAATTCAGAACCGTTTTGTAAAGTCTAGCCACGTGAAGAAAAATGAATGGTTAGACGTGACAGATGGAAGAGGTGATGATGATGGCACTTAAGATGAAGATTGGATTCAACTGGGAAAAAGCATCGCTGGTATGAACTTTGATGTATATATGTCTGCAAACCAGGAGCTCACGACATGTGTTGTGTTGTGTGGTGTGGTGTATGGAAAAAAATGTGTAGCGAGTTGGGAAGTGGAAGTTGCTTGGGGGAGTAGCAAGATGGTGAGGATGACGATGAAGCCAAGCCTAAGTTTTATGAAAGCACTTCATGCATTTGAGACCATGAGAGCGTTTGTGTATGGTCATAATATCACCAAAAAATACCAAGCAAACATTGTTAATATTGAAAGTATTGTTTAATTTTAAAAGGAAACGTTCTACTAAACAAATGATTGATTTTTTAAAAATGAAGTAATATAAAGTGGACTTGACAGTGAAAATAATAACATTGTGTACATTTTTTGATTTCAAGTAAATACATATAGGCAACTCTGATAGTTTTTATTAATTTTATATAGGGTCCCACATTTATTGTTTTCCCGTATCCATTTTTTTTCTTCTTCAGATCCCTGACAAAAACGATGAATCATTGTGTATAAAAATCATGCTAATATGGCAGGGATGATAAAATAGAATTAATATTACATTTATCTTGATTTGTGTGAAGGGAGAATGGAAAATCAAAAGCTCTTCTTGGTAGGCCTACATTGAACCTTGCCCTCTCCATCATTGGCAAACCAAATTGAATGAGCTGACATTTAGTGACTACCAACTGTCGCGGGTGTAATAAAGTTCACCTAATGCATTGATATACAAGTTTATTACATTTTAAGCATATATGCATTATAGTGTAATAGGATTAGTGTCTGCCAGTGGGATCAGTGCGCTTCTTGTTTGTTTATCATAACTGCACTTTTGTTCTCTCCTTCTCCCTCCCTACTTGTTTAGCAGGTATGCAGTCAATCTCACTTCCATGGGGATTAGAAAGGG
The DNA here is from genome assembly GCA_902151455.1 of Timema bartmani. Taxonomy (NCBI): domain Eukaryota; kingdom Metazoa; phylum Arthropoda; class Insecta; order Phasmatodea; family Timematidae; genus Timema; species Timema bartmani. Next base: position 429,288 of record CABFWB010000163.1, on the reverse strand, counting down.
GGAGCATAATTAAAAGAAAAGGGACACGCCTAGAAGAGTCTCGGTTCATTTTATTCTAACACAGTATTCTATAAATGGAGGATTCCAGACTCAGTAACTCTTATATGTACACAGTCGATGATAGCAAGAGGAGCTCCATTTCGAGTCGAGGCTAGCCAAGTGGGTGGACCGGCATGTAAGTAATGTGTGTGCCCGGGAGTGGGTGCGTGTCCAGCGAGTGAATCGGCGAGTCTAGCGTTTGTATATTGCATATCACAGATCATCTGTGCACGGGGACCAGTGGTGACTTAAGTGAATTACACGGATGATGTAGACATTGAGTTATTGTGAACTGTGTTAGTAATGAACATTTTTGTGACTCCTTTAAATATTTGAATAATCATGTGTTTTATGGTTATTAATTTATTTATTCTATTTTGTGTGATCCTATTAGCTTATTAATTTACAGACTTGATTATGACTCTATTATTTAATTTAGCCACTTTTTTAAATGCAGCTTAGTCAGTGTATTCATTGTTTTATTTTTAAGAATCAAAACTTGAATATTCCTTGTGCATTTTCAATCTTGTTTAGCCAGCCAATATCCTCGAAAGAACTCGCAACTCACACGATGACGTGTGAACAGTCTGCAAACTCACAGGTCGCACGTGCCCTGTGTTACATTATTATCTACTGATAATATTTACTTTGATAATTTAATCTTTGTCTGTGCTAATCACTTATTTTAGTTAAAATGACAAGAAACATTAAATCAAGTTTGTGTATTGTACAACACCTTTGAATACCAATTGCTAAGTAACTCAATGCTCTTGTTGTGAAGCAAGTGAATTGAATGAATGCTGAACAATGGAGCTTTGTCTAAAATAAATAATAAACATACCATGATGATATGGTTGAGATCCACATTTTCTAGAATATTCTTGATGTTTATTTTAGATGCTTTCCTAATTGCGATTTTCGTAACTAAAAAAGTAATAATCTTAATTTTGGAGTAGGCTACTTTAAAAATATATCCAGCAAAGAAAATAACAGTATTTTTAACTGTAAATGATTTGGTTTAATAAGTATTGTTTATGGTGACAATGTTAATATGATTTGAAATATTTAAATTGCACTAAACTTTAAGAGTTTATTCTAAAGATCAATTAAATATTGTCAACCTCTATGGTTATGGGGTAAAGATTTTGCCTCAAGACCATATGTTTGTGGGTTTGAACCCAGGCAAGGTAGATGGATTTTCCTTGATTGAAAAAATTCTGTAGCACAACCTCCTTCAGAGAAGAAATAAAGCCGTCGGTCCCATGTTGATTGTGGCATGTAAAAGAACCCTGGAATGTATGTGAAAATACCAGTCAGTTCAGTCAATCAATCGGTTCAGAGAGTGCACGTTTAACACATCAAATAGATGTATTGAAAGAAACAAAGATGGCAGTATACAAAAGTGTGTTAATGCCAACATTGTTTTATGGATGTGAAGCGTGCGTTTGTCAGTAGAAACAAAAGATCAAGACGAATCTGGTTGGAATGAGATATCTAAGAAATGTACATGGAAAAACTTGTATGGACAGTCAGTAATGAATGGGTGCTGAAGGAGTGTGGTTTGAAAGGGTGTCCAATATGTCAATGTGAAAGAAGTGTCTTAAATTGGTTTGGAAATGTAGAGAGGATGAGTGAAACGAGTGACTAAGCAAATATATGAAGGTAGAGTGTGTGGATCAAAGGATCAAAAGTAAGGGTTAGGCGGCCACGTAATAGGTGGCTAAATGTGGTAGACAAATGTGTGAAAAAAATAAACATTAAGAGTTTTAGGAATAAACGCGCATGTATGACTCGGTGTATGGATGTTGATGAAGCAAAGGGAGTATTCAAGGATAGGAAAGTGTGGAGAAAGTTAGTGAGGATGTAATAGTACTGTTTAGGACCCCTCTCATATACTCAAAAAGTCATGGATGAAGTGTATTTTTCTTTAAAGTATTGCATGTAAAATTTCCTTCTAATATTTCATCCATGGAAAATCCCGTGTTTTCCGAAATAATCTCAATGTAATGTGCTTCAAAACTTTTTCTTTCTATAAAAGATCAACTCCCTTGTATTAGAAAGATCTTATGACGCTGGCTCCCTCTATCCAATAGGAAGCCAGCCTTCATAACATCAGGTCATGAGGGCCGAGGAGTCTTTCTATTAGTTTTGACACTGGTGACAAGGGGTCCAAGAAACAAGGGGTAGGTCATATATAAGCCTCTTGTGCGTATGAATACACACACAGTGCCACTAACTTAAATCCATATAGTACTCAGTAAAATGTTAGAGAGTAAAATCACGGAAAAACAATCTGTAGTTCAACAAAAAACCGTATCACCTAATATCATATCTTCAGTGCCGAAGGTGTAATCATCTAAATAAATCATGTGCAACATTGAAAGTCTTATTCATTTATAGGAATAAAAGATCACAAACAAGATCACATAACCACGTGCAAGTGCACAGTAAGGCATGCTCGCGTCATCATCATCGTAAAACCCGATATTATTATAAATAGTGCTCAACCACAGGGCAATATCACAATATAATCCCATATCACCATAATTTGGTCCCAATCGCGAGGCAATAATCGCCTTATTATAATTGGCACCCATCGTGGGCTGGTATCATAATCAGGGCCGTGCAGTAGATTTTCTCAGTATGATGCAAGTCTTCAAAATGCTGCCCCTTAAATGTTTTTTCTTTAAAATAAAGATAAAATAAAGATTTGTAGGTAACAGAACATAATAAATAGATAACGAATAGCTGTCAAATTGACAGCTACCAGCCGTTTTGACATATGCCTTTCTTTAACTTGTTATTGTATTGTCTCCACTTCAAAGTATATGAATTTGGTAAAAATAGAGCAATAAAATAACAAAGGCAAAAGTATGAAAATGCGAATATTTCTTAAGCAACTCTCTATCACACATAGAAAGCAAAAGTAGCCTAATATTACCTTAATAACTCTCTATCACACATAGAAAGCAAAAGTAGCCTAATATTACCTTAATAACTCTCTATCACACATAGAAAGCAAAAGTAGCCTAATATTACCTTAATAACTCTCTATCACACATAGAAAGCAAAAGTAGCCTAATATTACCTTAATAACTCTCTATCACACATAGAAAGCAAAAGTAGCCTAATATTACCTTAATAACTCTCTATCACACATAGAAAGCAAAAGTAGCCTAATATTACCTTAATAACTCTCTATCACACATAGAAAGCAAAAGTAGCCTAATATTACCTTAATAACTCTCTATCACACATAGAAAGCAAAAGTAGCCTAATATTACCTTAATAACTCTCTATCACACATAGAAAGCAAAAGTAGCCTAATATTACCTTAATAACTCTCTATCACACATAGAAAGCAAAAGTAGCCTAATATTACCTTAATAACTCTCTATCACACATAGAAAGCAAAAGTAGCCTAATATTACCTTAATAACTCTCTATCAATCACACACAGGCACACGTTCCGCACCTGAGTTATACCCAGTCCATGCAAATGCTACTTTTTAATTTGAATCCCTTTTGTTATAACATAATCATTTTAATTGATAATAAGTAACTACAATTGCTATAAAAAACAATAATTCTCTTACCTGATCTATTTTTTAAACACAAAAACTGAATTAGTATAAATGCAATAATATTATACTGATGCAGATATATTATATATCTGATTTACTGATCTAAACACAGCATAGCCACTTACCACTTCTCGAGACAAGCTAACATTAAAATCAAATATTGTCAATAATTGTAAGCTCAAAGCAGAACTATCAACACGTAACATGTGAAATTGTCTTATGTGATAATTGCCGCCTCAGCTTTTATATTACAAACAAAAATAATAGCTTCGCGCTGTCAGATCAAAAGTCTTTCGGCGAGCGCTCGCCAACGATGCACCTTATCAGAAACCGAAATCAAAGGGTACCGAAAGCACTTAGGCAGAGGTGTGCGATAAATCATAAATCGTATACATAAATATCCGAATAACATAGAGCAATATAGTAAAGCATCGTGTCAAGATTTTTAGTTATTGAATGGTTCAAATTGTATTTTGACTTTGCCGCTTATGCCTCCCCCTTACGGTGTCGCCTGATGCGGCCGCCTCTTTGTATCATAGCACGGAACGGCCCTGATTATAATTGGCCGGTATCAATCTGTTGCACTATAAGGATTGATTAAGTACAGAGTTTTTTTTTAGCATTATGCAGTTTCTTACTTATCCTGTAAGAGAATGGCGTGATTAGGTATGTATGTATGTTTAGAATAGACAAACATATTATTTGCCAGCCAAAACTAAAATTTTAGTATATTATTATTGCTATCTTATAAGCCTACTTTGGTGGCTGCATGGTCTAAGGCGTCACTCTTGCAAAAGATTCAACTGCTTCATCCCTATCTCATTAGCATAATTAGTACATGTGTATAACTTTAACAAGTTCCAAGCTAAAATATATGTATTGATAATAGGTAATAGTGACAGTTGGGTCATCCATAAATCACAATTTTTTCTTACTTCTTTTTTAACCTTCCCTTCCCCCCTCCTATGTAACACAAAGTAGACATTTAGTCCTATATCCCTCCCCCTACTCTCTCCAACCTGTGTTAAATAACTTTCCACATCAAGAGTGAATGCTATTATTTGATAGAGAAGCTTTTGTGAAACTAAAAGAGACTCAGATTTAATACTACTCAGAATCCATTATAAATCATGACTATAAAATAATTTCAAATAATTTTACAACAATACTTTATTCTTTTTATTTTTATACAATATTTTTTCTCACCATCAGAATTTTTGTGTTATGTAACATTTATGTACCCACCCTCCCCCTTGTGTAGTGACATGTAGACATTAGAGCAAACCCCCCCTCTCCCCCAACCTCTCAATAGTGTTATGCGGTTTATGGATGACCCCTTACTAATGTTTCTAGTTTTTATGCCATGAAAATAGGACTGTACCAAGCAGCATATACTTGTTAGAAGTTTATTGGCCATTTTACAAGGTTAACTAGATATATTTCTTAACTATGTTTTGTTCCATCTTCTTTAATAATAAAGTGTTTAAAAAAATGTGTTGAAAACTTGGAATGGGCTCTCAAATCCTTTAGGATACTTGAGGATTCATGAAAATTTCAGTTTCGAGACTCAAATTCTAAAAAATAAGATTTCAATTTTTCAAGTGAAATTTGTTTTAGAGCTTTAATACTGCTTATTGGTGGTTCAAAATCAATTATAATTATAAGATTAAATTAACAACCAGGCCCCAGATGAGAAGTATGACACTTAACTGAATGTATGAATGTCATAATGAATTGATTATAAGATATAATGTTAACATTTATTTACTAGTTGTATCTCCTATTATTCTACTATATTTATATTTCCTCTTATATTCATAATTATTCCAAGAATTTGGGGATAAATTAAAGATTCAGATTCGTAAAATTGTGGATTCGATTAAACTCTCGTTTAAAGATATGGTACAAATAAATAATATAATAATGCATTTTTAAATCTCTCTCAACACATTGGCGGCTTGACACCATGTAGAATAAAAAATAATGAGCTAGTGCATAAAACACGGGTCTCTTTTAAAATAAGGCGAAATTTTTCAAAATCATTTAAATGCATAACTTTATTTACAAATAATTTACAATATATTTAAAACTTTAAACCAATTTACAAAGAAATTAAGTAAACAATAGTTTTAGTAGGCAGTTTTATAAGTATTAATAAAGCATCTGTACTAAGATACTGTTATCAAAAAGGAATGCTATATAAATTCCAATCCCTCATACTTAAAATCGGCTACTTTGGTCTCTTCCAATATAATCTTCCCGGTGATATCAAAGGCCATGATGTAAGTAGCTGTTAGTCCAGCATTCTCTACAGATTTCAAGGCAACAATTATTCTATCTGATGTCCCAGGAACAAATCTGAAGCTGGAGAATCCGTGAGTTGGTGTTATTTCCCCAACATATGTGACCTATTAGAGCACATGAAAATAATATAAACAGTAAGCTTTGGCTAATTGAATAATTTGAACCCTTTATGATTCTCTTCATGGAATTTCTACTCATATTTTTGTGGAAAAAGGGTGGGAAATCATTTAAGAAAAACTACCCTAAATAGAACCAGCCGGGATTCGAACCCTAATCTTTCAGTCGTCACGTCAGCAGTCCATTAAAACATGAGTGTGTGACGCCTTGGACCATTCAGCCACTTAAGCAGTTGAAAACTTGTTTGCCAACATCCTTGATTGTATGTCTCCCCCAAATTAAATTCCAGGGTCCACCACTGGAATAGAACCCCCAGCCATTAATTTATAAATGGAAAAAGAGAGGGGCCCAAGGGTCACTTAATTCAGTAAGTAAACACGCTACTGACAACCTTAGTATATATAATTTTATTCAATGCACTCACAAGCACTTGAATGATATATAATTTTATGTGAACTTTAAAGCAAAAGTTTTCATTAAACTTATCGTTGATTTTAAAAGAGTGCAAAAATTAATAAAATCATATTGCTAGGCTTTATTTATTTTTAACAAATGATGCATTACTTTGATATTGTTGAAGTCCTCATCAGCGTTGAGGAGTACATTACAAGATCGCTTTTCATCCAGGTCAGGATTGTAGCGTTCTTTAGAACACCTTCTCGGAAGAAAGAACCATCTGTTATGGACATCACTCCATACTCCGGCTTCATGACTCATATAGCCTAAACAAAAAGATCAGTTATAACAAATAGTGATTCGAGACTATCATTTTAAGACATACAAATTGTAAAGCCTTTGTGGTGTGGTGGTCAGAGTTTCTGGCTACAGGTGTCCTGTGTTCATTCCATGGTGCATCCAAAATGTATCTGTGAAGCAGTGGGTCTGGAACGAGATCACACTCAGTCTTGTGGGGACAAATGAGCAATGAGATAGCAGTTTCAGTTTATAAAACAGAGATTAACGGCCGAAGGGTTCATACTGCTGACCACATGACACCCTCTATCCACAAATGTTGGCACTGTCATCACTAACGATGGTGGCCACTTGGCCGGTATAGCTCGCTTGTGGGCTCACACTATGGAGTTTTTTTAAATGGATTAAGTTACTCTACAATAAAAACAAGTGTTTATATTTTGCTTAATTCCTTTTGTTTGAAAAAAATATATCAACTCAATGGATTTGTTAAATGTTTCTTTAAGAACTAATGAACTATGGTACTGGTATTTGTTTAAATTGACCAACCTTGATACCAAACATGTACAGACTGCTTACCTTGACAGATTACACTATGGTGTAGCTTACTTATAAGGTAAGGCCACAGTAAAATCCATAAAAGAGATACTACTACCTTTCAGGGTAAATAGAGTGTACACACTCTTACTTAGTGAAACTTTAAGTTAATAATTTTTACATTGGTGAGATTCCCAATTTTGAGTATGTTATTTGAATTTTCAGAGTTTTGGTTTTTGCAACCATCTCAAAAGTGCTGCCCAAAACCAATTTATTTAAAAAAAAAAACATTGTAAAAGGTGTTACTATGAATTGAATGAATTAATCCACAACCTACCTTTCTGGCTATGCTCTTAATGTTTTCATACCATCTCATTATGTTTATTGAAATTCTTAATATCATTGATTAATTTAAGTCTCTCTCTATCTCATTATAAGAGTTTCCAAACCAAACTATATTTGTATCCAGTATAGATATTATCAAATTGATCTTTAATATTTTGAAACTATGAGATATAGGCCCTACACTGATTTTCAAACAAGAATTTTCTTTTGCAATGCAAAATAATGTTTCTGTTAACTTTAAAATAAATGATTAAGACCAAGTACTCAAAGTATTAGGTTTAAAAACCAAACAAAAGGAATTAAATATAGTCTTATGAGTTTTCTAGACAATTCTATTTTAAATTTAGTGTATACTTACTATAATTTTAAAAGAATTACTTTAGACACTAAGCTTAATTTTATATTATTTTTGTGAATAGGTATTATAATTGATTTACCAGTATAGTAAGTATAATATTTATCTATTTTTTTTATGTAGGCTATAAATTTAAGGTTTATTAAAGAATCATATAACTTTTGTAATATTCTTGCTGTTTGATCTAAGTAGTCATTATTTTCAAAAACAATTTGACCAATTTTTTTTTTCAGCTACACATTTTTTTGTATAGTCTACAATACTGAAATAATTTACTTTAGTGTAGGTATACTTTTATATATGAAACAACTGTGCTGAAATATGTTTGTTAAAGTAACTTATCAATCTCAAACACTAATTGTTAATTGTTATTATTACACACCCAAGAAGACAACAACTCAAATAATAGCGAGATTTATCAAGTTTGATAAGTATAAATTATTATACAATCAATACAAAACTCACTAAAGTCACAAGTGAAAAATATAAATGTAAATATTTATTATATTTTGTGATGACTTAAGTCTTTTGCATTATAATGTTGATTCATGATCCTTTGCAGTGTGTGACATTGTTTATTACATAAAGTAAATTGTGTATTTGATCAATATTATTTTAAATTCAATACATGAAAGATTAGTTTGGTCAGGTTATATTTTAAAAAATCATGAAAAGCTTAGTTTAAAATAGGTAGAAAAAATTTATAGATGGTTTGAAAGTTAGATTTGTATCCTAATAATCAAGGCCTGGATTTCGATGACATATCTTCTTTTTTCTGGTTTGTCACATAAAATGATCATTAGTACATAAACTCTGTTCATGATCCCATTGTTGTGGAAACATATTTTATAGGTAATTTTTTTATCATTTTGGAATTTAAGGTCATATTTTCATGGTCTGCATAATTTTAAAGGGATTTTAAGGCATTCATGTCAAATAAGTATATATTTTATAGAGGCAAATGTTGATATAACAAAAATATTAAAACTTTTATTGGCAGCAATGCTTTGAATATTACTTTGAAGTAAGTTTCAAAATTGATCACAAATGTTTATTTGTAAAATGTAATCTTAGAGCATTTTTTCCCCCCATTTCATAAAAGAACACAAACTGCTTAACCATTTCTGTGCTGCCAAACCTTAGACATATTTGGTGCGCAAATTTAATTAACCTTGGGAATCGATTTCTGGTGAATTAAAAGTAAAAAATCTAGTATCCCACCCAACCTCACTTGTTAGATTGCCCCAAGTAGTACCCAATTTCAAAATGTCATGATCCCAAATGTTGTATTTATACAACGTTTATAAAAAAGAAATACCGAGCTGCAATTTATGTTGGTTCATCCTGGGTTGTGGAGTTGATAGGCCAAGCCTTTGACACCAGCTCCTATATTTTTCTACGGTCAGACTAACTCAGACTCTGACTCTTTCATAAATGGCTAAAATATATTAATTAGTAATAACAAATTTACAGCAGTAAAATGATCCAATACATAACAGATTATTACTCCATGGGAAGCTTCTTTGGCCTTGTGAATTTATATATGAAATAAATTCGCATATTCAAACTACAAATATTGCTCCTAAATAATAATAAATAATTATAAAATATTGTTCTAATATTAAAAGTTTTTATTTTAGACTGAGTCGGTACATTTTTACCCACTCCGATTCCACCCTAAATTTCATCAGACTCCACAGCACTAGGTTCATTAGAAAGTCAGTGGGCCACACATAATCATGGATAAGGCCACATACAGCCCACAAGTTTGACATGCCTGTTGTAGACAGTTATTGTGTCTTTGTAAAAATAATAGTTATTCCTTAGAACATAGTTTGAAGTGTGCTACGTGTTTGCAAGCGAGTCAAATTTTGGCCAAACAACAGAATAAATGCTGACAATACTCCTGTGAATAAGGTGAGTTACTTCTACCCCTTCCCCTCCACCATCCCCTCTCTTCTAATCGATGTACTGTTTCACTACATAAAATAGGGATATCTTGTTTGTAATAAAGTGCTTTAAAAGTGCAATATTTTGTGTACAGTTTCCCTATTTAGGCCTATGTACAAACTTTTTAAATAGATTACTCACAAGCTGCTATTTTAGAACAATGTAAACAAACCCTAGTTTGAAAATAAGAATGCTTCCAAAGTAAAATAATGATGATGATGCTGATAATGATAAATAATAATAATTAATTAATTAATTAATTATAATAAATAATAATATAAATAATAATACAATAAATAATTAATAATAATATTAATAATAATAGAGAAAACTTGGATATTAGATTGTTACCTGGAAACTCTATCCCAATAGCTGACCTAAGACTGAGGTAGTTGTCATGCCAGTTGAGATGGTTGACCTCCCCTGTGGCAGTTACGGTCTTCACCCATAGTGGGTTTAAGTTGAGCATTTCTCCTTCATGATTGGTCCATTCCTTTCCAAGGCCACCCACATATAGCGTCTGCTGCTTCACTGCTGCCCATTCAGATTTGAACCCTTGAAAGTTGATAACTCAATTAGGGGCTGATACCAGGTACCTAACTAGGTTATATTAACAAATAGCCTTACTAGGTACTACTGTTAACAGCAGGCTAAACTAATATAATTCACATTGTGTTTTTTAAATTATTATTTATCTCACCTTTAGCAACTCTTCCATTTCCATCCTGTAGCACAACCCAAGGAATAACTCCATTATTATCGATTTCAAACAACATCCCAGTTCTGTCATCAGCAGCATACAATTTTCCATTAAAAACAATCATTTCAGACAGCTCCATCCCTCTTCCAGATTCTCCGAGACTCGATTTTAAAATAATAGGTTTGGTATCATCCCAAAACACATTGATAGAATTAGAAACAGGATTCCAAACAACATATCCCCTAAAAAGGTAGCTTATCCATGTGAAATCTTCAGTTTTACTTTTGGATGAGTGATCCATGTCACTTACAATACCTATTCGATACTTCATTCCAACTTTTGTTGTAACAGGAGGTGTCAGTGGGTAAGTAGAATTATATGTTCCACGGTTGGTGGAGGGTGTGATATTTTGTACTGGTGGTTCTTTTAGTCTTTTATGATACGCAACATCATTATCATCAATATTATGATACGATGATTTGTATCTATATGGTGTCCCATAAATGAACAAAAAACACAAGATTAACAACCCTATGACTGCTACCATACTTACAAATTTGGTTTGTATCCTTAAAGTACTATTGCCAACCCGAAATGTCGTAGGGGTTCTAACAGCCGATCGCCATTCACGTAGAGACATTATCATCTCATTATCATCTATGTTGTAAGACATGTAGTGTTATTTTACATACAGTGAAGTTTTAGACTCGTGCCAAGCTGATTAATTCGATTATTAACAAACATTTTAAACATTTTCCTTTGTCAGCTTCTAATTAGATTATAACTTGTCAGGAGCATAATTGTTATTAAATTATTTAAAACATTTAAACTACACGCGAATAAATTAGTTAAAATAATTCATTATTGAGTTAAAAATAATTGGAGGTTATCTTTGAAAGAATGATTGGTTGGTTGATTGATTGGTTATAAGATAAATGATAGTATAGCTTTGTAGCTTCGTCTGCTACGTGTTGTCAAAATACAGTCTTGCCAAAACTCTTGATTTGTAACAGTTAAATGCTTTCTAAGTAAGATGTGTGATTTTTAAATAAACAGATAGATAAATGAAATAATAAATCTTAAATCCCTACAATTATAATTTTGAAACTTTTGAAACTGTTTATCTTTAAAATATACAAATTATTCTGCTTGAACAGAAGAATAACGTTGCCACCCTACACTAATAAACGGTAGTAAAGGACATGGATATAAATTCTACCAGTCTCTGTAACGCGGTCAACCCTACAGTTCTGCCAGAGCAATCAATAGTCAAGAGACTACCTCCTTTATCCAACGAAGGGGACTTGGCTAAAATGGAAAATAAAGATTTAAGTAATTGATCAAACTAGTTATATTCCTGTAAATCATTTAAAGGGAAGGAATAGAAGCAAGTATGGCAGTTAGTATAGAGAAGGACTAGGGCCAGTGCTGAATTAACACAATAGCAAAAGTAGCATATGCTACGGGCCCCCACACCTAACAGGGCCCCGCGTTTTCTAGGAATCCCAATAGAAATAAAGAAGGTAAATTGAAACTTTGTCTGGTGAAAACGGAAAATGCTTTTTTCACTACTTTATTCATTACTCGCAAATACTTATTTCTGTCAAAACTACGCCAGGCTAGAACCACCTCTGAATAATGTACTGTACTGACGTTTAACTGGCTGAATAGCAAGAAAGTATTGAATCACTTTACTGTTCATGTAAATTACTTATATTTTAATATTTATATGCAGTTTTATAAATTTAGGGCCGCTTTATAATATAATACTACAGGCCCTACACTAGCTTAATCCGTCACTGACTAGGGTCATGGACCCATTGTTCATATCAATGGAAAGGAATGTATTTTCTGAAGCGTTATCGGTTAAATCATTTTTGAGAAATATACCATTTGAATATATTTTGTTAATAAAATATGTGCAAAAATCCACGTATGGAAATGTGGTATCAAGAGGAACCGCTCATTCCGCGCCTCGAGGCTGGTGAATATTGAATAGCATCTTGCCATAATAATATTTATAATAATTTCTTAGTTTTAATTTTATTTATTTAACTAGCCTTCCATACAAATTGTGTTACATTTCTTCTAAATTATACCTTCCTTCGCCCTACCCGATTAGTGCAGTTAAAATCTGATAGCCCAGACGGGCAGCAAGATGTGATGAACACAACACTTTTGCTAAAAAATTCCAAAGTTGGGTTACTTGAGTTTAAAAGCTATTAACTACCACTATACTATGTACCTAATTAATCGTATTAGTACATTAAACATTTTCTAAAGTAAGAAGTAACTTTCGAAATGTGTCAACTATAGTTTTAACAATTCACATAATAAGAAACGAAAGTTCATGCTATTTGTTATGTCCTTACACATACACAATATTTAGTCTTGTACACGAACCACATAACTCGCGCACGTTATAACGCCAATAGGACAAAAATATAAGTCTTAGACCAGAACGTGTTGTCCATCACTTCCTGCCATAACTACTCTAGTCAGTTCAGTCCAGATTGACCAACACAAACTATACACATCCCTGCCATAGAGTATATTACATTCCTCCTCTCCTAGATATCTATACATAATCTCCCAAGTACACATGAGTACGCAACTGTCTCCGTGGCCTCAGAAGAGGCCATGCTTTTGGTGTTGCTGGTTGTTAACCTGTGTTGTCCACCAGTGCTGCTGGCTGTTGATCTGTGTTGTATATCAGTGCTTCTGGCTGTTGACCTGTGTTGTCTATCAGTGCTGCTGGTTTCTGTTCCTGTAGTTGTGGGTTTTCTACTGGTTGCTGCTCGTAGTCTTCTCTTGCCAGAGGTGGTAGTGGTTGTTGAAGTGGTCTTGCTCTCTGATGTGTCACAAGGTATTTATCTGGGTATCTTGCTGGTTTAACTTGTGAAAGTGGCCTCTGCGGGGCATCCTCTGGTTGAGGTGTTCTTTCGTAGCGTTTTCTAAGTTGGTCTATGTGTCTTGTTTGTCCAAGTCCCTCCTTAAAACTGACACGGTACATGCTAGCACTCCAGTGACCATTGCTGGCATCTATTTAGGCCTCTTTACTTCATACCGCCTTGCCCAAACTGCTGCTCCCTCTGTGAAGACTCGCAAATTCTTCATATCTTGAGGGAGTGCCGCAAAGCTTATTGTTTGTCTATCTGGATGTAGCACATCCAAATGTGTTAGGATTTGGCAATGCATTAGAAGCTGAGCTGGACTTTGGCCTTAGTTCCAATGGGGATAGTCCGAAGCATTAGGAAAATTCTTGCGAGCCTTGTATACCAGTCGCCTGTCGTTCTTCCCAACTGTTTCTTAACTGTTTGAACCATACGCTTTGCTTGCCCACTGCTTGCAGGGTGATATAGTGCTGTTGTTAAATGATTAATTCAATTGAGCCTAAGAAACCGTTCAAACTCCTCAGACACAAAATTACGGCCATTGTCACTTACTAGGACTGATGGAAGCTTATGTGTAGCATAAATGTATCTTGGTTCAATTATTATGTTCGTGGATGTTGTAGACTTCATCTGTCTGACTTCAGGCCATTTAGAATGCGCATCCACAAGTATTAAAAAGTTTTGTCCTTGCATCGGCCCTGCCATGTCAATGTGTAGACGGATCCATCGGTTTGTTGGTGCTGTCCATGACTGTACTGAGTCCTGTGGTGTATTGTTCCGGCTTTCTTGACAGGTTTGGCAAGTTCCTACTACTTCCTCTATGGTTGCGTCCATTTTAGGTCACGAGCTACTGCTTTTGAGAGGATCCTTTATTGTTTCCCTGGCAATTTCAATCAATGAGATAGGTGGGTCTTCCATGTCTAGCATAAAAACGCTCCTGAGTTCTATATTCACAGTTTCTGAAGTGTTCAATGGAAGTCTGCTAAGCCCATCTGCGTTTCCATGGTGTTTCACTGGTCTATAAATAATGTTATAAGCATGACCTCCTAGCATTAAACTCCACCTTAACATCCACGGTGTCATAACACTTGGCATCTGGCGGCTAGAATGAAATAATCCTAGAAGTGGTTTGTGATCTGTGACTATTGTGAAAGATCGGCCTAAGAAAAACTGCTGGAACTTACTGACACCAAATATAATCACAAAAGCTTCCTTATCTATTTGAGCGTAGTTACGCTCAGCTTGTGACTGTGTTCTTGATCCAAACGCTACCGGAGCTTCCATTCCATTGTCAATAATAAGGGAATGGAACGCGCCAATCCCGTAAGGAGATGCATCACACGATAGTATCAAAGATCTACTTCTATCATAATGCGTCAGAACTAAGTCTGATGTTAAAATGGCTTTTACTTTATTGAATGCACTCTCATGGTTTTGAGTCCACTGCCATGGTGTATCTTTATCTAGAAGACGTTGTAGTGGTTCCAAAACAGTAGTTTTGTCCATCATGGAATCTCTCATAAAAATTGAGAAGTCCTAAGAAAGCTTGAAGTTCTGTTTTGTTCTTAGGTGCTGGAGCTTTGTGTATGACTTCAACCTTGTCTTGTATGGGGTGAATGCCTTGGGCGTCTACCTGAAAACCTAAAAATGACACCACTGGAACTCCAAACCTGCACTTGTCCTTCCTTAACCGCAACCCTGCATCATTCAATCTTTGTAGTAATTTCTGTACTCTGGAATTATGTTGTTTTCTATCTTTGCCCGATATGAGTATATCATCCAGGAGTACCCCTGTACTTGGTATACCTGCTAATAGACCTTCAATAAGCCTCTGGAAAATTCTCGGTGCTGCACTAATTCCAAAAGGGCATTCTTGTCACTTGCATCAAAGGCCGTAGCCAGTTTTTTAGGGGGGTTCAACCCCCCCGAAATTTTATGAACAAAATTTAAATGACTTTATTTATGGTTCAAACAATATTAATAATAAGATACAAGTACAAATTAGGTGGCTGTGTTACCATAAAAAGTACTTCAGAGAGCTTCTAGAGGTGTTTAATATTGATAATTTTTATAGCCTTCGGCAGTTATGGGTCTGTACTACCATAAAAAAAACCACTGGAAATAACTTTTAGAGGTGTTTAATATATATAATTTTTCCCAGCCTTCAGCAGTTAGGGGATTATGTTGCCATAAAAAACTACTTCAGATAGCTTTCAGAAGTGTTTAATATTTAGAAATCTACCTAGCCTTCAGTAGCTAAGGGGTTATATTGCTATAGAAAAACACTTCAGATAGCTTATAGAGGTGTTTAATATTTAAAAATTTTCCTACCCTTCAGCAGTTTAGAGGCTATGTTGCCATAAAAACACTTCAGATAGATTCTAGAGGTGTTTAATATTAATAATTTTTTCTAGCTTCCGGCAATTGGGGGATGTGCCCACCAAACCCCCCTGAAATTATTGGCTGGCTACGGCCTTGCCTGCATCAGGCCTTTTGGCGTATTAACCGTCAATATTTTAGAAGATTCATCATCCACTTTGCCTTGGGCATAAGCATGTGCAAGGTCAAGCTTAGAAAATATGGTTCCACCTGTTAGGCACGCAAAAGCTTCAGTTGCAGTTGGTAAAAGGTATTTGTCAGGGCATGGTGCATTATTAACTGTACTCCGGTAGTCCCCGCACAACCACAGAGATCCACAGAGACGGCACAATCACTAAGGGTGTAGCGCACTTTGAAAATGATACTGGTTTGTATATACCTACCTTAACTAACCTTGTCATCTCTCGATTGACATCGTCTGCCAGTGCCAGTGGTATTGGATGGCTCTGTAGATAATTAAGTTGAACTGAGGGTTCCTTTAATGAAACTGGTGGTCCAACTTTTTCTACTAGTTTGTGATCTTCAAAAGCTGAGCATTTCTGTACTCTCTCCATGAACTTACTTACCAGTGATATGGTGAATTGCTTGCACTTTAATTCCCCACTCAGTGAACCGATTTCTCCCGAGGAGGCTTGGCCCATTTCCTTCCAACACGGTTACGGGCAGAGTAGCGGACATACCGTTGTATGTGGCCTACATATTACACCAAGCCAGGATACAAAAGGGCTGTTTTGTTCCCCAGGTGCAAATCTGAATATCGTGTGCCGTGCTAATGTGACATTAGGTTGCACAATGTTACTGTGACATTCCCTTTTGCTGTCACACATTCATTTCTATTTTCTTTATACTCTGGATTGTGTTTTCACCTTTTTATTAAGTCTCTTCTCTACGCCTGTGCGACTATTTCCCCTACTGTGCAGGTGTTCTAATTCCCCCCCTCTCTTGTTCTCTCGCCCCTCACTTCTTTTGTATGATTGCGCATGCGCGGTTCGACTTCTTATTCGACGCTCTACACAGCTGACCTCTTCTTATTGCTTTGACCAATACTCTCGCATTGGAAGTCCCAAGGAACGGATCAACCTAGTAACTAGTACTAGACTACACCTGGCAACTATGGGGAACGAGTGCTAGTGTCAGATCACGTATATCGCTAAGTCTGTGAAGGTTCACGGGACTCATGCAATCTTGCTGGTTTTAGCGATCGGCCTACAAGTACACCATGGCACTTCAGGGACAGGGAGCCCAGCTGGTTTCCAGCTAGCCCCCGCCGCTTTTGCATTATCTACTTATCGTCAACTGCTATCAGAGTAGGGTGGATACTTCACCATTCACCATTCACCATTCACCACTCTCTCGCCGCCTGTTACGCCGCTGGTATTTGGGTACCAGCTCGCTGTCTATGGTCGCTGGTTCACGCCCAGCCCCTCTCCTGACTCACCTCATCTCGCCGCACGCGGGCTCATTGGACTTACGTGGGTAATCCAGGGCTGGTTCATAGCAACCGGCTGGTCTTTTGAGGCGCTGCTACGGGGCCACCCCGGCCTGGTACTTTACTTCAGGCGCACCGTATCTCTCACCGCTCGTGGGCGTTCCCGACTGGTTCTGAGGGAGATCCAGCCCACTCCCGAGTTTGAGGGGTTAGCTGTTTTCGCGGCCCCCCTATACTCATTGGCTTCTCATCGCGGGTGGAATTGACTGAGTCTACGTATGGTATCGTTCTGGGCTAAACCCTTAGAAGATCTTCCTAGGATGATTCTATGTGAATGATTATACACGAGGGTAGTATTGTTAGTATCTCGTGTGGACATGTTCTTTAGTAGTCATTTGTTAAATGCAAGTGCTTAGACTCATTTGGTGTCCCTAGTGTCCAATTGCGCCTGTCGATTAGACAATTGCGCGCTGTCCCACTCCCCTCAATTGTTCTGCTGGCCCGTTCGGGGTCACTATACTTAAAGTTAAGAGTGGTTGTTTTAGGCCACGTAATTGGGTGAACCACATCGGGATAATAGTCGTCTATTTATTATTATCACTAGGTTTAGATACTTGGTTTTATTATAAGTATGTTAATTATGTGGAACTAATTTATGTAGGCTGCCTGTATGGCACTATCTGTACCAGAATATTTATTATGTTTAGGGGCTATAGTATAATTGCCAGGATAAATGTAAATTGGGTTTAGTACTGACTTAGATGATTGGTTGGGGTTATGCTTAGAGCACCCACTGTACTGTAGATTCTGTCCCCTTCAGGGATAGGCCAGTTGCTGGTAATCACCTCGTTGGGACTGGTAGGGTGTGCCGCTGTGCCCTTGGTGACCTAGAGCAATGGGCCTAATATGGCCAGTGGTGGACTGTGTCTTAATGTTGACACTGGCCCTATTAAATAATGGGCGTGTCTAGCCAGTCCATTCCTATTTGATGGGATTCAATGTGCTGCGTTATTTTGTGGGTTTTAACACCCGAGTGAGAACCTTATTTTTGGCAGCATAAGCTAAGGGTGTTTCATGTGTTTTAGCCTCTTCAAGTTGGTATGTTTCTGCTATAGGCGGTAGTCGTCCCTTGTGGCACCTGTCACGGGCGTCACGGCACACCAGACCGTCCCTGTGTTCTGTGGCGAGCGGTTGACTGGTACTGGCCAGGCTAATTAAAAGTTTCCGTGAACCATTGGCGTTTAATGCCTTCAAGATGTTAATGAACCAAGATCTTATAATTACATGTTTTTTTGTTGCAAATGTTCTGCTTATTGTGTCTATTAGTAAAATCTAAATTGCCCTGCTTATTCTTTGTATGTTAAATTGTACCTGACCCTTTATTTCCTAAAGTGAAGGGTACAATCGGAACTCATAAGTTTTGGTTTTGAGGTCTATATTTTTTCATAGGTTACTGAGCTGATAATTGTCAGGGCTGCTCCTGAATCTATCTCCATGTGATGTTTAGTTCCATTCAACATCACATTTAGGTAGAAGGGTGGGTTGTCTCTAGTTTCAGATCCCATAGAAAACAGCTGATATGGCATATTTAATTCTGATCTTGCAGGTTCCATGGGTGCTAGATGGTTGGTTTGTGGGTGTTGCACTCTTCGTTTGACGTCATTTTGTCTCTTCGACCTACATTCCCTTTCTATGTGGCCCAACTTCTTACAAAAATGACATATTGTATTCGCCCATGGAAATTCAGAGGTTAGATGCTCTTTGTCACAATGATAGCACCGTTGATCATTTTGTTGGCTTGGAGAAAATCTTTGATGCTTATTGGCACCTCTTTGTTGAGATTGGTTTCTATATAGTCTGTGTACTTTCATTGAGCCTGCTTCTTGGTAAACTGATGTTGCGGAAGTTGGCCGCATCACACGTTGATATTGTGCCGCTTCTTCGCCACTTACTGCCATGGAAATTGCCTCATCTAGTTTCATTTCATTTTTAGAAAGCATTTAGCTCTGCACTGTCTCATTAAACGATAACGCAGCATCCGAATCGTAAATGTTCCAAAGCTACAACGGTTAGCCATCTCTCTCAAAACCGCAACCTATTCCAAAATGGACTTGCGGGTCGCTGAGCCCTTTTGCTGAAATTCAAGTTTGTACAATTTCATTATGTCTTGGTGCAAAATGACCGTTTAAAACACTAACTAAATCACCAAATGACTTAGAATCGGAATCCTCTGGCGCCAATAACGCAGTTAAGCAACCATATGTTTTATCTCAAGCACACAAAACAATATAGACCGTTTCTTCTTATCGTCGATGATGTCATTAGCAATGGTAAAGTGTTCCAACCTCTTTGCGTAGTTCGTCCACGTGTGTGGTTGGGTAGTATAGAGTCCCGTGAAACTTGATAAAAACGCTGGCATTATACACCCTTCGGTGGCTTGACCTATATCATGAGTTAACGTATCAATCACCTCGTCGCCAAATTGTTATGTCCTTACACATACACATATTTAGTCGTGTACACGAACCACATAACTCTCGCACGTTATAACACCAATAGGACAAAAAGATAAAGTCTTAGACCGGAACATGTTTCCGATCACTTCCTGCCATAACTACTCTAGTTAGTTCAGTCCAGTTTGACCAACTTAACCTATAAACATCCCTGCTATAGAGTATATTACACTATTTAATATTAAAACTCGATAGATTTAGTAACTAGCAAATTAAGTCAACCTTTCCATATCACGGGTAGTAAATTGAAAGTATTAATTTATTACCTAATCATTTCTAGCATACGGTGGTAGATGAGGCAAAAACCACAGTATGAAAATTCCGTTTCCATCAGCGTGTTTAAATAGAAGTGCAGCTTCCATTCCTAGTTTTCAACTTGCCTAAATCTAGTAGTTATGGGAAAACATACACGCCACATTATTGTGCATCAAAATATTAGTTTTTAACTATTTGCATGTGTAATATAAAATAGTACTTAAAGAACGATCTGTATGCTCAATGTGTCCCCTGTTAGCTTTTTGATTAATATATTATATATATCTAAAGCAAACGGAACACCAGGTCACTTTTTTTGGATGCAGGATTTAGAAATATTTAAAAAGTGAACGAGTTGTCATGTTTGGAGTTATAAGAGCAAGCAGGACTGTCAGAACTGGTCTAAATATTTTAAAGTATAAGACACAAATAAATGTTACCCTGCTTGATCAAATTTGAAACACAAGTCAACAAATACTATGATACAGAAATTGGATCTTGATATTATTATAGTCTACAATTTTGAAGCCAGAAATACAAAGAAATAAATTAAACTATTTATTTTTGTTTTTATATTTGCTATAAAAGAAGATAAGCCTAATTTAATTAGTTTTAACACACTTAGAAGCTTATTATCGGCCGCATAAGTAAGTCTATAAAAATATTGGGTGAAGCTTTCCTTAAATATTTGAGCAATGAGTGGTTTTGGATGGCAAGCTTGCCTGGCAACATTTTGCTGCTTTTTTACTTTCTCTCTATCTTACAGGTAGAGAAAGTATGGTGATCGTCAAAAAATTCGAACTCGAGATTTTGATGAATCTTGACGTTTCATGACTCTCTGAATCCGAAAAAGTGGTTTTTGAATTTCCGTCTGTCTGTCTATCTGTACCTCCAACTAGAGCCTAAACTATTTTACCGATTGAGCTGAAACTTGATATCTAGGGTTTTCATAGGGTT
>CABFWB010000163.1:371678-407044 GCA_902151455.1 Timema bartmani | reverse complement strand
AGCAATGATCTATCTCCATTTTAGACTCAATAGTCAATATTTACATTTTTTATTGGTCAAAATGTATAAATGAATAATTAAATATCAATGCGATGACTTGAAGATCTGCAACACCGTATTAAATGTTAAAATTTTAACCAGAAATCGAAATTTTAATGTGAAGTGTTGACCCTTGTGGAAGACATTAAACTGTTTGAAATGCTCTTAAGTGGACAAAGATGCGCCTATTTTCTCATTGATTATATATCATTGTATATTATTTTATGCGTGTTCTTATGTGTAGTGGTGATGATACAATGTACATTATTCCGTTCAGAAATCTTAAGAGTTTAGAGAAAGAGAGAAAAAGTCTGTGCGGTGCGCCGTACCATTTTTTTTTGTGAGCTCTTCTTGTTGGTGATTGCCACCAACCGATGAGTTAAGAATTTTTTTTTCTTAGTTCAAATTATAATTATCTATTCAGATTTAGAACACTTTAAATATGATCAATAGATTGTAAATTCTATTTTAATCTTTTTATTTTATTATTTGTTACTAACACTTAAGCTGGATAGACTTATATTGGAATACTTTATTAATAAATGATTATAGTTTTACTTTGGCAGTTCTGAATTAATGTTGTCTATTTGTTACAAGGCTCACATTTGTCTGCTATAAAATTAGGTTATACATATTGAAAACATAATTATACGTATTATAAGTTTTCACGTTTCTTATTAATTTATTGGCGGTCATTAGTAATCATCTGCAGCTTGTATATTCATGTTATGATTTCAGGAAGGGTGAAACAATGCCCAATAATCCCGAATTTGTTTAGAAGAGTGACAAGTAATCATTACTGTGTAAACAGTTCACTTTGTATTTCATCTTCTGGGACTATTAATAAACAGCTGTTGGAAAATAAAAGGTCAGACAATTTAATTCTGGTTTACGTATAACTTTTTTTTTCGTGTGAGAAATGGTTAGGGTTATTTTGGAGCCTTTGTAACTGAAGTTATCAAGCCATTTTATGAGAAAAGTACTATACACTCATATTTTAAGGCAGAGTCTATGATGGACGTGCGGAAATCATCGGCTACAAATGTGTGATTTTATTAAGGTTACGAGCTATCAGAGCTATATGAGTGAAGAATGACCCTGGGACCAGTGGTTAGAGCATTGGCGTTCTAAGACAAAGGTCCCAGGTTCGATTCCCATGTCCAGGTGACATTTTTCAATTTCCAGAATATATCTAGATGGAATAATCCTCACTAAAAGCATAAATAATTGCTTTGGCTATTTGATTCTATTGTTTACTACTTACTACAATACTGGCACCGCAATTAGAAGTTTTAAAGACAAACCAAAGAGACAAAATTGATTACAAATAGTTATCAAGCAACATACCTTTATAATTATTATTGTATAGACAGACATAGCATATTATTTAAAAGTAACTAATACATATAATGAGACAAGTTTTTTTTATTTGACTCCAAGAGCACCATGATATTTTATGACATACTTAATATCTCAAGTATTATTAAAATATAATTTTAATAGGTCTCGTAGGAAAAAATAAATTAGTTAGACTTTGATCAGACTGAATCCCTATCCTCTGATACTTTCTAATCTAATAAAATAAGAGAGTATTAAATAAAACAGGTCTTTAAAATCAATTTATTATTCTTGTTTGAAAATTCAAGTGGAGGATTAGTAACTAAATATGAGTTTTTCAACTCATGTGCAAAGGTTAATAAATATTACTCTATTTAAAAAAAATCTAATTATTTTGTTCTTATAATTTTAATTGTTCTTTTTACAGAATTATAACATTGGCCTACTTATTTAAATAATTAGTGCGTTAGATCTACTGAACATATAGTTTACCTTAAACTACCCTTACCTATCCAGCTTTATAAAGATAATTTTATTACACATCCTCTTTATCTAAAAGTTCACTTTTAATAACAATTAATCTCTGATGGATTTCTAAAACTGACAATGCAAGTTAATAAGTAAACTTATATTATTTTGCTACAAAATTACCTTTAAAACATGTTTTTCATTTTTAAAATAGTTAAAAATATAAATAAGATATCAAAATCTAAATAAATCTTTGATATATTTCAAAAACTGACATGTTAAGGTAGGTAGGCTACCTAGTTTGTTCATACTATTTTTTGTTTTCACAAACATGTTTCCTAATTTTAAAATTGTTAAAAACTTAAATAAGACTTTATCTAAACTTAAATGATTGAAATATTTTGAGAAAACCAAACAAATATTTTAATATGTTCAGGTAAAAGAAGTTTACACTATGACTCATAGCAATGATTCAGAGTAGAAATATTCAGAGTGGTAAATAAGTCATTTAGTGATTTCTACGATTGAGGTGATGGTTTATAATAAACTAAATATTTTGTAATAGTTTATATAATAGGAGGGGAATTGTTGTTTCATTTCAATAATACCCTATTTTGTGTAAAATGTATTGTTGGCCTTTTTATGTCTAGTACTTGTAAATATACTGAATCATGCTGACCATAGAGAAAACAGGGATAACCTTGAAAAAACAGGTAAAATTGGCATGGGATGGTAAATTTAATAAAAAATCATTTAAATATGGCCTACTTTGTTTAAAAAAATGAATATTTCATCCATACATTAAAACCAAATTGAGATATTTTATTTAGTGATGATAACAAAATGATTTTCCTAGATTTTGTTAGGTGGCGGTCAAGGGGATATGGACCTTGAAATCAATGGACTCTTAAAGTAGAGGTTACTCACATTTGCATAGAAAAATTGGCTCTTAGTAACTAGTCATATTCAAACACTGAACCTCAGTTAAAAAATAATACTAGGTTGTGCAACATAAGAATGTCAAAGTCAGACACCTTAACTCAGTCGTTAATGTATTTACCTATTGAGCTAAGTGTTCTGGGTTTGATTCCCGGCATGACCAAACATTTTACAATGATTAGTGAAATGTGTGTTTACCATTTCACCATGATGAATTAAATGCTGGGGACTGGGTGTTGTGTCTTTTAAAATTAATTGATTTTATAAGTTGTGTGCTGATATAATCAGTTTGTTCATAAAGTACACTTAAATAAATAAAATAAAAGCATGTCAATCTCTATTGACTTATTAATTTTAATATTCAATAGTCATGCCTAGCTTACATTTTAGTATACAACACACCCACCCCTTTACACACATATATACACACATTTCCTTCCCACACATGGTTCTTAGAAATAATATATTGACTTTTTAATCCACTTTCTAATGGACTTACTTGGAATAGTTAGCTTTCAAGGCCCTTGGAGATGAGGTTCTGATATGAAATAAGTGTACACCGTTTGAGTTTTATACTCAATTGTTAATTTACACACTACCCCAATTAATACTGAAACTTTTAGCTCATCAAATGCTACAAATGATTATGATTAATATGCTACCACCTGTTTCGGTGATTGCTTAGTTTAAGGTATCACTCTCGTAATAGACCAGACTGCCGATGACAGGGAGATCGTGGGTCGATCCTGGTCCAGTGTATTGAGGGTAATTTTTCCTTCCTAGATGGTTTTACATTCTCTCTCCACGCAAATTTGTGTATACTCTTCTAAATTCAACCTTCCCTATCCTTAACCCAGTACAGCGTAATAAGTACATATGTTTTTAACCCCAATGGATAGTAAGACGCGGCACTTAAAAAATGCAGATGTTGGCATTTTTTAAATGTATGATCTATGTAGGCTAACAAATTGAGAAAATTGTTGTTCATTAGGGAATACGGGAAAAAGGATAAATAAGGGTGAGTTAATAAAAGTTGTCTGGAAAACTTACAAAGTCATGGAATTGTATATTAGAAGTTTTGTAACCATCCTGTGAATCATATGAAAGATTTATAAGAAGCAACCAACATTTCAATGTCAGTTTTTTTTTCTAGGTGGCATTTTTATAGAACTATGGCAACAGGCGGAGATAATACTGTAAACTCGAAGCATCAAAATCGCTTGGCCTCTGAGAGATCTCCATACTTGTTACAACATGCTACAAATCCTGTGGATTGGTAAGTATTATTATATTTAAAAAAAGGCAGCCACGGTTAGCGATGATAGTGCCGACATTTGCAGATAGAGGATGTTATATGGTCAGCATAACTCTGGCCACTAATCTCAGTTTTCTAAACTGGAACGTCCTCATGAGGCTGAGTTTTACACTGTTCCAGACCCACTGTTTCACAGATAAATTTGGGAAGCACCGGGGATTGAACCCAGGACCTCTGGAACGTTAGCCAGGCTTAGAATAATCTAAATGCATTAACACCAAACCACTCTTGTTTTTTTATTTTATTTTCAGGAACGGATATGATTAGAAATAAAATTGTAATTTAAGGGCTGACAGGGCTACATTGCAAGCTCAGAGGGTACCGACAGTGAACCCAATCATAACTCAATGAAAAAACTATATCTGACAGTTGAAAAAGTTACTGAAAAACACTTTAATTTATGCAAACATCAACTCATGTGAAACTATCTCTTTTGATCGATAGTTTCAATACCTGGAAATGAAAGATTTAGTATGGTAAAACAAATATAAAATTTTATCAATGCAAAAAGTTTGTATTTTTTGGTATGTCTTTCTAGCTAGCATCTTCTTACTGTAGGCTGCTTATTTAATGCATTTTAATAAAAGAAAGGTATCTCATTATCTGTTTTTGATGGCGGCAACGACGACGATGACTTTTTCAAAATAACAGATTTTTTTTTTCAAATTTAATTATTTAATATTAATTATTTTAGCTATCAGTATTTTTTAATTCAAGGTATATAATGTGCACCTTCTGAACTGGCTGATTATATCACAACACAACTTATAAGCTAACTTAAATCTAGAACAGACACAACATCCAGTCCTCAGCCGTTAATTCATCACTGTGGGAGTAGAAACCCACATTTCACCAATGATAAACTTTTTGCCCATGCCAGGAATCGAACCCGGGACCCTTAGCTCAGTAGACATACACACTACCAACAGAGCTAAGGCGTTGGATGCTACCAGTATCAATTTTGTTAAAAAATTTGAAATTTGGCTCGGTACACTGTTTTCAACCAGTGTTTTATTGAGGTGTAACTGACTGCATCTTAGAACCATTCTTTACAACTCATTTGAGAGACATGCTTCGATGGTCAAACAATCAAAGGCATCACTCTTGCAATAGACTGAACTGCCATTGATGGGGAGGTTGAGGTTCGAATACTTGGTCTGGTGTACTGAAGGTTGCTTTTCCTACACGGTTACTCACTCTTCATACACACAAATGAGGGTACATTTCCTATAAAATGTAACCTACTCATTCTCACATAAAATATTAGTATAAATATGTAGATAACCCAAATGGATAGTAAGTTAAACACTGTGAACACAAAGCACAAACAAAAATAACTCACACAAACCAAGTTTTACTGGATGTAGGGGACTATAGACCAGGGATGTACAACCCATAGCCCACAGGCCAAATAGTGGCTCACCAATATATTTTGAGTGGCTCGGCCATATATAATGTATTTACAATATTTTTTTTGTAAAGTTATTAACATTAAAGCTAAAACTATTTTCTAACAACCTAGAGCAGGGCAAACGATCATTTCCCAACAACTCAGCAAATTCTAAATAAACACATTAATTTTACCCTGGATCATATAAAAAATAAAGCAACTTTACATCTTTATATGAGTCATTCTTAGCTCGATTTTTTTCCTTTTGCCCCTGTAAAGTATTTATAATTGGACTTTTGTGCTCTGTTTAAAGAATATTGTAAATCACCCAGTGCTTTTAATTTGATTTAAATTATGAAATACGTACCTAAAGAAAATTATTCTGGGCTAAGATTGAAAAATTGTTAATTGAGCACCAGGTTCAAAAGTCACATACATTAAGTATTGTATGGATATATAAAGTTCGTTTTAATTCACTTTTAGTTTCTAATTTAAAAAAACAGTATTTGTTATAACAATTAAATTTACTGTCTTTCATTATAATAACTATAAAATTATGTCAATGATTATAGAACCTTAATAAAATAATTGGCATGCAGGCCTTATTTTAGAAAATCTGTACAATAACCCTATACTTTAGTTTAGAATAATTGTTAGTAAAAACGAGAGCACTGAATAATATTAATTTCCAAGCTCTCCATCAAATGTGTTACATGGAAATATATTTGGCAGAGGGGTGGGTGGGAGAATTGGTTACAGTGGCTCGTCAAATGATTTCTAATAATTTACTACCCCTAGCTTAGTAAAGATTAGCCACCCCTGCTGTAGACTAAATATGTGTAACAATAATTTATGAAAAGGCTAATTCACATTTATATCCTTTCAAATAACACATTTAGCGAATTGAACAAAAGAAAAATTTGGGAGGGCTAATTTTAAGTTTCCTTTTTCTTTCTAGGTACCCGTGGGGGGAGGAGGCTTTTGAAAAGGCAAGAAAGGAAGACAAACTAATATTTCTGTCTGTGGGTTACTCCACATGTCATTGGTGCCATGTGATGGAAAGAGAGTCATTTGAAAATGAAGACATAGCGAATGTTATGAATGAGCACTTTGTCAATATTAAAGTGGACCGTGAAGAAAGACCTGATGTTGATAAAATATACATGACCTTTGTTCAGGTAATATACTTTTTACTAAATTTATTACAATTTATAAAATTGTTGTTAATGCTCAAAATATGTTTTATTTAATTTGAAAATATTTTAAATTTGACAAATCTTATTTATATCACTGGTGACCTATAGTATTTTTCATAATAAATTATTTTTTTAGTGTGTCTTCTAGTTTTCTCTTAGATGTTGAAGGTAAGTATATTATCACTATATGCATATACATCTGTACGTTCTTAAAATTACATCCAATCTTTGATGATGTTGATCAGACAAAAGACCTAAGACAAATTGAATAATAAGCCTGATGCAGTTGATCTAGTAAAATAATATACTGAACAAATTTAAAGGGTTAAATCTTTATTCTTAAACAGTTAAACTAAACTTGTACATCAGTGGTATTTTCTCTGGGTATCTTAAGTCATGTGTAAACGCATGGAATAAAGGAAAAATAAATTGTGTTATAAAATGTTTCTAAGCATTTCATGATTTAAAAGAAATTTCTACAATATCAAATTATTCTATTTCATTATTAAAATAACATCTCATTCTCCTGCTGTTTTGAAGGCATCGAGTAGAGCTGTGAATGGCGTGTGTCATCTTGACACAAGGGAATATCTTTCATTTGCGCATGTCCCTCTCCTTTATCACAACATTAAAAAGTAGCCAAATGGTTTTAAATAGAATTAAAAGTCTGGCCTTGCGTGTAAGCCAATGTAAGACAATGAACGAGGCGCAGGTGTACAGTACTTCATCGAAGGTCCTGTCCAACGTGAGCGAACAAAGACGAGGGGCGTGGGCTGTGCGAGTGGAGTGAAACAGCGAAGCAAGCGAAATTGACGCGATGGTCCTGGGCGAATGTAAGAAATAGTTCAAATCAGTAACCATGATGTTGTCATCAAGGACACATGAACTCATTCAATCATTAATAAACTATAAAAATCCAAACGGAAAGATCTCAAGCAAATACCATCTACTTGGAAAGGGAGTCTTATGTTGAATTTCACCGTTTATATGAAAAAAAAACAATACACTTACAAATACCTCCAGTGTTTGGATTTGTAGATCTGATAGGGTTTTAAATTTACATTTTTCAATCTTCCTTAAGAGAGCGGGGGAACTACTCTTTATCCCCAAGCAATCGGCTATGGTAGTTTTTATTTTTCATATCACAAAGCACACCTCTACTTAATACCTCACTGATTCAGTGAATTCTGACATCTTAATTACCACACTAGATGTAGTTCAACCCAACCAATATACACCCAGTAAACACTGCCTGTGTATGCTAACACATAAGTTGTGAAGACACATAATCCCTTTGTCTGAATACTTTGAGCAAGAGTTGTGAGTCTTGCCAAGCACGTTTTGTGCAAAAATATCAAAAATAATTGATTGCATCAACCGCTTGGAAATTGGCCGCGCCGCTCGTCTCACCACTTCACCTTTACATAGGACACTTTCATGCCAACAGTGCAGTTGATATTTTCTGTTCACATCCTTCCACCCACTCTGCTCGCTTTCTTTCGCTCATGTAGGACAGCACCTAAGCTTTGAACATTTATACAAAAACTAAACTATTAATTTATTATCAAGGTGCTGTGCTCTTTGTTGAATTCTTAGTTTATATTTTTACTTTTGAAACATTTTTACATTTTGTAGAAGAATACTAAATATCATCCTGTTCATAAATTATTATTATTATTATATTATTATGTGTTCTCTCCTATGACAAGTCCATTCCTTTTGTCAGTGAACTTAGACTGCCAATGCGTCCTGTCCTCTACCTCCTCCTTCAACTCCCAGCATTTTCTTCTTTCCTTTAAGTCATCCAATATTTGAATCCTCCTTCTTTTCATTCTAAGCTTCTCTTTCTCTCAACCTTTCCTTCTATGACGTTGTGCAGAAGACAGTTCCTCCTAACAATGTGTATGATCCAGTTTGCTCTGCACCGAAGAATCACATCCATAATGGTTCTTTTCTCACACACTCATCTTAGGGCAACTTCATTTGTAACTCTGGCTGTCCACCTAATCTTCTCAAGTCTTCTCCAGAACCACATTTCAAAGCTCTCCAAGTATTTCTTTTCCATCTTCCTAAGAGTCCCAATTTTCTCCTCCATACAGCGAGATGCTCCAAATGTAGCATTTCATCAATTTATTCCTCAGATCCAAACTCATCTTGCTGGTCAGTAATAACCTCTTCTTGTTGAAAACTACTTTGGTCATGGTGATCCTCGACCTAATTTCCTTGATGCAGTAGGCATTCGTTGTCACCAGACTTCCCAGATACTGTAGCCAGTAAAAAAGCAAACATTTTTCATACTTTGATCATATATGTTTTTTTAAATTTGAAGCACATTTATAAAAAGGCATAAAAATAAAAAGGTGATTTTATAAATCTTGCAAAGATGAATAATTTTGGTAAGAATTTTTTTTTTTCCTCCTTACTAATTGTCCCTAAAAGTCTTGAAATTTGTCTTGATATATTCAAATATTGTAAACTACATGTCTGGCATAAGGTTATTCAAGTAAAAAGACTGAAATATTTCTTGGTAATTCATGGATATCACCATTGTTGTCCACTGATTTTATAAACATTTTAATATTTTATATATTCTATTTTTTCTACTTAGCACACATTTTCCTTAAAACTTTTAAATGATTCATCTATTTACATTACCACAAATAAAATTATATTTACCTGAGAACTCTATTGTATTTATCATTTAGAAATCTATTATAAAACATGCAATTAATTTGTTTCTCTCCTGCTTTTACCATGTGACTACAAATACTAAATACCTTTGTTTCTCAAATACGTTCATGCATTTTAAATTAGCAAAGTTTTCATGAATGCTAGTCTAGGAATGTTTAGCAATAATGTTGACCTGTAACACTTAATTATCCCCACAGGCAACATCTGGTCATGGCGGCTGGCCCATGAGTGTGTTTTTGACTCCGCGGCTCGAGCCTGTCATGGGGGGCACATACTTCCCCCCAGAGGACCACTGGCATCGCCCGGGGTTCCGCAGCGTGCTGCTCCGAGTGGCTCAGCAGGTGATCTCTTGTTAACATGTGTTTGAATGTTCAGGCCACATCAGGCGGTGGTGGATGGCCGATGAGTGTGTGGCTAACACCTGAACTTACACCTGTGTTTGGGGGCACGTACTACCCACCAGTTGACCGCTACTACGGTCAGCCAGGTTTCAAATCTCTTCTCGGCATCTTATCGTCCCAGGTACTTGTGTCAGCTTGCCTCACTGATGTTAGTTTTTCTCTCCCTTTGACTGAGCCATCATTTCTAAAACATATCAACTTTAATCCTCATTTATGTCACCCTAGAATATTCCCAAACAAATAGGAAAATCACAGATGTTGAAACTTTCCATTCAAGCATGCAAGCTAATAGGGCTGTGCGAAGCTCTAAATTAAATATATGTGAATACAATTTTATTTTAAATTTTGACTCATCTTTGCATTCAAATTAATTATTTGCAAAATTTACATCACTGAATAAACTAAGATGATTTTCAAAACTTTCTCAAAACTTACTAGATAAATACATCAACTGTAGATTAAAGCTTGATTTACACTATACTTAATATCAGTGTTGAACCATGTACCGGAACCATCAAGTCAAATTGCTGCACAATTCACGTTTAACAGCAAGTGAACGTCTGTTTCCATAATGTTCTGGTGGAAGCAGATTGCTTTTACAAACATGCAGAGATTTACATACAAAGAACTTACATTGATTTTGATTTTAATTGACAAAAAATAAGTCTGAGAAAAAACAATCAAAAAGAGCGTGGGTGAGAAATACACTTAAAATGAGAAAGTCTGTGGGCTAATATCACACTTTGTACAAAGAATTGGAAGAGGAGAAATAAGTATGATTTTTTTAGTTCCTTGTCGATTTTTCTTTATATTATATATTTTGGATATTATAACTCTTACATCTTGTTGGCCATATTGTCTTTACTATTGATGTACTTGTTCAATTATAATGTCCATAATCCATTTTTAAAGATTTTTCAAAAGCCACAAAGTGAAAAAACTGTGATTGTATATTGACACAAATCAATTTCATATTTATAAAACTGACCGTCAACATCAAAACATTCTACTCAAGAATGGCTGCCGGTCCATGCTGTTGATGGTCCATAATGTTACCGCACAGTGTGAATGCCAGCCATTGAAGTATATTGAATAATGTTTTGATGTGACACTGCTGGGACATAACATGATGTTGACATGATGTATAGTGTCAATTGAACTTTAAGCTGAATCATACTAAATAATAAAAAGTTTAGATTGGCCTCTTTGTATGTAGATATTTACCACAAAACTTTCTCACTCTCAATATTAAGTTTGAATAAATTTAAAAGCATAATATTTATGAATAGAATGGTTTTAATTTATTTCTGTTCAAGTTTGTGGCCAGATTACTCTTTCTTAATTTTAACAGCTATTTTTCATTAGGTGTCATATATAATTAATAATTAATTACTATACAAATTCACAATCCTAGGAAATAAAAAATAATTGTCCTATGGTTTTCTAAAATAACAAAGGTATAAATTTATAATATGTGTTATACTCCATTAGTGAATTTTTCCACTTTATGAATTGGGCAAATTTCTGCCCATTCTGTAGACTGGCCTCTCCTGACCATTTCACGACCAGGGCAAAACATAGTCCAGTTCATGAATTGTGCAGCACTTAACTTTTAATCGTTTTAGAATGTAAGGTTGGGTTGAGCTAGCTTGGGTTATCTTAATATAATATCTTAAAACGATTTTCATTTAAGCTTGTAGTAGATAGTACAATAAGTTCCAGTTCATGAAACGGCTAAGAGTTAATGTTATCTTTGCCCAATTTGTGAAATGGTCAGTAGTTAAGGCCAGTTCACGAAAATGGACAGAAATGTATCCAATTCAAGAAATGGGCAGTTTCACCATAGGGGTGTAAGGTAGGGACTTTAAAAGTTGAAACTAGTAAACTAATAACATTTTTATAAAATCACGAAGGCACCTAACATTTATCCAGAATTATTAATAGTGTGTTAACAAACAGGTCCATGTATTGGAAACATTTCAAATGTTTTTACATGGCCTGATGTGTGGTTTGAGCTTTGAGGTCAAGATTGCAAGAATATCACTCTCCTGTGAGGTGTGGTTATTTTAAACACTGGCGATTTATTTCTTCAAATCTATACAAAGCTTTTTTCTGGGATCTATTTGACATGCATGTGTGATTCTGCGGCCAAATACTTTATACTTGTGCTGCCAAGGCTGTGGTCGATAAAGAGGTCGAGGTTCGAGTTCCGGCCGTATGCACTGGTGTGGTGGGCGGGAGTATTCCACATGTGATTTGTTACTTGATAATCTTATATTCTCTTCAAACTAACATTGGTATGTAAACTCTAAACTATCCTCATCCTTATCCTTCAGACTAAGGGCCAGTCTCATAGTCAGATTGAGTATGCCTCAAGTGAGGTGCTATTATAAATACAGGACGACACCTACATAGACCAGAATAGAATGGGTCAGTTTCATAGTCAGACTTAGTACACCTCAAGTGTGGTAATATACTAAGTACAAGATGACACCTACCTAGATCAGAATAGAATGGGCCAGCTTCATAGTTAGACTTAGTACATCTCAAGTGCAGCGCTATACTAAATACAACACAACACTTACCTAGACCAGAATGGAATGGGCCAGTTTCATAGTCAGACTTAGTACACCTCAAGTGCAGCGCTATATTAAATACAACACAACACCTACCTAGACCAGAATGGAATGGGCCATTTTAATAGTTAGACTTAGTACACCTCAAGTGCAGCGCTATATTAAATACAACACAACACCTACCTAGACCAGAGTGGAATGGGCCATTTTAATAGTTAAACTTAGTACACCTCAAGTGCAGCGCTATATTAAATACAACACAACACCTACCTAGATCAGAATGGAATGGGCCAGTTTCATAGTCAGACTTAGTACACCTCAAGTGCAGCGCTATACTAAATACAACACAACACCTACCTAGACCAGAATGGAATGCAAGACTGGCCCATCATATTTGAGTTTAAATAAGTGTCATGCTGTATTTAATATAGTGTTGCATTTGTGGTGTTCTTAGTCCGACTATGAAACTGGCTCTAATGTGTTAAAAACCTGTGTGCTAAGCTAACTATAAAAAACAATTTTTTTTTTGAAAGCTCCTCAGCTGAATTACAAATGGTATCAATTTAACAAAATAAGGCCTACCACTTTTATCTAGACTTGTCTTCATCAATTATTTTACATTTATAAATCCAAAAATACCTAGATCTATATACCAGATTAAAGCGCTTCTGATTGAAAGAAGAAATTTGTTTGCAATGTTTTGGTGTTCTTAATGATTTGTCAACTCACTGATAACTTTATTGGTTCTGGATACTAAAAGTTGTTTCAATACCATTTACTCTGCTAATGAATATTCTCTTTAGTTTTCAGAATTTTCATGCTAATTCCTTCTTTTTCTTCGTTTTCTTCTGTCAACAACTCGAAGGTTGGTTTGAATTAATTTCTATCCATCCGGCGCAGAACATACACTTAGCCCTTTGGCTGGTTAGTGCTGCTTGCACCATCCACCATCCAATTCACTAGGGTAGTTCAGAAAGTGTGGTGGTTCCCTGTTGACTTTCACACTGAATTTCTATGAGCGAGACCAAAAGGTTCTACCAATTTTGCCAGTAAAGGTATTTTCACATAAAATCAGGGGTTCTCTTACATGCCACAATCAACATAGGATGGATGAAAGAAATTGTGCTACTGATTTTTATTGCTCAAGAAAAATCTGTCGACCTCGGCTGGGCTTAACCCACAAACACCGGGTCCTAAGGTGAGAAATTTACCCCAAGAACATCGAGGTCGACACTGATTCCTTGAAATGTTATAGTGAAAATTATCTGAACAATATATTTTACAATATATTTTACATGTCTTCCTTACACTGACTGGATTAAATGAATTTTTTCAAACATTTAACTTATGTGACAGCACAATATGAGTGTGAGCTTGTGAAATCTGAGATTTCCAATATTTATTCCATTCTGAATCTTTTGCTAACTCAAATATATTTCGTATTGAATATCATGTTTTGGAAAATTAATGAATTGTATCTTTATTGATGATTTTACAATGTAAATGTTTAGAATTGAATCCACATTGTATGTTTTGTGATAGTTTATTAAAATCAAAATTTAATTCAATAATTAGCTAAATTATATATATTTTTGAACCAAATAGAAAAAAAAGTCAATAGAAACTGTAGATCAACGGTATATTAACATTGCTAAATTCTCAAGTTTCTATGGTTAGGTCAAATAATGTTAGTTAAGCTGTTAGAATAAAATGTTAATCCTTATGATCAAAAGTAGTTTACTAATTATAAATATTTTATATATATATATATGGTTCACTTAAAAATGCTTTTCAAATGAGAGATTCTAAAAGGCTACATTCGCTTCAAAAATGAAGGTGGCCACTGGGCCGAAACAAGGGCATTTGACGTCATACAAACCATCTTTGGTTGTTTTCATGAGCTATTTACAAAATAATATGTTTTATTTTGAAACTTTTATTTTATATAGCTCTTTCTCTAAGTTATAAAAACATTCAATTATTTTGGCTTCAGGTTATAAGACGATACAAGTGTGAATATAATACTTTTTAATTCATTATTTCATGCACTCTAATATCTCTTTTTGCTACAATCGTGAAACAAAAATCATAATAGTTTTATTAATATATTTTGTCTTTTCAATGAGTTACGAAAATGACAATTATACAGTAATCCGTAGGGAAGTATAATAGTAAACGTTTAATAACACTTTTTATCGATCATATGGTATTACTAAGCAAA
Source organism: Timema bartmani (assembly GCA_902151455.1). Taxonomy (NCBI): domain Eukaryota; kingdom Metazoa; phylum Arthropoda; class Insecta; order Phasmatodea; family Timematidae; genus Timema; species Timema bartmani. The sequence goes on along the minus strand of CABFWB010000163.1, from coordinate 392,470 downwards.
TAATAATTATTTACAAATAGGTTGATATTAGTTACTTTTAGCCAATGTTTGCAATACAGAATCTTCTGCTAGCTGTCAGTTACCTCGCCTAACGTAAATAAGATATATCTAAAAAGGTCAACCAGCCCCCTAAATGGAATTGTGTATTTAGTATCCTAAAGTTAATAGCTATACAATAAACTTTATTGATCAAATCTTTCCCACTTTCAATCAACTTTAAAAACTAGCATTATATTCACGCTGCACTTTACTTTGCATTATAGAAGGCTAATTCGCACATCCCTACAAGCTAACCATAATATTTCTAAAACTATGGAATGAAGATATGGTACAATTTATGTTTTAATAGCTTGGTAGGTTATTATATATATTTTAAATATCTAGAGTTTTATTTAAGATTAGATCTCAATTTAGGTCTAGCATATTATATTCTTATTTTTAACTTGTCATGTTAATTATCCCTCATCATACCTTTGCGTTGTTAGTAGTATAATGTTAAGCTATTTTTAATTTGCTTTATCTTTTTTTTAAATCAGCTTAAGAAATATAAAAAAAAGATTAGATATAACTTTTCAATAGGTATCATGTTAATTAAAGGAAACACAGCAAATATCATTAGTAAAATAAAAAAAAAGTGTTAATTATTTGTAAGTTGTAATCAATCCATTTGTTTTCCATCAAATCCATAATATAATCATGTCAATAAATTAATATATCTGTATAAGGAAAACCTCTTTTAACTTTGAGGTAATTGTATTATATTTATATCATATTGTCCCTTATGTTATTCTTCTTGCATGTTCTTATCTAAGTGTCCTATCATTACAAATTTCCTTTTCCTTCCGTTTGTGTTTTTTGGTTCTCACTTTTAGGAAGTTGCGCTGCATGTTTCACACTCCCCCCTGATTTGTTCTGAAATAATGAAACCTAGGTCAAGGGATTAGGTGGTAACAATAGATTTTTTTTGAAAAGGCACCCATTTCCTTTTTATACAGTGGCAGCAATGTAAACATTTTGGAATGTTGCTGTTTTGTATTTTAGCATTTGTGTTTACTTATTTGCAGCTTTTAGTTTGGAATGTTTGATTCAGATGTTAATAGATACAATAATGAAGTGGAAATAGTATGAACATTTTGTTATGATCTAATGTTACTTTTAAGGATGATATACAGGTGGTATAGTGGCCAGAGTTCCGCTGGTTTTCAATGCAGAGCTTCCGGGTTCGATCCTCAATGCTTCAAGAATTTTCTGTGAAGCATTGGGCCTGGAACAGGGTAAAACTCAGACTTGTGAGGAAAAATGAGTTACTTGAATAAATAAATAGCATCTCTGGTTTAGAAAACTGAGATTAATGGCCGGAGGGTTTGCTTTGCTGACCACATGATACCGTCTATCTGCAAATGCTAGCACTACCATTGCTAATGGTGGTGGCCTCTTTGTCTGTATAGCTCGATAACGGGCTCATGCCGTGGAGTGTTTTTTATATGCACCATTAAGGGTTCTTTCAGACAAGCACACATGAGTAGGTTCACTATATCTGAAGCTACTTGTAGGGTATTGGGTCTTATGTAACATTTCACACGAGTGCTTGTAAGCTGAAGCTTAGCATGTAAATCAATGTCTCATTGTGCACCTGAAGGAGACAAACGTAGCAGTTTTCAATGCAGAACAATTTATCAAAGAAATTTGACTAGAATCAGCGTCTTGAGACACAGGCTGTAATGTTTATAGCAACTAAACAAATAAAGTTAAAGCTTGTTTGGAAACTTTCTGCATATTCTCGTGTTTATTTTCTGGAATGAATAATTAAAAATATTATACAGCTCATCAAAAGATGAAACAGATATATGGAAATAGCTCTTTAAAAACTAAAAAATAATGTTTTTTTAGAAGTTCATAGAAGAGTGTTCAAAACTAGACATTCTCTAAACAAGAACAATCTATAGGGTGTATTCCCAATTTTCTTTTTCTTTATTATTTCCAATCTTAAATGCAAGGGTTAACATGTTCACCTCTTCTAGTTCAAACATTGTAGAGTACTAACTAGCGGCTCTATTTTCTTACAAGCTCAACTGAGCTGTGTCACACTTCAAGTAACAATGTGGTCCAACGTATTGGCTCTCGTGAACTGGTTTACCTAAGAAAGAGGCTCAAAATTAATAGCCTACACAAACTGATACTAAAGCTTACTGACATATTTATTCTGTTTTAAAGTTCCCTTTTTAATTGGGTGACAATGACAACTAAGTGTAAAAATAACTAAGGGTTTGTGAAGTCCATTTTTTCAATTCAAAGTTAACTCAAAACGAATATATAAAAGATTCTTGAAGCCTATTTGTAGTTCAAATATTTTTTATCAATTGTTTTATGCTTGAAATTTTTTTATATTTGCTGAATTTGATAACTTTATGTGCTAAAATTAAGTTACTTATAAAATGTTTTATTGTATACTTTTGTGTAATATTTCATTCTAATCTGATAAATCAAATTATCACAATATGCAATTCTATTACTTTAAATTTTTTCTCGCAACAGCTAGGAATGGTAGTAATTTCACATAAGTCAAGTATTTTAGATGTCAATATTTTTTACTAGCAAAGCCTCATAATTTTCAGTGCCATAATTTTTTTGGAAGCAAAGTTGAAGCTGGTATTTTTTTTTTGAAGCCAACTTGAAGCTTTATACACCCCTACAAATAAATACATTTTTATACTGTTAACATTATGTACTCAGAAAATTTAAATCTATTGCAATTTTAATTCTTGCTAAATAGAAGAACTAGAAATAATTTATTGAAAATGTAATAGATGCCATAGAATCTTAATCATTGACCAATTGATTTATTTTTCAGCCTGGGTGTTAGCTATTTTGTAATTTTCTTCTATTTAAAATAAAAGTGTATAGCTGATAAATTTAATTGTCCTTTTAGTGGAAGGACAACAGACAGAATTTTGCCGAGTCTGGAAAGAAAGTGATCGATGTTTTGAGAAAGACAACAACATTAGATGTTCCATTCGCCTTGGCTGCTCTGGCGACATCTGTCCCTACACACGAATGTTGGGAGAAATGTATAAAGCAGTTTACTCAGAGCTTTGAGCCACAATTTGGTGGGTTTGGGATGGCTCCCAAATTTCCTCAACCTGTCAACTTCAATTTCTTATTCCATATTTACTCTCGTGAGCCAAACTCCGAGTTAGGGAAGAAAGCTCTTGATATGTGCCTGTATACTTTGAAGATGATGGCCAAAGGAGGCATTCATGACCATGTGGCACAGGTTTGTAACAAACTAGGATCTAGTCATGCCAATATTTAATAAAGGGTATTTGCGCATACATATGCACCCATCCACCCACACACATCCACCCATGCATCTCTATTCAATATAACCCATTCACCTACTCATCCATGCACGCACACATATACCTACTACACATACACCCTCCCACTCTCTTCCAGCCACACATACACCCTCCCACTCACACCCATCCACTCACACACTCACCCACCCACTTATACAACAACCTATGAACATACATTTATAAATGTGTCTTATATCTATTTGAGCACACAAAGAGATTAATTATGTTTTATAAACTAAAAGGTGAAAAATTGCAATATAATTATTTATATTATCAAAATAATATTTCTGACTGAAAAAATATACAGTTAATCTTATTTATTGTGTTAAATATTGGGAAGTAAGTAATTATGTAACTTATGATGAGATGTGTAAAATATTATATATCATCTTTAATATTTTTAGTACAGAGCCCCCCAAACCTTTTGTTAACAGGAGCACAGTCATTACTTCAGGAATAGGCGCCAATACTTTTTTCAATGTTACTTTCATATTTTACTTTTGAAGATTCAATTATTTATCATCTTCTCTTTGATAATAAACATGTGTATGAACTGAGCATTTTTTAATCATCTCGAATATTCATAAAGAAAAATTAAGGATTCAATAAAATAGCATAACAAGGTTTAATTCATTTATTAAAAAATTTAGACATATTTCACCACTCAACAGTCAAATGGATATTTTTACAGTCAGTGTTATCTTTGGAACTGCTTTTCATAAGCCATTTTATCATAGTTAGAGAGTAGGATAATATTCCTGCTCGTAAACAATTGTCAAGGTGGGCAAAGATCAAGATGTGTATTTTTATTTTATAATGTTCATGTTTGAAAAATGTTTTGCATGGATAATTGGAATTGAAATAACATTTTATCTTGTTTTATAGTCTTTTTAAGAAAGGAAACTTTTTTGATTACACTAAATTTTAAAAGTTATTTGCTTAAATGAATTGATTGATTGGCTGGTCGCAGGCCACAGTTTTAATACAATTTAAAATAATTTTCATAAATTTTAAATTTACTCTGATATAGAGTTCATATAACCTAATAAGCTAAATGTTTAGAGTACTTAAACAATTTAAATACAAAAAATGACTTGTCCTTGTAGGATCTATTAAAAATAGTTTTGATGATTTGTCAGCAAAACTGTAAAAAATATATATTTTGTGTTCTCTTAACTAATTATTTTTATCTTAAATACTGTATTTATGTGCTAGGGTTTTGCAAGATATTCCACGGATGAAAGGTGGCATGTTCCACATTTTGAAAAGATGCTATATGACCAAGCACAGTTGGCCGTGGCATACTCTGCCGCATACTTGGCCACCAAAGATGAGTTTTATGCAGATATTGTGCGAGATATTCTTCTATATGTTTCCAGAGACCTGAGTGACAAGGTGATTGTAAACACTTCTGATATCCCACTTTCATACCTTTCTAAATATTAATATCCACGATATTGGCTTGACAGACCAAGGTGTTGAACTCACTATAGAATGGAATACCAGTGATGGAAAAATTGAGGTTCAAATCTTTACTAGATGAATTGGGGTTGGTTTCCCACATGTGATTTATTTTTATCGCCATATTTTAGTTCTAGTTTGGGCTATGTGCATACATTAATAACCATGTTAATGAGTTAATGATGAGGACGGTATAGTTTTAGATAAAATGTAACCACATGTGCAGAGGGTGAGTGGGAAAGCATTTAGTAAAAACCAACACGAAAAAAGCACCTTGGCTTTGAGCTTTAGACGTGCAGATGAGACAGTTACAGCCGGTTCATTAACAATGAAGGAGGGTTAGTCCTCTCTTCATTTTTACCTTAAAGCACCCACGATTCCTGCAACCCTTTCCCTGACTTTGTTTTGCAATTCAGTCTATTACTAAACCAGCGCACTGTATGACCAGTACACTTCCATCATGATATAAAATAGACTTCTGTAGAAAGTGGCAATTTTTTCAGGTTTTTTTTACATGTACATACATTTAAATACAATTTAAAATAAAATATCTAAGAAGTTTTTGATGCTACAACCGAGTGGTAATGACGCTAAAACAGGTTTTTTTTATAGCATTAATTTATGACAGTTTGATCGGACTGCTGAAAAAATGATGCTACGCCCGAGTTTACAGAATAGCCGAGGTCGTTATATCCAAGTTTGACTGTATTAATGTCTGAAAATGAGTTCAATAACGTTACTATATTCTTGTACAAAATATATTTTAATTTCTATACTTTTTATAGTATTTTTGATTTAATTTATTTCTTAGGATTACTTTTGTTTTTTAATTCAATCTTATTTAAAATAAGGAAACTTGCGGTTTTATTGTACTAGTATTATTGTATTGTATTAACATGATCAAAACAAGAATTTTTTTTAAAAGACCGAATTAACTTTGAGACCATGCTAGGCAAGATATTGATAAAATAAAATAAATTAAATTATTCTAGTACTGACAAGATTTGTCGAGAATTTTAAATTTTCAAGCTTTTACTTTAATGTGTTGTCATGTTAGTACAGTGAAACAAAGTGACTTTAAACAGTTTTTGGTAGTTTATAGGTTTTTTAATTTTAACTTGTGTTTCCTCAGCTTGGACTTTGTTTTGATTTCTTTTTTAGCTTTGACATTTATATTTGTTTATTAAAATACTGATAAATAGCATATAGCCCGAAAATGGGTAGTAAAACATGATGCTAAAAAAATAAAAAAGTAAAAAATTTACATTCTTAACTTTTGTACTCATTGTTTTATGATCAGATCTGTATTTGTTGTTGAACTTTTGTTTGCAATGGCTTTTGTTATTTGAATTTAATTTCAAGTTTTTATGTTTAGTAACTATTAAGAACATAGTGAATATGCAATATTTTATAGTTATTATTAATAAAATATTTATTAAAATTGACAGCAGCAGATCACAATGAATGAATACGGGAAAGTAGTTCTGGTAACATTTCTATATGTCAGATAAGGTTCTTCCCATGAAATTTAAACTGTAGCTATGTTTTTAAATGCCACAACATTAACTAGATATGTTTATGAATGATACAAAATAAATAGGCACCCTCTTTGGTGGTCGCTTGGTCTAAGGCAATATACTAGATTGCAAGATCTCGTGTTTATGAATGATACAAAATAAATAGGCACTCTCTTTGGTGGTCGCTTGGTCTAAGGCAATATACTAGATTGCAAGATCTCGCAATATACTAGATTGCCAAAGACAGGCAGACCGAGGTTGGAACACAGTTGGGTGTACTGAAGACAGTTTCTCCTAAATGGTTTTCCACTCAACCTCCACACAGATGCAGGCTCACTTCCTCCAAATTCAACTTTCCTATTCCCTAAGATATTAGTGTAATTAGTATATAGATATATAGCTCGAACAGGTAGTGAGACGTGGTGCTAAAATAAAGCTCATGTTTTAGGTTGTGACACATTCTTTCTGAAAACAAGTAAATGTCAATTATATTTATATATCATTTAATAGGCCAAGACAATTTTTTTATTATGATTTTGAAAAAAAAAATACTCGCCAATATGTATGAGAAAAACTTGTATGTTTTCATAATATGATACAAATCTAAATTAATCAAAAACACTGAAAAGACGTTGAAAAACTGAAGTCTATTTATATTTAGGTTAATATAATTAAAAATATATATTATGATTATGTTTATTTTATACATATGAATGAATATGCAATATTAAAAGAAAAGTGTGATTTAAAAACAAACACAATATGCATTAAAGGTATAAAAAAAAGGTTAAAGAAGGTCCACACTTAACACTGCAGCCAATAGAAAAAATGGTGATGATTTCCTCTATAATTAAATTGTCCGCTCTTGTCCGTTTCATGACTTTTACCATAAATTAAGAATCTAATTAAACTAATTATTTAAATGATTTCTCCAGCTTTTGACAAATATGAATTTTATTTTTACATAGATATGCTGTTATATAAATAATATTATATTTTATGCATTTAACATTTTTTTGTAGCTAGCATTTTTAAAGTTCTGAATCCTTGTTAATGACAGAATTGATGCATTTCACCTATGAACACATCATTTATTTCTTTCTTCTTTTGTGCAGTCGGGAGGTTTTTACAGTGCAGAGGATGCAGATTCTTATCCAAGTCATGATGCAAAAAGTAAAAAAGAAGGTGCTTTCTGTGTTTGGAACTACGATGAACTGCAAAGGTTACTGGATAAACCCATTGAGGGAAGCAATTATACTATTTCTGATATATTTTGTTATCATTATGATGTCAAACCACAAGGAAACGTGAATCCAAATCAGGTAAATATATACACTTTATTATTCAGAGTAAATTCTATTAAAAAAATGGCGTTGATTTAAAAGAATTCCACCTGCATCTATGGGTGCATGAGGTAAGGCCCAAGTTTGGTCTCCTCTATTTTTTATGATGATGGGGAGGTCAGAGTTTGAGTCCTAACCGGACTGCCGACTGGGTTTTTCCACTATCCCCCCCATGCAAATGCTTTAAATTAGACTTTCATTTCCTCTAACATTTACATTTCTTGTCTCTATTCTATTAGTGTAAATATGCATATAGCTCATATCAGTAGTAATACATAGATCATGTAAAATTTTACATTATTACAAAAAATCTCTTGGTCAACTCTATGGTGTGAGCCTGAACTATATCGACTAAGCGGCCGCCGCTGCTAGCGATGATAGTGCCAACATTTGCAGATAGAAGGTGTCATGTGGTCAGCACAAAAAAAACCTCCAGCCATTTATCTCAGCTTTCTAGATTGGACCTTCTACTTATTTATTAAAGTAGCTCCTCATTTGTTTTCACGAGTCTGAGTTTGACCTCGTTCCAGACCCACTGCTCGACATAAAATATTTTGGAAGCACTGAGGATCATACCCGCAACCTCTGGATCTGTAGCCAAGAAAGCTGACCACTAGACCACAGAGGTGGTCTTTCCTAGTCAAAGTATATTTAAATATAATATTACTAATCAGCCAAAGATATTTTAGTCTATTTCTATGCTATCACTCTTTTTTATTTGCTTCACCTATGACTATGGACTAAGTTAAGCAACCCTCTCACTTTGATTTATTTTATTGCAGGATCCTCATGACGAGTTGAAGTATCAGAACATTCTGATTGTTCTTGGTAGCGAAGAGGAAACTGCCGAAAAACACGGACTGGACCTTGCCACCACCCGCCAGGCTTTGAAAGAAGGCAGGGAAATCCTGTTTGAAGTGCGACAGAAACGGCCTCGTCCGCACTTGGATGATAAGATGCTCACAGCCTGGAACGGTAATATTAAAACCAGATTTAAAATACATTTGTTCTGTTTTAATTTATAAAAATACTATTGATAATATTTATACATTTAATAAAGTACTGTTATTGCTTTCTTGAAAATATTTGATTGATTCTACCAACTGTATAAGAAATGTATATAGTTTAATGATAAACTAATTTGCGATTAAAAAGGAAAGACATATTTGCTTAGAAGGTTTTTCACTCTATTCCAATAAATTCTGACACCTTAAAAATATATAAATTTGTTGTGATATTGAGATATAAATCATGCTCTACAAGATAGTTAGTTCCTTTAACAGACAGCTACAAATGATAACTTTATAATCATATGTGATTAAATAAATATGATAGAATTGTAGAAAAATGAATCTCAAATAAAAGTTAAAAACACTAACATATATTTACAAACACTTCAATATTTTGATCCTTTCACTATATAATCCTCAGGAATTTATAATGATAACTTTTAAAATATAAATATTTCTATGATCTATTCTACTCTTTTAAAGAGGTTTGGATTTTTCTATTTTACTAAGTGTAAAGTGAAGCTTATCTATGTTTGCTTTGTCTTATTTCTAGGCCTTATGATATCTGGGTTTTCCAAAGCTGGCCAAGCTCTGGGAGATGATAGTTTTGTTGATAGAGGTATCAAAGCTGCAAATTTTGTAAAGAAGTATTTATATAATCCCACAGCAGAGACTTTATTAAGGAGTTGTTACAAAGGCAGTGATGGCAGTGTGGCACAAATGTGAGTGTGAAATATTTTCTCACTATATTGGGATGGGACCAGAAAAATAATAATTCTATATTCAACAGGAGAAACCATTATTGATCACGTATTTTAAAACAAAATCTTTGAAAAACATCAATTTTATTTTATTTCATTCATTTGATCACTAGCCTAAAACCTTCTCGATAAAAATCTACATAATATAAAACAAACTGTATCACAGTCAATTAAGCGGTTCCAGAGATCCTAGGCGACATACATATAGACTGACACATTGTTTTATAAGCAGTAGAGCTTACCACTTTTGGTAGATTATGAATAAAACTATATTTTCTTCGAACGCAGCAAATGTGACATATCTTTACCAGAAGCAACACTCCATTTAACCTGAAAGGTAGCAATCTTGCCTTGATTCAAGGACTCACAAAGATTTTAAATTAGTAGATTAGTTTTTTCTTTCAAATCTTTATTTGAATTTTGTTTTAAAATGCCTAACAATATTTAAGCATAACATATATATAGAATAGATATAATAACCTGTCCCCATATCCATAATTTACAATTTTATTAAATATTAGTTTGCATAGTAGTCAAAAATGTAACCATTTAGCTCTGATTCAAGTGGATTATTGGTCTCTAAATTTTTGTTGTAATATTTGTTTTTGCGAGTGTTTAGTAATAGTAGCGTTATAGTGGCTGAAATCACACCCCAAATTACTTGTACTTTATCAGTTTTTCCACTTTTCAAATAACAAACCTTTCACTCCACCAGAGATCAAAATAATATACTTCTCTCTGATTTTGGCTTTGTCTGAAAAGCTAAACCTCAACAATCACGTCTCGGATCAAGTTCTTATTACACCTTACGTATATATATATATATTTACAATATATATATTTTTTACACTTTTAAGCTATCTTTTAATCTACTTTGTCCAGTGTCAGCCGTGTAAAGTGCTTCGCTTTTCATTTTAAAAGCCAAACTCTGTCTATATTTTTCGTTCCTATCCCTCTTTCTTGTAACTTCTTAAATATTAACATTTTCAATCTGCTTTAAATAAGTGACATAATATTAGATCCATACAGGGAGTTGAACAGAAATATCTATTGGTTCTGGTTATTTTTTTAGTTCTCTAAACAAACATTTTATGGTTTCAGTTCTGTTTTCGGTTAGAGAAAAAATAACTGTTCCTCTTTCTTTTAGTTCTTGATTATGTCCTGGTTCAGGTTCTTTCAATTTTATACCTAATAGCCATACTACCATTATATTTCCATTTTAAATTTATTTGAGGCATTTAACGAGCATTTTATGATCCAACTCATTATATCAACACTCGACTTGATACTAACTTAAATCTAGAACATACACAACCTTCAGCCCCCTGACCGTTAATTCATCACTATGAAAGGGAACCCACATTTCACCAATGATAAATATTTTGGTCATGCCAAGAATCAAATCCAGGACACTTAACTCAATATATATACATGCCACCAACTGAGCTAAAGTGTCAGGCTACTTACTACTGTTATAAAATTTGTAGTAGAAATATAAATTTAAAAAAATTACAACAAAATTAAAGTTATTTATATAAAAAATATAAAATACCTTGACAAAATATCTTGAAAAAAGAGAAAATAGAGTATTTAAAAATAAATTTAAGTAAAATAAAGAAGGGAATAAAATACAATTATAAAAAATAATTATAAACATTTAGAACCTTTAGGAACTGATAATAACTTTTAGGAACCTAAAAAGATATTGATTCCACTTTTGATTCCGTTTCTTAGTCAATTTATTTTCAAGGTTCCTGTTCCAGCATTGGTTCTGGCTCCAGTAACATTGCATATTTATTGTATTGTAGTGCTGTCCCTATTGCCGGATTTGTGGACGATTACGCCTTCTTAATTCGTGGCCTATTGGACCTGTATGAGGCTTGTTTTGACCCATCTTGGTTGGAGTGGGCCGAGACCTTACAAGACCAGCAAGACAGGTTGTTCTGGGACGAAGAAGGGGCAGCCTATTTCACAAGCCCAGCATCTGACCCGTCAATACTCATACGTCTCAAGGAGGGTGAGTACCCTCACGGTTTTAATACTTTTTCTGTGCGTTCGTTGTGTGACATTTATTTTGTTGTGTGGGAAATTGAAACAGTATGTATTTTAGGGATGGTCCCTTAGAAACTCTCGATTCCCTATGAATATTCAAGATTCAAAGAAATTTAATAATTTTTTTTTTACAAAATTTAAATCTGATATTTTTTTTACAAAATATAATGGTATTTAATACTGGTCTAACCCATGGGTCGCAAGCTCAGCAAGACATAGCTTACCTGCCCGCTAGTCTGCAAGACTTTTATATTACTACACTATTGTACCAGCCTGCACCTACCTTCTCTCTCACCACTCATTCTTCTCTTCACTATATTTACATTATATTATTATTAATATTAATTAATTACTTATTTACTAAAAATTTAAAGTTAAACTTACTGAAAAGAATAAAATTATATTAGGATTAAAAGCAGAGATAAAATATTGTAACAGCCAAAATAAAGTGCACCAAAATTAGACTGAAAAAAAAGAAGAAACAAAAAGGCAAGGTTGCCTGATTCTATAAAATAAACTGCAAGAAAGGCAAGATCAGTGAGAGTTGGGTGGTAACTAAAAAAAAATATATATCACTATTTTAGTAAGAGAAAAGAGGTTATGGAGGTTGCTAAAAGTCTACAATAATTATAGCATTATTTAAAAATAGAAATACATAAAAAATGTTAGGTTTATTAAAAACAGGCATCATAGGTAATGTAAAAACATTAGAAAAGAGTAAAGAGTTAAAAAAAAACATATTTAGGCCAAGAGATTAAAATGTATGTTACACAAGCAGAATATAATAATTTACAAACATAAATGAAACACTAAATATACCCATCTCAGCACTAAACCAATGCAACAAAAAAATTAACTTTTAATAATTTTCATTTTAAGAGGTTATATTAAATAAAAAAGGCGATAAGTAATAGAGCAGCTATATATTAAAAATATTACCAAACGTTAGGTCTACTACACATCAACACTATCAAAATAAAAAGGAGAAAAGCAGATCGTTACCTTACAATTTGGCATTCAAAACAAAGTCAAAGATATAAAATAGAATAGTACATCACTTCACAAGTCATTAAGTAAAAGTTAGTTCAGGTTTTTCCCCTCCATACAAAAGGTTTATTTATAAGCTAAATACCATCCTTCCATAAATCAAAATAACACAAAACAACAATCAAAGTAACACAAAAAATAACAACCTATTGTTCTGTTACTCAGCCCACTATCTGGCATGCATTCATATACACACACAATTAATAAGAGTTTAATTCTAGTGTGTTCACAATTTGTAACCAAACACTTAGCATTATTTTAAACTGTGCTATATTTTATTAAAATATAAAACTTTGAATACTTTAGTGTGAGAATTTTGATTTACATAATATATTAAATGCTGTTTTGAATATTTCGCTAACCCACATAAATATCTGAGAAAATAAAAGTTTCTACATTTGTGGCCGACAGTGGTTATGTAGATTAATCGTCAGGCTCTTTTGATTTCGTTTACTGGTGTCGGGGAGGTCAAGGTTTGAATTCCAGCCTGATGTAAAGAGGGTGGGTTTTACTAAATGGTTTTACACATTCCCTTCACACAAATCTAGTTGATTTTTTTCCTAAATTATATCTTTTATCACCTGCTTCAGTAGCTGCATGGTCTAAGGCAGGGATGTCAAGCATACGGTCTGCGGGAGCGTACCAAAATAGAAAAGAAGAATAGGAATGTGGCCTGCAGTGTATTTTGAAATTGGGACTGACTTTGCCTCATTTCTTGGAGCTCTTATCCCTCCTTAGCTTTATAACCCTCCCATACAAATCCTTCCAACCTCTCCCAGCCCTCTGTTCTCACAACCATTCGTTCTGAGTCACGATTGTGTGAGATTGGTTTTGGTTTTTTCATTGTTAATAAAATGAGTTACAGTAAGACTGGTGTTAATTGAAAAGTTGATAAGGAGTGTAGACTATTTACTGAAGCTTGGGAATTTTAGTATTTTCATACAAAAATTAATGAGAGGCTGCATTGTATTATTTGTAATTGTGTTATTTATATATACAACTTAAGATGCCATTATAAGCCATACCATCGTGATTCACATGAAAAGTATACTGGCCCAGCTTGTGAAGACAAAATCGCTAAATTGAAAAATGAGTGGTCGTAACAACAAACATTTTTTATGCAAGTGAATAAAGCCACTGAATCTGCTGTTAGAGCTTATGTAATTTCTTATAAAATAGCTTGTGCTTCAAAACCATTCATCGAGGGAATTTTTTAAAGACTGTTTGGTTACTGCTGTAGAATTGGTGTGTCTAAATCAAAAACAATTATTTTCATATGTTAGCCTCTCAAAGAATACCATTGCAGCATGCATAAATGATATTTCACGTAATATTAAAGAACAACTAATAAAAAGAGCTGGGAGTTTTTTTTTCTATAGTTGTCAACAAAAGTACTAATATAAAAGATGTAGCACAGCTGGCTGTATTTCTTCGTGGTATGGACATAACTGAAGAACTTCTAGAAATAATTCCCTTAAAAAAAACCTACCACTTCAAATAATATTTTATTTGCATTAGAAAATTGATAAATGATAAAAGACTTGATTGGAAAAATGTTCATTCTTACTACTGACGGCGCTCCTTCTATGGTGGGTTCAAAAAACGGTGTGGCTGCAAAATTAAGAGAGAAACCAGTGTTGGGGCTGCCATCTTAACATTTTGTAGCATTACATTGTCATTCATTATGATGCTTTGTGTGCAAAAACATTGAAACTAGACCACTTGATGCAAACATTTGTACAAACTGGCATTTATATTCATGCTCATATGTGAAATCACAGTCAGTTTGCTGCTTTTGTGGAAGAAATGGGTGAATAATATACAGAATTATCTTATCATTCCAAAGTTAGGTGATTGAGTCGGCACACAGTTTTAAAACAATTTTTTTGAACTTAAAAGATTCTATTGAAATATTTATGGCTAAAAATACAGTTTTTTCAAGAAATTTAATGACAAGCCTTGGGTGATGGATTTAATTTTTTTTGTTGATACTACACTGCATCTTAATTAACTTAACTTCAGGGAAAGGACCAAGTCATCACACAGTTAAAAAAAAAAGTATGAAGACAGATTTTAGAATTTCCAACAGAATAATCTTTGTTTTTCATTATTCTCGGCTCCATTTTCAACTGATTTCGAAAGTGTTAAGGAAGAAATGCAACTTAGATTTATTGATTTAAATCTAATTCTATTCTTCAAGACACATATATGAAAGTATCCCTACCAGAATTGTACTCGAAGTATTTGGGTGATAATCATCCCCCAATCATAATCATCATCATCATCATCAACTGTTTCCAGCCTGTGGCTGGGTCAATTTAGTAAAATGCCTCCATCTTCCTCTATCCTTCCACCACTCTTCCTCCTTTAATTTCTTCCATTCTTCTCTTCTCACTTGAACACTTCCACACAATCCTTCCACCACTCTTCCTCCTTTAATTTCTTCCATTCTTTTCTTCTCTCTGGAACACTTCCACACAATCATAATGAACATGGCTAAAATACTATTAATGTTCAGAAGTGCATATATTTGTGAACAGTTTTTCTGCCTTTTAAAATTAAATAAATCCAAGCTAAGAAGTCAGCTTATAGGTTGAATATTTACAAAGCAAGATGAAAATTGTTTCAAGTCAAAATATTTAGACAGCTCTTGATAATTATTTAGAAAGTACAAAGCGGTACTAGATTTCAAACAAACATTAAATTCTGTTTTAAATGAAAAGTATTTGAATTTTGGACTAAATTTATGAATACTATCCTTGCTATATCTATTTATTTTTTTGTTTTAGCAATGTTATTGTAAATCTACAATTAAAATTAATTTTTTTGTTTTGTCTTTTTTATCACTAGGAAAAGGAAATATTATTGTCAATATCATTGTACTTTAAGAATGAAAAAAGGATTGATAGAAAAAATAAGCTTTATCATTTTGTATAAAAATTTAAAATGCATTATATAATAAATAAAAATCCCATATGGAGCCCGCAATGCCCTCTCACCAGTTTGAGTTTGACAACCCTGGTCTTAGGCATCACTCTCATGTTAGACTGCCGATGCCGGAGATATCGGGGGCTCGAATTCCGGTCGAGTGTACTGAGGGTGGTTTTTCCAAAATGGTTTTAGACTCTCCCCCACACAAATGCAGGAATACTTTTTTATAAATTCAACTTCACTCATCCCTAACCAATTAGTATAATTAGTACATAGGCGTATAACCTGAGCAGATAGTAAACACACCGTGCTAAAAAAAACCCAACTAAGCTATCATCATCAAAATCAATTTCCATTGGAAGATGCCAAGTGGCATCAAAATTTGAAGGGTTTGTAAATATGTGATAATGTTTTTACTTTTATTTGTGCTTCACTTTAAATATTGTTTTGCTTATGGCATATTCACCCAACAGGAGATGGCAAGGATTTCTCTTTTACATTTAATCACTTTTGAAGCAGTAAAAACATTTTTGTACATAATTGGGATTGTAGATTCTTTAAATGTCATAAGACAAGACTCTAATAAGCTACTAGCCTAGGAATTGAAGAGGTATACAAATTATTATATTAATATTGCTTTCAGGGATATGAGGTTAAATTACTTTTTCCCTGACCCTCCTCAATATGACCTTGCTCGATTGTAAATTATGTAAATTCTGAACGTCATACAATCAAGTTTCCTTCTATGCAGAGAAACTCTATGGATGCCATTCGACATATCATCTGTGCATAGGTATTGTTGTAGAGGTCCATTATTGAGTGTCTCCCTCCTCTTCTCTTCACTACCCCCTCCCCCCTCTCCTGGGTCATACTGTGAGTGCACAATATTGTGGTTCACCCACAAAGGCCTGTTGGGTGTGTGCTGTGTCAATGGTCTCTTGTAATTAATATTCTGGTCAAATCACAACCATTATACTGGTAATCCACTGCCATTCATTTGCATGCAAATTTATTGTGAATTATAATTAGGGGTTGTGGCATTAAATAGCCCATTTTGTTGCGGACAACGTGATTGTTTAGCCTTGTGTGTAGCAATTGGTACAGCATTTTGTCAATATATAAAATATATTTTGAGATCAATTACAGGAGGGGCAGTCAGCGGACCCTCCCTGTAAAAGTTAGAAAATTTATACAAAAAACAAAATGAAAGTTCAAATTTTAGAAAGAAAATACAACACACATACATTTTATAATCTTCTTATATGCAGACACCTCCTAAGCCGGGTCCTTACGTGCGTTATTCGTCCACATTTATTCAATGTTCGATATGACCCACGCAAGAGCGGAAAAAATATTCGTTGTCATGTACGAATATTTGTCGTGCATAGCGAGTAACAAACATTGTTCCGCATAGAGACGGTAGACTACCACACATCAAAGAAGACTAATTAATAATTACCTGAGAGCAGTCATTCACAAATACCAAATATAGAGTATGTGTGGACAGCAGGAACGGTGGAACTGTGGGGGACTCTGCCACCCTGTAAATAATTTGCCCCTCCCTGGAATAAAATCCTCCCAAGATATATTTCAAATCCTTTGATATTATTGAAAATGAAGCTGAAAGATGGCCTTAAATTAAACTCCAAATAACTTCTAGATGCATTATATTGTCAAAAATTTGCCGGAGAAGATCGCTTCAAATAACTACTAGACTAGAGGCATCTAACTGGCAGAAAAAGTCGGGGAGACAATTCCAAATTCTTAATTTTCTGAAATTTCTGAAAGAATTCAATTTTCAAAATTTTGTCGGTGGAAGACCACTTCAAAGATTATCTTCTAGAGTTATCCAATATAAAAAAAAATTAAGGCGAGGATCACTCTAAATAGTTTCGAGGGACATCCAAATTTCAAAAATGTCTAGGTGAGAAACACTTTAAATGGCTTATAAAATAATCTAATTTAAAAAAATCAAGGCTAAGACTACTCATAGCTTCTAGAGTGAAACATTTTTCAAAAAATTGTTGAAGGAGGGCCACTCCAAATAGTTTATAAAAACTATCTGATTTTAAAATGGTTTAAAACATACATAAGATCAAATATGAATGAGAAACCATTAAATGGCTTTAAACAAAACTCTAACATTGTAATTAACTATGTTATTTATAATTATGACCCCCCCCCCTCCCATGAATATGATCTGGATCCTCCCCTGATGAATATTGAGATATAATACACAACCAGCTTCAACATAATTTCTTGACAATCACATATTTCATAATTTTTTTTTGTCTTGCAGACATGTCATGCGAAAATGTTTCACAAACTTTATTTTTTGTTGGGGTTTGACTAGAAAATGACACCTCATTATGCGAATCGAACCCACAACCCTTCTCTTAACTTGTCACTGTTGTACCACTTAGTAGATTAAAATTGATACATGTAAGAGTGCTATAAAGATATAATGTGAATATTCAAGGATTAAACAATTAAGGATTGATGTAGTAGCATGTCTGCCTACTGAGCCATGAGTCCCGGCATGACAGAAAAATGTATTATTAGTGAAATGTGGGTTTCACCTCTCACAGTGATGGACTAACAGCTAGGGACTGGATGTTGTGTCTATTTTAGATTTAAGTTAGTTCATAAGTCATGAGATAGTCATTTGGTTCAGAAAGTGTATGTTAAATACCTCAAATAAATGAAAATAAAAATGAGCATCCATTTGAGTGGTGCTACATAACTTTTGTGTTGATAAAAAATATTTCAAAATTCTCTCCTAGTATATATTAAAAACTATCCTCGAAAATATTTTTTTCCCTAATTTTATACCAAGAATTTTTTTTTTAAATAACAAGTTTGTAAATAATCATGAGTATCCTGCTTTTAGATTAAAAACAAAATATCAAAACTCAATATAACCCCAGATGCTCCTTCCCCCACATGTTTTTATTAATGAAAGAGCCCAAGGCTATGTTTTTATTCAGAATTGAATATTGATGTTCATATCATGACAGCGCTTTTTGATTGCTTTGTGGAAAATCAAGTGCGAACAGCTTGCAACACACAACTGAATAATATTAAACTGGAGGTTACACAGTGCCAACATACTTTTGTTGAAAAGAATTTCCTTATTGACTAGTTGAAACATTAACTTTTTTCATCACTATGTCTTACTACCCATTTGGTTTACTATGATAATGTGTAAAGGATGAATTAAAAGAAGTGTACCCACATTTGTGTAGTAGGAGAGTGGAAAACTATATAGAAAGAACCACTCTCAGTATATCTTACCGAGATTCAAACCCTAATTTTCCTTTTATTAGTAGTAGTCCACTCTATTACAAGAGTGACACTTTAGACATTCAACCACTAAAGCTGGCGACATGAACGTTGCCAATTAAGTTACATCTGAAACATTCAATTAAGTGTCTGCGGTTAAAGAACAAACTAGTGAGTTGGCAAAAGTTTATAAAGTTATTGAAATTTAAAGATGATTTTCATATCTGATTGGTATAAAATATTGATACAATGGTGTGATTGAAGGAGAAATGGTCAATGGTGTATTCTAAGAAAATTAATCGGAATTCTGTACCCAAAGTTGTACGAGGAAATCTAGGGCCGAAGACATTTAACCACGATTGGCTAAGAAGCTCAAGGGATGCTTCTCCAAAAAAAATATTTGAGCATGGGTGACTCTAGAACAGTGGTTACCAAACAATCATTGTTTTCCATTATTCTTATGGTATCTTGGGAAATCTCATACCCCCCAAATCCTATCTTCTTTCTTTTCCTACTTATCCATAACTTTGTTTTGAATATCCACCTTTACGGCCTTTTACATATTCTGAATTCATTAAAGTACACCCAAACTATACATAAAGCAAAATTTGAAAGTATTGATAAACTATTATCCACTCAAATAAACTGTTAAATTAAAACACAGAATCCTGTTGTAGACCATTGCAATAACTAAGTAATCAAAGATTTAAGTAAAACTGTTGAGGCTTTGAGTCGTATGAGATCATTACTCACTGCATAGGAAAGACACACTCATCACTGGGCACATGGTCTAAATTTCAAACATATTTAGTTTGGTTTACTGATTATAAGGAGGTCAGGGATCATATCTCGGTTGGGTAAACTGAGGTCTCTTTTTCCTAAATGGTTTCCCATCCTTCTTAAATACAAATGCATGTACATTTATTAAATTATACCTGTCTCATCTCTTTTCAATTATCTTTGATTAAAAGCTTATTGCCCACACAGGTAGTAATAGGTAAAACAATAAAATAACAATACAAAGAGTAAAATAAAGTGACACCTATTCTTTACTGACAAAGGTAGCAAGCTTATCTTGACAGATTACACTATGGCTCAGCTAATAATAAATGGGCCCATAGTGTGACCTGTTAAGGTAAGATTGCTACCTAACAGTTTAAACAGGAGTGTGCAGGGATCAAGTGTCCATCAGAATCTAGTGAGAGGGATTGTTCAACTCATGTTGCAATTAAAACTAGTTATTAAATCCTAACACACTTCACACATTGCTGCTTGGAAACAATTTGAGAATAAAGGCTTCAGAAACTATTTAGATGTGTTAACTGCGATAATAAAGGGTAGACTTTCTCAGGTTAATTAATACTCTCTCGCTACATCATTGGTCTACTGCTAAGACATTGACATTATATTTTGCTGTAAGTAAATTATTTAAAAGAGATTTTATTTACCTTTACTGCTAAATTGGCTTGAAATGGTGAAATTACACTTGTAGCTTGTAGGATTCTTTGATACATAATAATTATATAAAATCACAATGACTTAACAGTCGATAATGTGTGATGCAAAAAATTATAGACTTAAAAACTAAAACTAAAAGAACACAGTTGAAATTCACGGTTAAAAATCCATGAACCCTTCTTACTAAAATAAAACATGAAGCAATCTCTCTTCTACAGTTGAAGTTGCCTCCTACAACCACCGGTGTATTCCCTCTTAAAGGATGGTAAATATGTTAGCCAAATACATAATTATATATATATATATATATATTTCTAAAATACAGAGTCAAAATTGAATGTTGATTTAATTATTGCATAATTTAAAGCTTGTTACAAATACTTATTATTATTATTATTATTATTACTACTACTATTACTATTACTATTATTATTACTATTACTATTATTATTACTATTATTATTATTACTATTATTATTATTATTAAATTATTATTATTATTATTATTATTATTATTATTATTATTATTATTATTATTATTATTATTATTATTATTATTATTATTATTATT
>CABFWB010000163.1:346025-370087 GCA_902151455.1 Timema bartmani | reverse complement strand
CATAAAAGGAAAGCTAAACTCAGAGAGTTATTTAAGGATATCCCATATCAATAATTTATCTTGTAGAGGTTCTGCCTATATTATTTAATACTATTTAAGTTTACATTGTTTAAGTTTACAATATTCTGATCTATTTTTTGCATAATGTTACTGCTTTTAACCACTATTTGGTTATTTATTTTTAAGGTTACTTTTTATTCTTATCATTATTAACTACTTTTTTGTCTCGTGGTTGTTTATCGGTATATGGCATTATTTGGCCATTTTTTGTCTATCATGTTTTCTTATGTAAATGTATGTATTGTAGGGTATGTACTTGTGTGCTTTTCAGTGCTGGCCTGTTATAGGTCTTACGACTGTTGGTCGGCACTATAATAAAGGAAATTGAAATTGAAATTATTATTATTATAAATAATAATAATATATATATTTATTGTACTTAATTTTATTTAAATTATACTAAATTAGCTTAAAAAAATAATAGTAAATGTGATTTTGAATATTTTTCAACATTTGGCACATTGCTTAGCTTGCTTTAAGTGAAGAGCAGACCCTAGGGTGTAAAACCCTTAGCTCATTGGCTAGAGCCGGAAAACACTAACAATCTTTGTGGAGAAATATTTGGTATTAATTAAAAACCATTAATTTTATTCGATAGTCTGGTGACTTCTTGGTGGATATATATACAGTTTGTTCATGATAGGTTTTTACCTGGATGACAGTTCATAAATCATATGTTTAGGTTCTGGGTCACCAACACTTGTAAAAGGTCGCTGTGTTGTTATAAATGTTAAGTTTTTTAATTACATGTTATATTTTATATTTAAAATAACGTAAAATTAAGTTTTCTTAATCTCTTTTGTAAATTTAATATTTCCTTTTTATCCAATCCGGAACAATATTTTGAACATAATTAAAAATACTTATTCTTTGTTTTGAAATGTTATCTGTGATGTGTAACATAGTACATACATTAATACCTTTTAATACAGGCATCATATTTACTTGGAAAAGAGAAAATACTTGTCATTTTTTATGTAATATATAATAAATTATTTTATGATTATTTTATCGTATTTTGAAATACTTAACCGAATAAAATATTTTTATCCACTGCGTGGGTGCATCATTGTAAAGAACTTGTTTGTGTTATCATCAATCACATGGTTTAAATTCGCCAGTCACCATTTTGAAGCTATGTTCGTTAGACCTTTTATGAAGGTGATGTGAATAATAATTTTTTTAAGTGGAATAAAATGATAAATAAGCTTTATGCCCAACCTCAAATAAATATATAAATAATATTGGCCAAAATTACTGTGGTTAGCTATCAAATTTATACATTACCATACATTTTCATTATAGTTATCCAAATTGAAAGATGTCAGCTGTTGGCGTAGGGCTACATTAGGGATTATTTCTAGTAATTTTTTGAGCTTTCATCCAAGTAAACCAAGGTCGTGAATGTATTATACTACATTCTTCAATGACTCCAAAATAATAATAATTATTTTAATAGTTGACAATTTTTTAATTTAGAGACATGAAAAAATTTTGAAAGATGTAAGAGGGAAAAATTAACTATAGAACAGACACAACACCCAGTCTTCTGACTATCATTTTAGCACTGTAAAAAGGAGAATTCCAATTTCACCAATTATACATTTTGATCCGAGCTTGGATTCAAAGTCTGGACCTTCAAATTTGTAAACGTTTTAGTAACAGTACAAGCTATCGGCAATTTAAACTATTAGTTCTAATAGGTAAGGACAAAGAAGATGAATTTTAATTAACTGTGTCAGCAGTCTGGCTGGTTACCCATATTTTAGAAACACCACCCTCTGTAGGGTTGCTACCATTCTCAAATTAAAATAAGGGATTTTAGAAGGATTTGCTGGTGTTAAGAGGTGTCTGTCCGAAGATTTTTTATACATTGGCAATCTCCGTGAGCCATTTAAAGCTTATGTATGAGAATTGAATGGGAAATGGAGGTGTGAAGAATGTAATATTTACAATTTTATTATTGCTGTAAATTTGTAAAGACATTTTACGAATATGACCTTTATCAAATTAGTTTTACTTTTTAAAAGCGTTGACATTTTTTTCTTGTTATATTTTAAATTGTTACATTTTAAAAACCTTAACTCTTTCATGTCTATCCCTCAACGCAAGTGTCATCAAAAACTAACTTATCTGTGAAACTACTAGTGAAGCGTTTAACAGAGTAGAACATAGACTCGTGTTAATCTGACATTTATGGGAATGAGGATCTGTCGGATCAGTGAAAATTCTGGATTACCCAAAATACACATAATTAAGGGCTGTTTAATAAGTTAAGGTCAATCACTTATATAAAATTAGTACATCAGGATACATTTTAACAATTTAATTCATTATATTTAATTTAGAAAATGCATAATTATCAAATAATATCCCTAAAATCCTTCACACTGAAAATTCTTCATAATAATTTTAAAATTATAATTGGCTACTCAAGTAATAATTAATTGAAAATAGGTTAGTACAATATGTACTGTACTTAAAATATTTATTAGGAAAAAGCTAATACAGTAATGTCGTTGGCATAACTTTTAAAATTCAAAGAAGTATTTCAAAGATGTCTGTTTCTTGCCCTTAAAGATGTGTGTGTTTACTGCCTTCTCTTGCATTATTTCAGCACTAAAAATTCCTCAAAATCTGCCCCTCTTTCCTCAGCCCATTGCATTAGAGTGTTCACAGCTATCACGGTTGTTGCAATAAACACTGAAGTTATTAACTGCCACTGCCTCTTGAATTGAATCGGCTTCCTCTGGTTCATTCATACTGTTCAATTCTTCTAAAATTTCATGATCAGCAAGATCAGCATCTAATTTTTCCTCCAGCATCTATCTTCTTAAATCTGCCAATGAAATGTCTTTATTAACCTCACGGCGGTCAGGAAACTTAAGTTAGCACATTTTAAACCTCGTTTTGAATGGTTGTTGGGTCTTCTAGCTGATGGGCCACTTCCTGAATCGTCTGCCCAGCCTGGTTTCCATCTTCATCTTTATTCTTAGGAAGAATCAGGTTTTATGTCATAAAATTTTCCAAGATTTCACGTTTGTAAAGGAAGGAATTTAATTCCAGGCATAAGCTGAGTTCACAACAGCTCCTTTTATGTTGAACTTTTTAAGATTCCCGTGATGTATTTACCTGGTATGCTCACAATGTCCATAATAAAGTGCTTTTTATAATGCGCTTTCATAGTTTTGATTACGTTTTGCTCTAAGAGCTGGATCAAAGAAATTTTGTTTTTTTGGTAAAAACATAACCTCAATGAAACCATCCTTCATTTCAACCAGTAGCTCTTTTTCGTCATCAGGATGTCTTGGAGCATAGTCCAACACCATCAAAGTCTTTCAAGGCAGCTTATTTCTAGTTAAGTCCTTAATGGATAGTACAAAGTTGTCAAAATACCACTGACGGAAAACCTCCTGAGAAACCCAATGTACTAGATTGATTTTATATGTCACTGGCAATGTTTCAATTTTTATGTTTTTGAATGGACGAGGTTTCTTAGATTTACCTACAACCAGCAGTTTTAATTTATGTTCACCCGAAGTGTTGGTACATACCATAAGGGCTTACCGTTCCTTTGGAACTTTTATTCCTGGAGCAGCTTTTTTGCCTTTTGTCACTAATGTTTTACAAGGTAACTGCCACCAGTTCTGACCGGTCTCGTCGGCGCTATTCACTTGGTCAGGAGTAAGTTTCTGCTCTTTACTTTTGATTTCAAGGGTTGAAATAAAGTTAGAAACCTCAGACTCGTTGATAGATAATTTTTTGCCGCTCTTTTGTAAGAATTATAATATGCCGTATATTTTTTGAAACAATCTAAACACCCACCACTTTTTCAATTTCTTTTTTAACTACTCCATAAAAAAATTACCGTTTTCTTTAATATTTCTTCAGAAAAAGAGATTGCCTTTTTCATGATTGACTTTGGGATTTTCACCTGTCTTAAGTGTTTTTTGGTCTCCAGGCTCATTTACAACAGACTTAATAAAATTTACTCTTCTATTTGTTTTTAATAATATCATAGATGGTAGAGTGGCCAATTCCATAGATTTTACTTAAAAGTAGTCGGGGGATTATCATGTTCATCATTTAACTGTGTGTGTTTGCGTTTTCTAGAATCTGATAATGCCATTTTAACTCAAACCTGTTAAGTGAAACAACACATGCTGTACTGAGACAATGGGTAGTCAACAAACTATCTGCCTCTCTCTTGCACTCCATTTAAAGTTGCGATAGTTTAGTGGCGTACAAATAAAATACTCCTCCTGAGTGGTGCGTCGGATTAACGCGAATCTTCTGTATTAAACTCGGATTGTAATAGCAGTTGTTGCGCTACCTAGACCCCCTTTTGCTGAGAACAGCAATCCTAGCACCTTGGTGCCCTTGGATGGAAATAAAATCTAGACCTTTCAGGTCAGAGACTGTTACACTCTCCATGAGGCCACACCTAGCATTCATGTCTCTAGTCGCGCTGTTGCAAAAGAGTATCCAGACCTATTTTTAACTCTCACTCCCCCACCTTCATGTTGTCCAGATGTGTGGATGCCATCCCTATTAATAAAGAACCAACTAATGGGTTTGATTGGTGTCTCTTGACTTTAACTGATGGCAGACCGGCGCCCGGTTTATTTAAGAGTCGGTCAGGTAAACATGTTCACAAACTCGCTTGATACACCTCGATTTAATTAAAAGAGGGCTAGTGGTGTCTCAAAACTTTTTTTTTTTAGAGAACATACATAAAATGGCAAGACAATAGATTTTTGTTGTTGTTGTTGTTGTTATTGTTGGGAATTCGCACATGCACTTCAAGAGTTTAAAAAATATATTAGGTATGTCTTAAAAGGTCATGTCACTGTATTTATTTCTTTATCACAATACTAAAATTCAAATATTAAATTGACTGTTTGTGGTACTGCATCAATCAATGGAAACCTTTGTGTGGTTGGCTTATTGTGCCTTATGATAGCTTCCTTTTGAGAGCCTCTCCCAAAGATGGAGAACCTGTGGCCTTTTGATGTGTTCACTTTGGCTGTTTCTCTTATTTTATCTTCATCATTTTAAATTATGTATTCTCAAATTGCATGTATTTCAAATAATTAAAATTAAAATCGCTATCTTTAAAACATTAACATAGACATTAAAAAAAATTAACCACTCTTATTGATCTACCAATTTAGCTATCTCTGGTTGGCACACTATTGTATTTTGGCAAAATTCACTGTAGGTTATATTAAGAGTGCGGCATAGTGAGGAATCTGTGAAGTGATATGCGGTCTCTTCCAATGTCTAAATGTTCTTCACCCCTGGTTTAGGCCATTGATAAAAATATACCGCTATACAGTTGCCTTATAGTCCTATATGATGGTTCCCTCTTAGGAGCGCACAGCATTGATTAAAATATAACTAATGTGACTATATTTATTTTTAAATAAAGCAGGACAAATAATCTATTCAACTGGTCATGTACATGCAATAAAAAAAAGAAGTAAAACTAGAGTTGATAGAGGAAAAATAATACAGTAAGAGAGGAGAAAAAATTTGAAACACAAAACTATTTACTAAAACTCCGTTTTCATTGCTAATTTAAAATAACACTCAAGCATGTCAAGAAAATCTGAGTTCGTGCGGACACATTTTAATTTTAACTTTTTTTTTTACTTTCATTATCGATTATAAATATAATTAGGGTGTTGGTTTCTAATCACGTCAAAATAATATTTCACATTAAATACAAAATAACTCTAGGAACAAATAATTGGTTATACCAAGAAACCTCTACCAGTACACAGTATAGTATCTACTTTATATAGTAAGATTCTGGTAGGGAAAAAGAACCTTTAAGAATGGACTTATTACAAAAACTAGGGTATATACTATCTCCCCTTATCAAGAGAATTTATATTCATCACATATTAATGAATAACTTTAATAATGTAACTGCATATGCACATAATTGTTGGTAAATATAAAGTTTATATAAAACTTCTAAAAAATATAAAACACAAGGGTGATTTTCCTTGTGCTAGCGCTGTTCAATTTGAAATATTATTTTCTCTAACTTTCAAAAATAAGTACTTTTGACAGTACTTGATTAAAATCAAATACCTATTTATGTACTACCACCTTTTCTGTAGGACAACAGGATCACCTTCACCCCCCCCCTCCCCACTCCCGAAAACAATACTGTCCTGCAAAAAACAATAAAACAAAACAAAAACATATGTATGATCACCCTAAATATACAGCTATTTTTTTAGCACCACATCTTATTACAGGTTTAGGTTATACGCTTATGTTCTAGTTACGCTTATAATGTCTATGAATTAGGAAGGTTATATTTAAAGGAAGTGTACCCACATTTGCATGGAGGGAGAGGGGAAAAACATTTAAAAAAAACCACCCTCAATTCACCCATTCGAGATTCAAACCTTGATCTCCCCGTCATATACCGCTATTCAGCTTCTTTATTGTTCCAGTCCACAGAATTGATTACAATATACATGTTATTTTGACAAACAATTTTGTCTAAACTTTTAAATATTTTCTCAGACATATTAATTTTTTTTTAGATTTTAACTTTTTGTTTTGATTGTGTTGTGTGAGTCGACATTTAGAAGTGTAGCTCAATGGTCCATGTTTTTTGAGCGTCACATCACTCGTAGTTAAAATAGCTATTAATGGAAGTTTGGATGCCTCTGGCGCCAGAATTATGAGCTGCAGTACAAAAATAACATGTTAAAGTATATCGAGAGTCCATGTTTATATGTGTAGGTACAATGTTTGTCAGAAAAGTAATGCGCTGCAGTAGGACTTGGACTTAAAAATAGGCCGCTTTTAGTGACTGAAACTGTCCCAAGTTTTGATAAAAATCCACTTATTGGCTTTAAAGTTCAAGTTGCATGCATTTTACTTTGACATTTCCTGGTTGCTAGAGCAAAAGTCGACACTAATATTAAAATTATATTGGCACAATTGTTTATATTTGATTGTACGTTACCCACTTTGGTGGCCGAATGGTCTAAGGTGTCACTCTCGCAATAGACTGGACTGCCGAAGATAGGGAGATCAGGGTTTGAATCTTGGTCGGGTGTATTGAGGGTGTTATTTCCTTAATGGTTTTCACTTCTCCCTCCACACAAACGCGGACACACTTCTTCTAAATTTGACCTTTCTAATCTCTAACACATTAGCGTAATTAGTACATACTCTTATTAACTGAATAGGTAGTAAAATGTGGTGCTAATAAAAAGCTGTATGCTTTACACATGAGTTATTAATGACAACTTAAAGGGTAGCAAATAATGAGAAGGTTATATGCAAGAAAAATGTACTCACATTAGAGTTAATAGAAAATGGGAAAAATACCCACATGTATGTTAACGTGGATTGAATATCAGGCTCATAAAGTTTATTTTGCCGGTGATAAGAGGGTACTGAGAAATATTTTACCTTGCTGATTTATTACTTTCGCTTCATGCAAATGGGGGGTTTAGTTCCTCTAAAATTCTACCTTTCTTCATCCCTATCTCAAAAGCATAGTTAAAATGTGGACTGCCCGGAAATGTAGCAAGACATGATGAAAAATATAAATGGCAAAACCCCCTTCAGTACCCCTGGCTGAGATTTGAACCCTGACCTCCCCTTCATTGGCGACCAAGTGCAATGCAAGTCTGTTGCCTTAGCCCGCTCGAGCACGGCTATGAAAATATGATTTTTATTTTAGCATCGCGTCTTACTAATCATTCAGGTTATACCCCTACATACTAATACGCTAGTGGGTTGAGGATGAGTAAGGTTAAACTGATAGGATTTATAGAAAGTGTACCCGCATTTGCGTAGGGGAAGAGTGGAAAACAGTTTTAGCAAAATCATCCTTAATACACCTGACCGGGATTCAAACCCCGATCTCACCATCATCTGCAGTCCATTCTATTGTGAGAATGACGCCTTAGACCATTCGGGCACCGAAGCGGGTAAAGATGTAATTATTCATGTAGACGAATACAAATGTGAAGTTCCATAGTTCCCCCTTTGATGTGTGTGCATAACAATTAGCCTATTATTTAACGATTAGAACAATTTCTTGGTGGGATTGTAGAATGCCTTGCATGCGCCGCGCCGGTAGGGGTTGTGACGCTGTGACTATTAATATCCGATTGAAGAGAGGGCGGTTGAATTCCTTTGCCGAGTGCACGTATCTGTTCCGCTGCTTTATCTCGTCGTGTTTGGCCCACATTGCTGCGGCTTCTCTCTTTCTATCTGCTTGCCTCGTGTACGTTAGATGCAGTTTAAAGTACACTATGTCTCGAATAAACCTAGAACCTTCACAACATTATGCCCGCATGTGCCATAAACAAACGATTATCGGACCGTGTTCACTTGGGCGGCTTCATTACTTATGACTTACTCGTTTAGCCGAAGTTTCCGAACAAATACATAATCTTGTTAATTACAATAAACAATCTTTATATATACATTTTAAAGAAAAGGCTAATTTCGAAAAATTCCAAATTGTCTACAAATTTGTTTAAGTTAACTAACGCTAAATTATTTTAGAAAAATAAGTATACGTTATTAATTATCATGTGAATTAATTAAAGGGTGAACCAGGAATGTCACTCTATTCATGTATAGAAATAAGCTAGTAAACATAAAAAAAGTAAAGAAAAATGTATATACTAACAATTAGCAGAGACTATAAAGCCATTTTATTATAATATCAAAAATAAAAAAACATAGACTACATAGGGTCTCGGCAAATACTCGCAATTGAATAATAAATACCTATAGGACAATTTAATTACCACGGCCTCAGCCTTCATAAGACAATAATTGTAAATATAGATCCGAGAAGCGGATGACTATCATAGCTATGAAACACATACCCAAAAATATTAACTTTAGTTATTAAAATAACATACCCGAAACAAACAAACAAATATATATATTCTACTCTGGTATCGAACATCACACTAGTTATATTAAGCTCCTAAAATGGTCCTTCGTAAACTAAGGGTAAATACCAAGTAGTTCTGCTCATAGGTATACAAACACGATTAAACCTAGGCATTGATATTATCCTAGTCCCCGAGAAGTGGGTTAGACCTAACATTTACTATAATAAGAAACTAAGCGAATCACGAATACAAACAATACCTTCAATCGTATAATGTAGGCCTACGAGGCACGTCCAGAAAGTAAGAGTACTCGATTTTTCTATTTAAAAAAAAATGTATTTAAAACAAAATTATAGGATTTTTTTGGTAAATATGTCAGTTATTTCTCCACGCAGTCGCCTTCCCGTTCTATGCAAGTTGTGTGCCGTGGCACAAGCTTTTTGATGACCTCCTCAAAGAATTCTCCTGCCATATCCTTCTTCCAGTTCAGGACCTCTTGTTTCACCTCCTCGTCGGTTGAAATTTTTTTCCACCCATGTGAGTCTTCAGGAAGATGAAAATATGAAAGTCTGAAGGCGACAAGTCAGGGGAGTATGCGGGATGGTTCAAAATGTCCCAACCGAATGAGCCCAAAAGCGCCTTGGTGGCGTTGTCGTGCAACAAGCGCACTCCCTTCGTCAACATTCCCCTCCGTTTGTTTTGAATTGCTCTCTTAAGCTTTTTTTTAGGGTCTCACAGTATTGTGTTGCATTAATTGTCTCCCCCTGAGGCAGAAATTCGATCAAAATGATCCCTTTTCGGTCCCAAAACATAGTGGACATGATTTTTTTGCCCGAACTGGAGGTTTTGAATTTTTTGGTAGATGGGGAACTGGTGTGCCGCCACTGTGGTGACTGTCTTTTTGTCTCAGGAGTGTAATGAGCTACCCAGGTTTCATCTCCAGTCACAATCGAGCTCAGAAAATCCTCACCTTCCAATTCAAATCGCTCAAGGGACTCACGAGCGCTAGCGACCCGATTCACTTTGTGCTGCCCTGTCATTTGTTTTGGGACCCATCTTGTGGACAATTTTCGGAATACCAGCGTTTATGTAATTGTTTCGTGTAAGAGAGATCTGTAGAGTTGTGGAAACATCTCAGAAATTTAAACTGTTCATGGTTGGCTTACTGATTAAGTTAAAAAAATAATATATGAAATGTATTTTTAAAATGGCCTCAATGATTTGGTTAAAAATGGGTATATGGTAGATTTGTTACAATATACATAACTTTATAGATTTGTATTACCTACTAATAAAAATCTATTTTATAATAGTTTACTTATATTATTATTATTATTATTATAAGCACCGCGTCTTACTACCCGTTCGGGTTGTACGCACTTACGCTAATGTGTAATTGTAGGGTGATTGTGGGATGAAATGGAGGACCTACAGTTTAACGTGGGATCCGAACCACGGTGGAGGCCTGGTATTCCACATAGCTTACTTATAACTTATTTTTGAAAAATTAATTTTTTTTTGAAAACAGCTGCAACGATTTTGCTAAGAATTCGTATCTGGGGTCTTATTTTACATGATAAATGATAATCTGTTTATTTTTATAAAATAATAAAATAAATTAATCTAAAGGTAGTTGAATTTTGACGAATTTTGTAAAATTGAATTTTTTTTCGAAAATAGCATTGACGAATTAGTTTTTTCTTTTTTATAACCGCGTCTTACTATCTGTTCAGTTAATACAAATATGATAATTACTCTAATGGGGCAGGGCTGAGGAAGGAAGCATGTTAGAGGTAGTCAACCCAAATTTGTATGGGAGGAGGGTGGGAAACCATTTAGAAAAACCACCCTCAGTAGACCTGACCAGGATTATAACCCCAATCACCCCATCTTTAGCAGGCCAGTATAACATGAGAATGACTCCTCAGACCATTCGATATACTTAACATACACAATTTGATGGTCGTTTAAAAAAACTGATTTTTGAAAATTCGAAAAATAAGAATGATTTGTCATTAATTCTGGTACCAACTCCTCTGGTGCTTTTCATCAATCAATCACTTCTATTTCCACGTTCAGCCTTTTTACTGTCTGTAATTAGAATTTAAAGCCAAATTCTTCTGTCATTTTTCAAAATCTTTATATCGGTTTTCGTCTCAACATCAAACCAGAATCCAGGTCATGGTATAATTTTGCAATTGCGTACAACTCAATTCCAGGTTCTTTGAGTGATTTATTTATTTTATCAGTGTTTTTCAGAAGATTTTTTCTAAGTGACTGTTATGATTGCCATTTTAAGCAATATAGATTTTCTTTTGCCAAAACTCCAGCTTCATGGTCCACTTTTATTTTCTATTTTAACATTCTGAGATATCACCCAATGATCCAGAGACTGCTATAGAAAATAGAATGACATATTAAATAATAATAATTTTGTAAATTGAGATGGTTCATGATAAGACTGATAGAAACTTGAGTAATTTTAATTGACATGATTCCCAGTCAAAGATAGAAAATAGAATAGACGTTTACCCCTATTATTGCGAATTTTGTAATAAAAGTGCCTAGGGCATAGGACCAAAATCCTGCTTTTGTAATTACGGTACATACATAAAATATAGAGAGCTCTATTATTTAGCAGATGACTGTACTTGTTAAGAGGTCGCTTCATAGCCGGATGGGCATGTAAAGGTTTATTTGCACTTTAGTTTTACGGCATAACGCGTGGACCAGACCACCTTATCAACGGATGTCGAGGTATTTCCATGTACACTCTAAAGAGAAAAATAATTAAAGACCACAACCAAGTCAGATTTATTTTTATATTTTACCTACATTTTTAATGATTTTTGTTTATAAAAAACTATAATAGCATTTTTTTTTGGACCTTGTAGCTCTTTGCTGAAATTTTGTATTGGTTTGTGTAACTTGAAATGTAAAGTAGCCTACTTGACCTCATACTAAATATTTGGTAAATAAATTTATGGGCGCAGCCTGATCTAGCCGTGCATCTGGTACTCTCTTACGACGTGTCGTGGGGTATCCTTGCATCTGACATGCTTTTACAACGCTTCATGAACTATCCTTGCATCTGACACGCTTTTACAACGCTTCATGAACTATCCTTGCATCTGACACGCTTTTACAACGCTTCATGAACTATCCTTGCATCTGACACGCTTTTACAACGATTCATGAACTATCCTTGCATCTGACACGCTTTTACAACGCTTCATGAACTATTCCTTGCATCTGACATGCTTTTACAACGCTTCATGAACTATCCTTGCATCTGACACGCTTTTACAACGCTTCATGAACTATACTTGCATCTGACACGCTTTTACAACGCTTCATGAACTATCCTTGCATCTGACACGCTTTTACGACGCTTCATGAACTATCCTTGTATCAGAATGTTTTTACGACGCTTCATGAACTATCCTTGAATCCGACATGCTTTTACGACGCGTCATGAACTATCCTTGAATCTGACACACTTTTACGACGCGTCATGAACTATCCTTTTATTTAACACGCTTTTATGATATTTCAAGAAATATCCATTTATCTGACACGCTTTTACGATGCGGCATGAACTAACCTCGCTTTTGTCAAGAAATTACGGGTTCATCATGATCTAACCTAGATTATGCGGTAATATTTCTTTAACAGTGCGGTTTTTTATTTGGTTATTTTTTGCCTAAAACATCTTCTAATCAAAACCCAAATATTTTGGGCAGTAAAATGAATTTATAAATTGCCCAAATATTAAATTATTTTAAGATCCCGCTGGTCTCACACTAGGTTATCTTTAGACATGTAAACAAACCCCCCCTTCCCCATCACTCAAACACTAATCTTATTCACATAAAGGTAATGCCATTTAATTAAAACACTCAATTATTCTATCTATCTAGGTTAAATTTAAAGCGTCATAAAGAGTCAGTATACCAGTTTCCATCCCAGAAGGAGGTTAAGCACATTCTTTCAAAGGCGCTTGAAAAAACTTTCTGCAAAACAGATTTGCTTACATCGACTTTCCAACCAAACTACTGTAGTGATTCCACCCCCCCCCCCCNCCCCCCCCCAAAAAAAATCAAGTATTAAAATGTTTGAATATAAAGTGAAAGAGCACTTTAGTTTGGGGTGAAACAGGGACGAACCTGTAAACCAATCGTAAATATCTTCGTCAGCGCCACTTATAATCGAAACAAAAACCCTTAGACTTGTGATCGGTTATGAAAACGAGGAAAACCAGCATTATTTTGTATTATTGCTGCATAATCAAACTTGAGAGTCAGTCATAATACACAAACAATAAATTAAATGTTCGCCAGGAATAACACTATCAGACAGTTACAGATGGTACAAACTACCTTCATGTATTCATACGTCAAGCTGTGTATTATAAATATGTCAATTCTTATAGATATTATAAATAAATATAAAATTATAATTTTTTAGTAAAATTTTATCAAGGTCTATGGCAAAAAAATATAAATATATATTCGTATTTTCTAAAATGTTTTTTCAATTGTATTCTTACTGTAGGTCAGTGTGGTTAAGCCTTTCATCCCCCGCAAGCTAATATCCACTATGCAACAAGCATATCGAACGGGCCGCAAGCGAAATAAAAAGTAATAATAATAACCAATTAACACTTTTAAATATGTTTTAATTTAACTAGAACAAGTACAATATACAGTCCAAATTTTTCATAGAAATAACATTATCTGATAGCTATCAATGTTATTCGATTCACTTTCACGTATTCATGCGTCAAGTCGTGATATGCAGCTGTCACTTTTGATATATAATACCAATACGTTAAAAATAACGCTAATAATATAGTAATATGTTATCAATGTTGGTAGCAAAAAAGTGTCTTTTCTAAAAGGCTCTTTTATGAAAACTCGAACTATTGTATTCTAGTAAGCCTGTTATTCGTTCATTTTGCAAGTTCTTCCGTAATACATTATTGAAGTTAACACCTTTTTTTTCTATAATTTATTTAAAATACAAAATCCGTAGAGATTGGCGGACCATAAGGAAATAGGTCGCGGGCCGTGGGTTGTACCACATGTTGGTTTTCACGACTGACTTATGAGAGGATGTTTGTTGTGCTTTTTGTTTGTTCGTTTGAAAAGGCATTATAGTCTTGGTTGATGCGTAGGGTTTTCATTATTCATCTTTTGATCAAAACATCTCACATCGCGGTTTTTGGTGTGCTTTTGTGTGTTTTGTTTAAGTCCGCCGCTTCTTGCCTCTAGGGGATAAGGGTGGAGGGGAGGGGGAAGTACAACAACGGAGGGGAAGTTGGTTCTTTAGTAGCTCTGACAGACCCGAGGCGTCCGTCGCAGTTGTACAGAAATGAGAAAACTAAGACTTGGTTTTATGTTCGTAGCAGAGTCTGGTGTTGTCTTTATACCGAAGGGGATCCAAACTATAGTCCAACAGTCTTAGAACGCACCTTATAGAATAAGTGCCGGTTGACACAGATTACATTTGGTCGTGTGTTTTTCATATAAGAACGCGTCACACTACTCGGGCTATACGCATATGAACAAATTACGCTAATGTGATCGGGAAGAGGAGGGTTGAATTTAGAAGAAGCTTACCCGCATTTTTGTGGAAACCCATTTAGGAAAAACCTCTTTCATTATATCCTTCTGGCATTCTAACCCCGATTTGCCGTCGGAAGCAGTCCAGTATTTAGCGTCAGTGACGCCTTAGACTATTCGACCACTGAAGCGAGTCCTTTTGTGTCGGAATGAAAGGGACAAATTCCACTAACACCGCGCCACGTTGTAGTGGACGGACCTCTTGCAAAATACGCACCTCACAGCGCCGCGCCGCTCCGCCCCACCGACCTGGTAGACGCTCAGCTTTATATTCTAAATCCATTTGGGTTTAGTTTATTATCTGTTAGTTGGTAACACCAGTCTCCTCTTTCCCTCCATTTCCCTTCCCCTACCCAACACTTTGCCTTTTTCAATAGAAAATTCATTCAACGACAGATTTGGATGAAAAGGGCTTACATCTCTCTTTCTCTCTCTCTTTCAAATCTATTAGCGGATTTAGGGGGGGAGGGGAGGTATGCGTTAGTAAAAACTACTCAAATGCACATATAATCCTTGGAATGAATAGACTGTATATATACACAGATAAAAAATGGGTGAAACGATGCGTCTTAAAATAAAGTAGGCTACTTAACCGCGGTGGTGGTCTGCCGGGATACATTAGCGTATTATTGTTGGTTCGTGTTTTGTATTGCTCAATTTCTTAGTGTCCTTTTGCGCTATTATTGTAGTATTCATTATTGTGCTTAGCTTAGGCTGACCACTTCCTCCTACACACTCTGATTCTTGACATAAATAAATATATATTGAAGTATGACTTTAACATGATTTATTTTCTCTAGTTTAATTTAGCCATTCATTTAAATATATAAATAAATAATCACAGTGTAAATTTATATTTTTTATACGATATAAAGCTTCAAATACAACAGTTTAAATATATTTAAGAACCACACAATAATTATAAAATTATATATATATATATATATATATATATTATATATATTGGTAGAATGACGGGTTTGTCTGTCTCTCACGAGCGTTGCGCGATATCTACCGCACGCAGAGGTCTGAAATTTAAAAATTAGTAGCCCGTGCGCTGGAATTTTATATTAAAAAAAAAATTAACTAAGAACTATAAAAATGAAACTATATTAACGCCGCGTGATAGATTTAGCATTACATATCACACAGTTGTGCGATATGAGCTTATGATAACCCCTGCGCACGAACATGCGCACCTGAAATCAGGAATTTTAAAAATTTTACTAGCTTTACTTTTACCCATTTTTACCCTTTTACCATTATTGTACATTTTTCCATTTTTACCCTTTTAATCCCTTAAAACCTTTTTACTTGCAAATTTCACCCCCATTAAACAAAGGTTAGTATTTACTTTGTACCCTTTTAACCCTTTTTGCACTTTTTGGTCTTTTTACCTTTTTAACCTAATATATTTCACCCTAGCTAAGCCGAGTACTTAATGTTAACAGGTGTAAAAAGTTCAAAAAGGGTAAAAAGTAAATATTATCAATGTGAATGTCTTATCTTTTGTGTATGGCGAAACGGAAGAGGTTAAATAACAAAAAAATGGCGAGTAAGCATCCTAGTAGTATGTACTATTTATTACCGAATCGTTATAGGGAAGGGAGAGAGCGCTCAGGTCCCAAGATCTACTAGGCGAGGGAAGTTCAAAACTGTGTGATTTGAGATGCAGATCGTACAATTCTATATAAATCCCACTCATAGGAAACATCGTGAGGAATTTTAAGGGACGAGTCGTGAGGATGGCAAACCACTCTCAATTCAACTGTTGTGATCGAATCCCGGTTGAGAGTCAAGCACACTAAACATGCTCTCAATCCTTCTATTTGGATGTAGATGATGATTGGTGGGTACAGTGGCAGGGGTTCGTCAGCTCGTCGCCTGCCGAAGCGAGTGTTATTGACAGATTGACGTGAGTGCGACGCTGACTTGGCGCATGTCTGGTCTGGCCCGTTATGAGGGCATATCTCCTCCCTTCCTGCCAATCCATGGTAAGACGAAACCCAGAGGTTGTTATAATGCTCAATACAGTTGACAAGACCTGCACCGATGGGCGCGCGGGCTAAGACTCAAACCTTGTTTCCCATGGTTATCCTCGGAGTTCGGGTCCATGTCGGGTCTACTGAAATAGATTTTAACATGTTTTTACCACGATCCTTTCACACAAATGTGGGTACATTTGATCTTTACTCTTACCTTACTCTTCCGTACACTATTAATGTAAATATTCGGATAGCCTGGACGGGTAATAAGACGCAAGGCTCAAAAATATAAATATAACTGGAAAGTTCAAGTGATTGACAAAATATAGTTTGACCTCAGTTCAACAAATTATACTTTTTGATTGATTCCAAGAATGAATACATATAATTTATAGTGTGATTTTGGTAGGAAGAACAGTAGAAAAGTTAGTTACTAAAACAGTTTTAATATATTCATACATCAAGTCATGTAATCTGCAGTTGTCACTTTTGACAGATATTATCAATACAGATAAAATAGCAATAATAATATAGTAAACTGTTTTCAATGTTGGCCACAAAGAAATAATTTTGAATTTTCTAGACTGTTATTCCAACCAAAATCAGGGTGCGCGCGTGACCCGTCCTTTTGGTCAAGTGGTTAGCTTTCTTTTCTCATTCGAGATATTTGACGTATGTACACTTTCTGAACCGACTGATTATACAAGCACATGACTTATAAACTGACTTAAATCTATAACAGATACAACATCCAATCCCCGGCCGTTAATTCATCTCTGTAAAAGGGGAAACACACATTTCACCAATGATAAATTTTATGTACATGCTGGAAATCGAAACCAGGACTCTTAGCTTAAAAGGCAGATGCTTTACCGACTGAGCTAAGGTGTCGGACAAGTGGCTAGTTAGAGGGCCTTGGTTTGATTTGGTGGGAGGAGGGGTGTGAGGTGTTACTAATAGGGGTGAGTGTGTAGGGTTAGACGTCTTGTTCTAATCGGTAAATTTATGTACGCTATCATGATAGTGTTCCCGATGCCATTAAAAATGAGGTTGAGTTTTCTAAAAAAAAAAGTATTTATTGTAGATTTGCATGAAAATCACAACACTTCTAAAATATTGGTGGGATTTACTAGAAACCCTGTAATTTAAACAAGCAAGGAAGTTGACTTGGGTAGTTTTTCGTTTAAGGACGACTAGTTCAAATGTTTTATAAACGTGAGTGTGCCTCAAATGGTAGCGGAATTTACCTCCGCCTTCATAAAACCTTACTTAAAGCCTCCTTTAAAGTATAAGGTTATGGTAATTTATTTCATATTATTCGTCGTACCTGGAGGGTTGGGGAATCGCACAAGTCAACTTTAATGATTGTCCAAATCACAAGGTTTGTAATAAAACTCTGTGACAACTCCGACATTTTGTGAATTTTGTGAAAATCAACAGCTCATTATATTTTTTTCAAGAGACCTCACCTACTTTTTATGACGTTGGGAACCCTGTCATAATAGCTTCCATACATTCACCGATAACGTAATTATATATAGGTACTAGCAGAAGTTCCTGACGTTGTCCGAGGTAACTACTCAATGGGTTGCGTGGCTATCCCGGGCAATGCTTTTATTTGCTTCAAACAAATAGAAAGAAAGTTATTCACTTTATTTCTTTTCGACTAGTTTTTAATTAATTAAAATAAATAGTATCAAAATTTTAAAATTCCAGTTCGAGGTGCACATGTTCATGTACAGAGGCTAATAATGTTAAAATTTCGGATCTGTATATGATGTAGATATCGCGCAACGCTCATAACACACAGACAAACTCTTCATTTTATTACTATAGATTAAACTATGGTGTTCTAATGATTCAATTTAAAAATAGATACATCTCTAAATGTTCTTATTAATTCCGTAAAGGGTAGCTAATGAAAATATTCATGGCGGATTTCTTCAGACAAAAATCTATTAGATCTGATATTTAAGATATCTATTGTACGTTTTTGTAATTGTTTATAGAAAAATAATGATGTTGTGTTTTTACATTTCTGAAGAGAATGCCTGTGATTTATATTTTTTGAAACTTGAATAAGACTTTTTAATCCACGTTTTAAATTACTAATACCTAAAAGATATGTTGTTTTGTCAAAAAATTTAAAATTCGAATTTAATTTATATAAATACTCTCCAATAAATAATAGTTTATAATAATTTATATTCTTGAGCAATAACAAGGCACCATAAATCAGCTAGCTCTTCGATATCTACAAACAAAAACCAACATTTATTATTTACATATTTTATGTAAGAACTTGTAATTTTTTGGAAGATAGCAGCAGATATTAAAAAAAAAAGTCCCACAACTTAAAATAAAGTAAAATAAAACGTATGTTGATGTTTAAGGTTTTTCTAACAAGTCTACACCTGTTTGTTGAAAATATTCATTTTTATCTAATTATTTTAATGTTTATTTAAAATTTCTTAAGACTCGGGGCATCCTCCTGGGCTTGGAGTGGGGAACTGATCCTAAAGGCGGATTAATTAGAAATCATTATTGGCATGGGGAATGAGGATGCAGAAGGCAACAGGAAACCACTGCATTAAATACCCTAAGGGTATTCCGAGGACATAAAATCCTCTGTTATTATGATGACTTCCTCTCGGGTAAAATATCCCGGAGATAAAATAGTCCCTCGATCGGATCTCCGGATGGGGACTCCTCGGGAGGAAACCGGCAGAAAGTATAGAAGAAATGGAGGATTGCCTCAAACCAGTCGATAGACTGATTACATGAAAATAAAAAGACTCAAGCTAGATAAACTTTATCTTAGTGAAGGGTTAATATTTAAAACAATCTACACGTTATGTGTTTTTCTTTGTGACGTACGACTCATTTATGATACCTCCAGATATGAGGAGATGGGCAGATGAAAACATGTGCGCGCATTTTTTAAATATTTGTTTTGAAAAATGTTGATGATTGATGATTGTGGCATGAGGCATTTAACAGAGGGCAATGCTCCGGCTATTGGTAGCAGAAGGAAGCAAGTTAAATTTATCCTTGGATTGCCGAAGCTTGTCTGTATTTACTCGCGCTCTAGGGCGTTTATGTCAGTTTACTATCGACACCTACGAGGGCAATGTGTTAATCGGTGCGGTCCTTAAGGTGGGATTGTAAGGGGACACGAGGAAAAGACAGTGTTTTTTTTGCAGTTTTTATGGCAAAACTTTTTTTTCGGGCAAAGTAAATAAAATATTGCTCCAGTACAAACATAAGAGTTTAATTTTCTTCACATGTTGATATCATAAGTTGTTGAATATTTGTCATGAGTATGGTGGCATTATCTAACAAACTTTTTAAACTAACAAGGGGAGGCCACGACGTTCGGATCATGGATTATCTTCAAACTTTGTACACTTTTAGTAGTCCATTAGGACAACATAATGTGCAAGTAGTAAGGCGTACTACTTAGGCGTTTTCGAGAAAATCGCAAGAGAAGTTTTACGCGTCGAATATGTACCGATGCATTGCCATTACGAGCACGATATGGCGGCGGTCGAGTGGTTAGCGTTCCAGCTCCGTAATTACAAAATAGCTGGATTGAGTCCCGCTCATCTTTTTTTTTTCAACACTGGTCATATTCTTTACAATTCAAAGGTAATATATTCTGACATATTGTAACTCATTGTATTATTGAATAAAGTTATTCACACCTTTATTTATCGATGTTTGACTTGGGCTTTCCAAGCCTGGCCCTCCCCTTATCCTTTCAAACCTGTGTCTGCAGGTCAAAGCGTCCAGGTGCAAAGCAGTTCCGGGTACCTTACCCGATTTCAGGTATGAGGGATTTCGCAAATCACGACAGGCATACATTTTCAGGAAAACTTTATGCGTTTGGTCGTTTACTTGTCGATAATTATAAATATAATATTTGTTGTAGTAATAAAAATTAGTAAACAGCCAAATAACATTGGAAATTCAATAAAAGTTCATGCAAATACACGTATTTTTTCATTATATTACATTTGAATTGTAATATATATGAAAGAATATGACCAGTGTTGAAAAAAAAAAAGATGAGCGGGACTCGATCCAGCTATCTAGTGATTACGGAGTTGGAACGCTAACCACTCGACCGCCACCATCTCATGCTTATAGTCGCAACGTACCGGTACATATTCGACGCGTAAAACTTCTCTTGCGATTTTCTCGAAAACGCCTAAGTAGTACGCCTTACTACTAGCACATTATGTTGTCCTAATGGACTACTAAAAGTGTACAAAGTTTAAAGATAATCCGTGATCCGAACGTCGTGGCCTCCCCTTGTGAGATAAAAAGTTGTCATTAAATTCCAGAACACCCTTGACAAGGTATTCTAGAAATTTTGAGGTCGTCATGTGAAGAAAATTAATTTCTATATTTCTATTGGAGCAATATTTTATTTACTTTGCCCGAAAAAAAAGTTTTGCCATAAAAACTGCAAAAACACTGGCTTTTCCTCGTGTCCCCTTACAACCCCACCTCGGTCAGCGAGAAAGTATCAATCGCTTTCGGGATACACGGTTTAAAATACAATGGTCTGTGTCGTTTTCTGGACCTACGTCTTTATTCTTTCTCGCTAATAATCCTTCTCGCTCTTGACCTACAACCACTTTTTATCTTTTCATTAAGAAAGAGAGGAAATAAGACTATGAGACTTCTTATCTAAAGGTAAAGAGGAAAGCTCGCTGCTAGGTCTAAAATATCTTAAAATTTCCTCTTGTGGGGCTATCAAAAAATTACTGTATTTGCTAGAGGAAGGCTAAATTTAGAACCCTTTTTGATAAAGCCTGGTATCATAGCTCCCAAATATGCTTAGAAAGTTGATAAACGTGAGCTTTGGTCATGTTTTCAGACTTTTTTTTTTTAGGTTAGTAAGGTTGCTAAGGAAAAAGTCTTGTTTGAATATTTCTACTTTATCTTGGCGTGAACCATATTCTGAAATAACGCATCGCAGAACTAAACACTGTGTTAAAGATGAACATCTGCGCGGCAATTTCTCGCTGACTGAGGCGGTACCCTTAAGGGCGCCGCCTACCTGAAGAGAAATAACATAAAACTGCACTATTTCTTATGATAATGACCGTTCTGAAGCATAAAAACCATTAAAATCACCCTCAATTATCTGAATATGTTCTGTTTTAAGCCGGTTAGAAGTGATTTTATTTTTTGAGGAAGGCTAGATATATGTTTCTAAATATTTACCCTAATCTCAGAAATGCGACATTAAACGTCGTTTAAAATAAACTAAATCTTTTCATAGAAATTTTAAAAACAATTTAAACTAAAATGTTCTGTATTTAATCCTATAGGTGTATGGGGATACCTTTCATTTCCGTTTTGCTGTAAGCCATATTTTAAAATAACAAACAACCTCTCAAATATGGCGGGATTTTTGAAAAACCATAAAGCTTCTCAAATCTAAGCTCTTCAATAGGTCTCACACCCGACGGATAACACCTAACTTCGCAGGTAATATAGTTGGAGCCAGACGCCGTATCTTGGTGCAGTTTTTTTACTCTAAAAACAGTGAAATTGAGACTAGCGAAAAAGTTTTATCATATTTTAAGAAATACAATTTTTTTTTTAACATACATTTTACAATGATCAAACTATTAAGCTGTTTTCAAGTCATTATTGTAGAAAAGCGCATGTGATAGAGTTTCTGGTTTGACCGTAATCTTGAATATAATTTCCTGGCGTTTAATCCGTGGGATGGGCTCTTAAATGTTTAAAGCTTTGGCGCCGAGACTTAAGGGAGCCAACTTAGATAAAGTTGGTT
Source organism: Timema bartmani (assembly GCA_902151455.1). Taxonomy (NCBI): domain Eukaryota; kingdom Metazoa; phylum Arthropoda; class Insecta; order Phasmatodea; family Timematidae; genus Timema; species Timema bartmani. The sequence continues at coordinate 347,712 of CABFWB010000163.1, read as the reverse complement.
GTATAATTATCACAGGCGAAGTTAGTTTAGTGGTTTTAATTCTTGACTTCTGAGGAGAGATTTTAAACTCGAGGACAACCACTTGAAGAGATGGAATTCCGAGTTTGAGTAACTCGGTGAGATTCATCGTCTCGAAAATATATCGTGCTATTTCGAGGATAGGGTCACTGATTGGGCAAAACGATCTTTTAACAATCTTGCCCTCATATCGTGGCCCCATTTTTAAAATTGTATTGTTTTGGTATTTTAAGTGTTCTCTCTTTCAACAGATCCATTACCATGTCAAAATTGAGTCCAACATGTATTACAAGTAACTTCTATTTTAAATCTCACAACTTCATTTCGTTTCCTTGTCTTCCTGGTCCCCCTTTTCCATCCCCCCTGGCCTTCTACTGCATAACTCAATAAACCATCTATTTTCTTAATTTTACCCTTCCAGTTGGCCTTTCTTCGTATAATCGACTGCATAATAGTTCTCATACCATTTACTCTTCTTAGAACTTCATCCACCCACTTTAATCTCTCTCTTTACCCTCCTCCAGCACCATATCTCAAAACTTTCAAAATATTTCTTCTCCTTTTTCATCAGGGCTCATGTCTTAGCTCCATTTGTTTAACTATTTATTGTACTTGGAGATTTCGAAGCCATTTTGCGAAGCGGGTTCCATCTTAGCTTGACGCATCTAAGCAGTTTATGCACTAACACACTTTGACGCCAGTGTACAAAATAGAAAGAGAGGGAAGAAAATGAGCAGTTCACCCTCAAACCTTCTTGTTTATCTACTGATAACACATCCCCTCTTCCTCTTCCGAGCTTATACATTCACTATACTATTTGATCCTTGAAAACATTGACTTACTTTATAAAATTACATTTTTCTTGTTTCTTATTATTGATCGACGTATTATGATTCCACGAACTTTTATAATATACATTCTGACAGGATGATTCATACAGGACATTTACGTAACCATACCAAATAACCTAAGCTGTGGAGTATTTATAAAAAATAAGTTTACAAAGAAACTGACCTCAAGATAGAAAAAATAATTTTGTGACACTGTCGGACTGTTTTTAAAATTATTTAAGAATTTATGATTTGTGTTTCAAAATAATTATACCTTTAAAAACGGCTGTATAAAACATAAATTCATTAACACGGGAAATCGTTTCTTGATATGCCGTTACGTCTCACAGGTAGCCAACGTCCTTAACTCTAAAAGACGGCGACTGACTTGTAACACGCTAGTCAGTGCGGCGTAGCGAGCAACGAGTGGAACTGCTCGATGGGAACATGCTCCACTCGACTGTCGGTAACTTTGATTGTTACATTACAAGTCAGTGCCGGTGGAGGTGTTCGCGCCGAGCACACTGATCCAGTCGTCACAGTAAATACTGGAAGAAAATACATTTTTACTTTCTCTCTATCTTACAGGTAGAGAAAGTATGGTGATCGTCAAAAAATTCGAACTCGAGATTTTGATGAATCTTGACGTTTCATGACTCTCTGAATCCGAAAAAGTGGTTTTTGAATTTCCGTCTGTCTGTCTGTCTGTCTGTACCTCCAACTAGAGCCTAAACTATTTTACCGATTGAGCTGAAACTTGATATCTAGGGTTTTCATAGGGTTGCCCCGAGGGGTTTTTGGAATTGGATATCTACCCCTAAAATTAAGGGTAGTTTACT